>OZ005689.1:30949234-31334234 GCA_963930775.1 Cliona cf. orientalis | reverse complement strand
ACAAAGAAAAGCACAAGTACACAGTGTAGGCTTTGCTTTTACCAGTACAGTACACCCATATAGTCTAGAGCCAGTTAGTTGACTTAGCTACAACTTCGTGGTAATAGCCAGACCTAGCTGGTGAAAACCTTGTGGTATATATCACCCTGACCTAGCTGGTGAATTATCTTAGCGATCTTTACCAGACATACGTGACGTCATGTAAGAATAATTGCATTCCAAAAGCGTGACGGAAATACATACATAATATATATACGTACATACAACGGTTGCTGCCAATCCTGGCCACTATGCACGATTCAACGCACTCGGCAATTATGCAAAGGCTCTGTAGAGCACATACCCCGTGCGCTCCATGTAGACATGTTGTCACTATTTGCACAGCATGTAGCATGCAGTAAGTTTCAGCCGTTAGGCCAGCGGTCCAATCATTGCAGATCCAGGAAGTCCATACGTGACCACATTCCAATGTTTAATTTTCTACCTGTTCACATCGCGTAACTGGTTCTATACCACCGATTCTCACAATTCAAACGTTAACGATAGAGCTTGGATAGCTCTACAACATATGCTGGAACGAATTTATTCTGTTGAGCTGTTTGCGTGCTATGCGAGCTAAGTTATGATGACACTAAACAATGGTAGCTACGACGTGGGCGTGGCTTAGTGATAAGCTTGTATCGAGTGCAGCTAGCTAGTAAGCCTTTTGACATGGTGTCTCTTAAGCATTGAAACTTCCTGTAACGAAGGCGCTGCTGCTTCTACTGTGGTGCTAAAGAAGCAAGAACTTATGGCAACAGTTCACATGTTGGCTGCCCATTGTGAACAGTACTTTAGCACGCTCATTTTTTACCAAACTTGAGCTCACATAGCACAAAAACAGCTCAACAGAAAAACTGGATGCTTTGTTTCGAAGTGCAAGACAAGCAAAGATTGCCAGAATCACCATCTCGCCTCTCACAATCGGCTTCTTCTCTCCATTTTTTCAACGCTAGAGACATACATGTACTATGCAACGCTAAAGGGTTCCTCTTGTAATGTCACGTATGACTGTGCCCACTTTCCACTGCAAGCAGACGAAGTTAGAATAGATGCAATTTTCGCTGGAATCTGACCTCGATTTCTGCAGAAATTACTGGAGTAACACATCTACGTAAATTCTGGTGAACACTACTCAACCTAAGCTTCAAGAACAGCCAATAAAATTTGTGCACACAACCTTCCCTATAAGCTTCGAGAAATTAAGGCGCCATACGGTATAACCTTGAAATGAAATTATTAACATTCCTAGCTACATGTATTTTGAGTAGTCACAGACTTCACGAAAGATGTAGGGATGTCTACATGTACTTGACATTCTTAAGCTCGTTTTCTTGTTCGTGTACTTTTTGGCACTTCCATCCCTACTTCTTTCCACAATTTATTTGATTGATTTTTATACTTGTTTGTGTCATTTTTGTGTGATTATGAATCAGTAGAGGTTGCAATTGCCTCAGAACTGAATATTTAGAAACCATTATTACACTACATGTCTGCCACGTGCTCTCCCTGGGAAGAACCCTGATACATACATACATACATACAACACTTGCTGCCAATCCTGGCCAGTAGGCGCGAATCAATGCCTCGCACTAAGGCGCTCGACAATTACACACGGCAGATTTTGGGGGAGGGGGGAAGCAAGTCAGGGGCCTATGGTCCCCCAAACCAAAACTTTGTAGATCATAGCTGTAACAAAAGCTGCTATCTGATTGGTTCTCTATCCTGATATAACCCCTGCAAGCAGGGTTCTCCCCAGAAAATGAGAGGTGGTAAAATTGCTCCAGTATCTCCAAAATTTATGACTATTTGTATTGTTTAGTACTGGTAAATTGGCTTTAGTGGTGGCAATTTTGGAGTGATAGGTGGTTGATAGTTACCAAAATCGACTAGTGTAGGGAGAACCCTGCCTGCAAGATTCTGATATATCCCTACAAGATTCTGTAACGTTACTCACAAGTTATGCCCTGAGGATTCCAATACAAATGCATACAATCTAAGGGAGAAAAAAAAGAGAGTGAAGGGAGAGAGAGAGGGAGAGAGAGAGAGAATAAGTGTGAAGTGGTATAAACAAATAAAGTGATGACTATTGTCAAAAATTAATGGCGAGTAAAGTAGTTTACGATTATCTTTTGCCAAAGTTTCCTGCTCTGTGGTAACGTTAAAATGGCATCCCCCCCTTCACAATGATAGCAACACGGGTAAACACACAATGGTGCACATGCATACGCTGTCAGATGCACACATACACATTTATGCACATGCACGTACACTGACACACACGAAAAAGCACACAGACACATACATATACACCACGGCCACAATCACAACCACTCACTCACCTAAACTTGTTGGTCTGGGTCCACTGACGTACAGGTACTGCATGGGTGGGGGGGGGGGGGGGACAGAGAGAGAGAGTGCACACAAAGTTTGCGCCAAAGCTGTCTCATCTGGGAGTTACGTTACTCAACATTATCATGATGATCATGCTAACTCCCCTTCATTGTTTACGGTGCTACAGTCAATGTGACCTATAGTATTCAAAACGCACTTACATTCAACAGCCTTCACGTTCCGAGCTCGTCACGTTCTCTCTTTCAAAATTTTGCTGCGTACTTTGACCCGGTACCCATCCAATTGAGGGCGCGTGAGTGTAGCGCATGCGCATTAGATTGCAGCGCTAGGCTAGGCGTGGCACAAGGCGGCGCGGCGCACTTGCCAGCTAGGTGGTTCTTAACCTGTGAACGTGACGACCCATACCTCCGAGAATTTGAATCTACAGACATGCGAGTGGCGAAATGGCGATTTTGAAGAACGGGAAGTTAAAGCGATCTGAATGGTGTGTTTTTTAGCTAATTTCGTGAAAATCCACCCACGCATAATTATGCTAATCATTGTAGGACCTTAATGTCCTTACCAAACTTTCCCCTGTGTTTATGCCACATTGGCAATTACCACTGGGTAGGAATGCTGCTTCAAGATGCCTCTGTGTCATCTTTGATTCCTATTCCGTATATGAGAGTATTGAGAGAGTGACTTAGTATGCATGATAACATATGTGACCGCTACCTGTAGGTACAGTACTCTTTACAATATGAAATGAGTACCACTCTCTAGTGACTATATATATATACTAGATTGAGTGTTTATTATGCTCTCTTTGAGCATTATGGTCACATTTTTGTATCTCTCTTACTTCCTTAATTAATAATTTATAATATACATATTGTTATACCACAGGAGCTGACCTTAACTTGAGGAACTGCCTGTCTTATCACACTAAGTATGTGCATGCTCCCCATTGCCATGCAAGATGTCAAATCCTTCCTGTTGTCCTAACTAGCCTTAGTGGGGGGGGGGGGGGGGGGGGGGTTGACACATTAATTGACAGATGCTGGCATAATAGCATTGATAATAGACGAACTGATTGCTTTACTCTTTGCTGCGTATGTGTGCACACATACGCAGCAAAGAGTAAAGCAATCAGTTCGTCTGTTGTCTGTCAGCATAAAAATCGGCAAATCTCAACATTTAGGCGAAAGTAGGGTCAATAAATGGGATGAAATGGTGTAAGACAGCAAAAAACACCTTCTATCTCGTTCTTAACCCTAGACAGTACCCAGGGAAGCTACAAATTGTGTAAGTATGTTGGACACGCCAACCTAGGCCTAGTAACTTATGAAGTCTATTGTGCATGCTTGAGCTTCTCTACTAGCTATAGGGAGTCTACTGCGCATGCTCAAGCTTCTCCTGGCAATATCGTTTTGTGATCATGGATTTCAGAAGGGAACAAAAAAGTTCGTGAGTAGCAAGAGAATAAACCTCAAAGAATAGAGGCCTCTAAGAAGAGGCATGGCCATGGGTGATATTGCCATGGCACGCGGGATATGTGCTCTATGAGTTCTGGTTGTACATAATGTTTATACAGACAATGTACCATAATATTATATTATAGAAGCTACCAATGTACATACAATTCAACAAGAGATCACAGAGGGTATGGGCTAGTGCAACTGCTTATATGCTGTGCAAAGTTAGAATCCAGTATAAATAATTATTTGTGATTCTCTGGGCCTAGATGAAGGTGTAACAATTCTGTACTGTAGTGTGCCTCATGCATGGTTGTGGGTATTCTTAATTTGGTTCCTACCCAGCAGGGTTTATCCCTAGTAGTGGTTTGTTTCCTTTACAATTTGCAGTTAGGTGGCCTAATCTATATATCAGACCAATTTTAAGTTAAGTGACCACCACTGGTAGTGAGCCATGTGGAACTGTGTGCAGTTGTGTACTTTCGCTTGTTTCTGGTGCAGTTGAGTTAATTAAGTTAAGGGCAGCCAGCTGCAGATCCTCTGCAACATTCCTTCCCAAATTAGAGTGGATCCATCTAGTTACCCTTCTCCCTTTACAATGCTATTTTTGTGTATCACAAACATATTTCCTAAGTCTGTTATTGCATGCACTGTAGAAGGCAACCCCAGAGTAGTCCATGTGTATGTAGTCTGTCCCACCAGCTGCAGTTTACCTAATTATGCTGACTTTATAGTCTGTACATGTTATGATATATAATCTATGCATAGTTTTACTATTTTAAGCTTTCAACCAGCCACATCTTCTACCACTACAACAATGAGAAGGGACTTGGTGGCCCTCAAAGAGTGAGTAAGATTTGTAACAGAATGGAGTAGATTTGAATGTTTGAGAATAAGATGATAAAGTCCACCCACATGTGGTTTTAAAAAAGGAAATTTTTGGGTAGAAGGTAACTGGGGAGTAGCCCATTTGTAGTCAGCCATGTGGAGCTGTCCCACCATTTGATGTTTACTGACTGTATAGTATGTACATGTATAACCTATACATTGTTTCACTATTTGAAGCCTTCCATGGCCAGCAGCCAGCCTGCCCACTTGAAGTTAAGGAAAAGACCTGGTGGCCCAGAGGTTTGTAGGGAAAAATGTTAAGGAGTATACTTTGAATCTTTGAGAGCCTGACTCTGAGGTTTGTGGCTTACTCATCAGTGGCAACTAAAAAAAGACTCATTGATTTGTAGTCTCAGCGTCCCTTGTAAGTAGCAAAACTAAAACTAAATTCATTGTCATGGTGATTACTGCCTTAATTTATCTTCTGCAGTTCAAGTACAGCTAGACATTCTGTCTGCTGGTAAAGGGAAGGAATCTTGAGTGAAAGGTAAACAATAATAATATTATGTAGCTATGTATTTATATAGCTGAGGTGTACCTCATCTTAAATTTATGTAGTAATGCTATTCAGTCACCATACTGCCACATATTATTTTGAAATTGTATTCATCCTGTCTTGTGGTTAAGATACCACTAATCCAACTGTATTTGAGCTGTAGCAGCAGCCATTAGTAGAGATTATGCACTCACTCCAAATGGGAATTTGGTGGCTACAAAATTTGTTGGGATTATGGGGCTGCTAGTTACTACCTTAGTGTCCAGGTAAACACCCATGGGTGAAACTCACCATTTTGGCCCACATGTACAGTGTAGGTGCTTACCAGGGGATCAAACTCCCATACTTTGTGTAGAAGCTGCTCCATTGGCCCCTGAAATACAGTACATCAGGAGTGGGGCTTGCCCAGGACCCTATGGTACATGGATGTTGGTGATCATTAGGGCAATAATAAAGGGTGCACTGGTGGTGCACATCAACCATAGGAGGAGGAGAATAGTTGGGAAACTCTGGGAGAACCCCATTACTAAATGAAATATTCTAATGCCATTAAATTGTTGTGTGGTACTGTATGTGTAGCTTACTCATGTAATGACCTCCTATCTAGATTATGGTATCTAGCTACTCAATTGAACATATTGCCCATTTCCTCAATGCTAAAGCATAGACAACAATCATACCTTACCGCTCAATTTTCCAAAGAAACCACTGTCATGACATTTGCTTTCATCAAGTTGAGAGCATGGTTACCGTAATTAATATCAACACAAATACATCACATATTATGAAGTTTGTCAATACATCTACCGTAAAGCGACATTTTTCTGCGAGAGTTTTATTTATGCCGATTATGCGAGTCAAGCGGCGATCGCATAAATTTGTATCGCATAAATAGCTATTATCGCGCGATATGTTTGCTAGTCTAGCGAGCGAGCCCTCCTACGCAAAGAGAGAGAGAGAGGGTCTGGTGAATGAACCTACTTCCATTTGTTCCTAGATACGATATAGGAACTACCAATGAGATTGTAGTCTCGTATCATGTGACCAGTTAATGTACGAGCAAGGAGTATAATTATTCTTGTGTGCATAAGACTATTCTATGCCATCCACAGGCCCCTGAGCCAGTTATCGAGCGCTAGCATGCCCACTGTGTCTGCTGACTAGGGTACGCCGACCATAGATGCGCCAACTAAGGAGAAGGTGATCTTAAACTTTGTACAGTGACCAACAGAGTGTTTGCTGGTGTTCAAGAGTCTGCTCTTACCAAGGCTATCTTTTCAAATATCGTCGTTTATCAGCAATTTTTGGCCATCACTGCTTGTCCTCAGTGTCCTCCATAGCAGCGATTTTGAATTTCATCTGCTGATAAAGATTGCACAGAAAAATTAATAGCAAGCAAGCGCACTTATTATCATCATCACGAAGCGCATTGCTGTTAGGTATACGTGGTGTAATGTACATTCCAATGGAACAAACGGAAGTAGGTTCATTCACCAGACACTCTCTCTCTCTTTGCGTAGGAGGGGCTGGCTCGTGAGACTATGTTTGCAATGTATGCAACGTTTAAATGCATAAATAAAGATCACATAATTTTTTCAAGAGGCCCGTTTTGACCGATTCGCATAATTTTTTCACGTGCAGAAAAATGTACTTTTACGGTAACTGGTCTAGGTTATGAAGGGTAGTAATGTCAATAATAATAATAGTTATGCCCATAGTAACCTACAATTACATGTACTCCCCACTGCAGGTATTCCAGAGCTACTAGTCAAGTTCTTTGAGGATTCACCAGGATAGACATCCTACAGGTGCCATGCACCTGCCTCAGAGTACTCCCAGCTGTGTAGCCTATTCAACCCACAAAATCCTACTACCCACACCAAGGTTGTGGTGCAAATTAGAGGTGAATGACACATACTATATAGGAAGTACATGTACTTATACTAGATAATATGTGCAAGTGGTGTGTATAATAATATTATATTCTAGATCTGTAATGTACAGGGGCTGGGAACACGCTGGCATGTAGAACCTTTGCTAGCATGGTATTCAGGGGTTATTTAGCAACCAGCTGGAGTGAGCCTTAAAATACAAGAAATTACATATAATATTTATTTCTAATGTGATCTTACATGGCAATATCCTAATGCATGCTCGAACAGTTCAAACAGTGCAGTTACTGCACATTAGCATGTGATTGGTAGTGGCCATCAATCACAACGATGTGTCCGTGACTCAGGGACAAACATTCTGCAATACTAATAATATATTATGCACGCTGATAACTGTGTAAGATTTGACCTGAATCCCATGGCATGCAGGCAGTGGCCTTGATTAGTCTGAGTCATGCTATGGCTGTGTGTGCATGTGTAGTGTGTGTGTATATATACATAGTGTGCAAGTAGCTCAGTTGGTATTTGAGAGTGTACTGGCAACACTTTTCTTATCCAGTAATAATCACACATAGCCACAGTTGCATGTGTGCTCATGTAATTGAGATACGCCCACAGTATAAGTAGAATATTCAAGATTCTGATCGAGTTCCAATCCCAGTTTGGTTCTGAGGTGTTTTTCTCCTCCCTTCACTTATCACTTTATGAGTCACCTGTTTACAATATTCACCTTAATTACATACATCTAATATTAACATGAAAAGGCTCATGCATCCATGGCCAAAGATTGATTCATGTACCATAAAAGCTAGCTATGTGATCACAATATAAATAGAGTGAGGTTACAGTTTATGGGCATGGTTATAGTAAACTTTATATGTGTGCACACTGTTTGGCATCCCGCTTGTGCCACCTGATGGGAGCCATATCTAAACATGATAGGCAATGTGTAGCTAGCTACACAGATATATTCCTACAGCGGATCAAATCTGAGCATAATGCCAAAAGTGTACGTAATCAAGAGTATGGTGACTAAAAAAGGCGTCCAGTACCACCTTCCGACCTGCCGCTAATCTCGTCACTTTACTCATGCATGCAATTTTAAATTACATGCCGAAAGCTTCAATATGTAGCTATCTCAGACTACAGACTCACTACTCAATAATATTATTATTGTCCAAACATTGTATGTGATCTGATATGTACCACTTAGCTAGCTAATTCTAAGGTGAAGAGTTCCAGTCAGTGTTCAAGTTGGCTGACACTATTATAGCTATATTAAGTTCACAGGACAGGCTGCATTACTTGAACTTCTTTTGGCATGTAAGTGAAAATTAGGAAGTGGCTAACAGTACCAATTCTAGATAATACATTAATTTTGGATAATGTGTAGGATAAGGTATGCTTTGTGGTTGTAACCTATGTTGAGGTGATCATTAATTAGAAATGTATCAGCAGATGGTGCCCAATCATGAATCAGTTGACAGATGTACTTCCTGGATCAAGCCTTGGAACTATTAGTAAGTGATGACCCTTTACATGTGGGTGCACCATCTCAAAAATAATCCAATTGCAAAACAGAATTTAGAACTTGATTTCAATTGAATTGGAGAATTGTTCACTGTTCTATAATATACATATGATAAGCACAGTGTAGCTACATATCAACGGCAATAAATCATCTTCGATGGGTACCTTGAAAGTTGCGATTGAATAAGGAATCACAATAAACTTTAAATTGATAAATCTTGTCACAGCTTGATTAAATTGATGATCACATCCCACTCCCCACTTGATATCGTTCCATGATCACTGAGAGCACTGACTAGTCTGTATCTGCAACATCATTGTTGACCCCATCATCCATGCCTTGTTCATCTTCTTGACTATCATCCCAGAAGTCAGGTAGTTCTTTACAGCAGCGTGGTGGCAATGTATGTGAAGTTCCTGTGAAAAGAATCAGTAGTCTACATATGCAACAGTATAACTGAGACTCGCATCAGTCCTTACCGTCACTGTATGACTGCCATAGGGCCTGTATCTTTTGCGTGCAACTTTTTTACGGCGACGCTTTCCGTGCGAACCAGTAGGTCGTCCTACACGGTCACCTGTCGGCTGTCCTGACCGTCGAATGGAACCGGTATTACTTGTAGCTGTGTTAGTGTTCCTGACTGTGGTAAAGTTGGTGGCCCGTGTCGCGCTAGAGGCTGCTGAAGTGTTAGCACTGGTGCTCCTCTGACGGCGAGTGTCGATAGGCTGAGAAACACTATAATTGCTCGCATTATCGTCACCATCCAGACTCTCTTGATTTTCAGCATCCCTGCGATCATCTTGAAACATTATGTCAAACTGCATATCCTCATCTTCATCCTCAAAGTCTTCTGGAATGTTCAAAATTCCTGCAGGTTTATTAAAGTTAATTGTAGATATTAAACTTGTACACTTTTAATATATTAATATCGAAGTTTCAACGTCCTACCTCTTGCTCCGGCCATCCTTGGAGTTAGCTGCACGGGCTAGGCTAAGCACTCTCTTTAGATAAAATATTATCACACTTTCAAGTTTAATACCGCCAAATGGGTACATGCGAGCGTTGATCATACTTTTTATAGACACTAGATGGGGCAGGCGGGTAGCATAAAAAAATTCTCGGGGCCCCCATCGGGGAAGGGGCGGGGGCAGGATAAACCTGCTTGCTCGCAATTTACTGTGAGTTTAATATTCGCTTCAAGTAAGTACGCTGCAAGTGTTAATTTAAAACTGATGATCATTATGGCTGAATTGCCAAAAGATTGGGCTTTTTTGGCAGAGATGAGTCCAGAACAGCTGGATAATTTGCTTTATAGTAAGTATGAGCAATTCTATGATACTCGCACGAGAGCATGCACAGATTAATTACTTTTTGTATACACTAATATAGGCGATCATCCAGTAATCACTGCCACTCAAAGCGGCAGAAACCAGACTGAAGACCATGACAATGGTAAGCTTATAGATGATTAATCATGAATATTAATTATAATAATAGATAACTACTAATATCTTGATATGTAGGCACCACAAATGACGGCAAACTCTAGCTCTCGGACCACGGAAGAAAGTAAATAAATTTTGAATATTTTGTAAGTGTATAGTAAATATTGCTGTTATTTTTATATTTGCATGCACAGATGAAAAGAAAGATCAGTGTGACCAGCCTCACACCACTGACAAGACTAATTAACATGCAACTTGCCATCATGCATAGATCATGTGAGTGAGTCATAGTTATTGTGCATCTTTATCACATTCACTCTGTTGCTATTAGGATTCTGCCGACACAGTATCTAACAAGCAGCTACACAGATCTCTTCACAATGTCATTAATATTGAATATTCATGATCACTCATTCTATCATCGGTATCTTTGAAAGACATGAGCGTGCATGTGGGTGGGGCTATTTGTACATTATTCTGCATAGTCTATATCCGGTATTGACTTGTTGCGATGTACTGCGGGGGCGTTCCGTCAACCATAACATTATGTCACTGCATTGGCCACCGGTTTTAACTGGTCTATTCTAGACTTAGCAAGATATTCTATTATAAAGTAGACAACTGCATTCTCTACCTTCTCAAAGAATTAATATCCGATTGAAAAGCTTGAGTCAAGAATTCTCAGGTAAGTCACTAATTTACACTCATGATCTGAAATCATACAAACCTAGCTGCATCTATCTTATTACTCAAATTCAGGACTGACAGCTACAGCTGCAATATTATACGTAACTAATCACTTGGTCTCTTTCAGATTACAAGGCTATAGTGTGGTAAGATAATACTAGCAAAAATTTAATTAATAATCATTATTGTATCATATTCAATAATCTGTTAATCATGGCTAATCTGCTTTCCCTCCCTTTTGACATACACATCCTTATTGTTCGTAATTTAGACTTTCAAACCTGTCTAGGATATGCTCAAGTAGCTCCAGTGTGTCATGACGCAGTCTACTACATTTTTGCACATCGTGCTGAACTAGACTTTTCATCCTTATTAGTAGATAATCATTATTTATACCCTATGCCTAATAGCTTGTTCATGAACATACTATACTCACATACAAGAGCAACCACATTTAGAAACTTCTGTATACCCACATCCTTTACTACTGCTTTTAATGAATTATCAGATTACTTCAATTTGTACTGGAGTTTAACCTTTATCTCTGAAGAGGATCCCAGTATGCCTAATAGTGATACTATCTGTGGTAGATATGTTGGTCATATACAAGGACAGCTTCAATTTATCTTCTATATAGGACAACATTATGGTGCTCAAAATCCACAACAAGGTGACATTTTACAAGAAATGTTAACACCATTTCAGGATGAGTATGGGTTGCAAATAGCTAGTGAAAGTGATTGTTCTTTTCCAGTATTATCAGCACATTAAATTGGAATACAGTTGACATAGATGCCCCATAATATTATAATAGGTGCACTATATGTGATCTCCAAATTGATTTTCCTCTTTCACTTTGCTCACAGTGTACCTTCATTAGGGAATTTCTTGATGATATCAACAGTAACTGACAACCTTTTACGTACTCTCTGCACATCAGATTGAGTACCACTCTCACTTGGCATTGAGTGATGGTTTTGTCAGTAGGCACACATTCAAGAACTCTGATATTAAATCAATAACATTATCATTAGTATATTATATTATCTTTATACTGCTATAGATAAGTAGCATTGTATTATTTTTAATATGACATATATAGTATGTGTAATAATACCATTCAATTGCCGGCTAACTTATACAATGCATGAGCATGCATGGCATGCAGGCACCACCTTGAAGCAGACAATCAGTACGTATAACATAATTATAACGTATTCCATCACTAAATTCTACACGAATGAAGCCTATTCAAACATTATTACATCTTAGTAGCAGTTTAACAAGGGTATTAAAATTGTAAATTTAGTTTGGCACAGACATGAGTGATAATATAAAAAAAAATCAATGATTCTGTAAATACTTGAAAGTTTGTCATCTGCTGTTATTTTCAAGTTATGCCAACATTTGACGATTACGTAACATTGCATAACTTAAGAATGCTACTTACATACATAGTGACCCTTTACCATAATACAATGAAGCTACTATATAGGGACGTGGTAATCATTAAATTTTCATTATCATTGTAGTTTAGCAAAAGGGGACTGTCAAGCATTAAAAGCAGAGCTATTATGCATGATCCTGACTCATTCATGACATACACAACCTATAGTAGCACAAGGTGAAAGCCGAGTGCTATTATACGTAGTACATGTCATGCAAGTCCAGGGAGGTCCACCACACTATGAGTGAACATGAGGATTTGATCAGCCAAGCTCCGCTATTATACTTATCGAGAACTGAATTCTAAAAAAAATCAATGATATTATTAACAATAATGATATTATTGCAATCCTGAATTAACTGCCACATTTTCAATTAGACAACTGAGTTCAGTGATTAGCTAGTGCTAAACTCTAAGCAGGAATGGATGCAATGATAGGTAATTTAATTCATACGTTGAACATCACACACAATCAAAATTAAATCCATGCATACATAATAATAATAATAATTATGGCAATTAATCATACTAAGTATGGTTGTTTGTGGGAATTCACCTCCTCACGTGCTATTACAACTACATTATGTTATGCTGTCAGGTGAGCTCAACCAGACTGGTAGTTGGCCACTAAATATAAGGAATGAATCTGCCAAGCTCAGTTATCAGGGGTGAGGAGGTGAATCCAAAAATGGATGAAAATGGTCGGTATAAAATCTTCCATATTTGGATGATTCTTGGACTTAATTCAAAAATCTTCCATATTTGGATAATTATTGTTCATTTGTCTCTATAGAGAGACTAATATCATCTATAATCATCCAATTATGGATGTTTTTGAACATCCAATAATGGATGGTACTTTTCATCAATTTATGGATGATTCTTATGCTAAATGAACATCATCCAAAAGTGGATGATTCTTGTCATCAGTTTATGGATGTTTCTAGTACGAAACAAGATTCATCCAATAATGGATGATTCTTATCATCAATTTATGGACAATTCTTATGCTAAATGACCATGATTCTTGTCATCAGTTTATGGATGTTTCTAGTACGGAACAAAATTTGTCCAAAGGTGGATGATTCTGATGAAAAGTATCACCCATCATTGGATGATTGTAAAATCATCCATTATTGGATGTTCAAAAACATCCATAATTGGATGATTATAGATGACATTAGTCTCTCTATAGAGACAAATGAACAATAATCATCCAAATATGGAAGGTTTTTGAATTAAGTCCAAGAATCATCCAAATATGGAAGATTTTGTACGGACCATTTTCATCCATTTTTGGATTAGGAACATACCTCTACATCAAACTGATAGATAGGGGATATAAAGCCATTGAACTCACCAAACTCCTCGACACCTATCCGTTCAACAGGCGAGACGAAATGTCTGCTGATAGCAAGAACGATACGACACCACTAGTACTGCCAGTGAAAAACAGTCCGCTCTTTGAAGCGATCAGAGACATCCTGGCCTGAAATAGACCAGGATGAATTCCTCAAAGAAGTATAGCGAACATACTGGTGAGAAGCAAAATAGTCAGAAATGAGCCAAACCGCCCCCTCAACAATTCCAGACCACCGAGGTCCGACCACTTACCAACTGTTACACCAAACGTGCTACAGCTGTTTACTAAACGAAAACCAATGAGTAGGTGTGGCCAAAGAACATGCATAGTCTGCCCAAGACTGATTGTGGCCAACTCCATACAGCAGAGGTTACTGGACTATAACGTCAGGATCCCTGACCACTACCCACCCCTCACATGTACACCTAAAAACATAGTGTATGTAGTGAATGCAAAATGCACCACAAAGCCTATGTTGGACCAACTACCAACATGGTCCGAGTAAGGATCAACCACCATTTAGCAACAGTAAAAAGTTTCAAGCATGGAATAAAGAGACATCACTTTAACAGTGATGACTGCTCAATCGGCAACCTAGTATGGGCCCCTGTGACAAAGGTTGATGAAAGATTAACCAAGAGAGAAACCGAAGCAGAACTAGAAACATTATGGATTAGAAAGATATGCTCCATGCAACCATGGGGCATGAACTATCTATAGAAATAGACGAAAGAGTTAAAACTAATCCATTACATTAAATATAATATTCTATTCTATTCTATTCTTTAAGGTACCATTTAATTGCGTGGGCGTGAGCGTCAGGAATGGCTAATTCAATTAGCGAATCGTGAAGGGGCGTGGCCGAAGAGGCCATACGAGTGCTTTTGGTCGAAGGTGGGCGTGTCCAGAATCGGCCAGGGATGATTATGCGCGTGTAATTAGCGACCGGAAGTGGCCCCTGAAGAAAAGGCCGGTAATTGCCCACATCAAAGCAAGATCAAAGCATTCTTGCTTAACTATTAACCGCAACGACTTAAAAAAAATTATACACTAAGTAGAAAAAAAAAGCAAATTTAAATAAATAATCTAATTCATGGAGGGTTTGGGAGTACTTGGGGGGACAATTTTTACATGGGCACGCAGAATGGGTCGAAACTAGAGATTTGACCGGACAGATTTTTGATTCACGCTTAAAGTTACGGCCCTTTGAAGTTTTCCCATATGTTTGTACAGGGAAGCCATGCGTTTGCAATGTTTCCGCCCACGCGCTACGTGAGGGGCGGGGCCACGCGCGCACATAAATGTGACGACCTTTACCAACTTTTTGACAAAATTGAAATCTAGGCTGCCTGCTTGCATTGTATGGTTCCACTATGCATCCAGCTCGTTTATATGATGGTTTCTGGACAATTTTTTTTTCTGCTTAGTGTTCTGATCGCCTTGAAAAAAAAAAAAAAAAAAAAGCTAATTAGGCTTAATTAAGCATGTGGGCGTGTTCCTGGCACTGTGTGGAGTGTGTGCGTGTGCGTTAATGCAGGTTTTATTGCTTCCGATTGGGCGTGGCTTCACGGGCCAGTGCTTGGACATCGGGGGCGGGGACTTGGCTGCGGCGATAGGTGGGCGTGTCCCGGATGCGGTGGTGACCTTTGAACCCGTCCAGGAGGCTTTGGGGGCGTGGCAGGAGGTCAAAGGTGAGGCCATGTCTGTTAATGAGGCACTGTACGGCGGTGCGATCGAGGGGCCTGTGTGGCCGGACGGAAGCTGACGATGGTTTGAAGCGGATGTGGTTGCGATGACGTGTTGTTACTCCGCCCACACAGGAAATGAGGTGAGCTCTTGTGTGGGCGGTGTGGCAGAACGGCCTCCAAGTGTTTGTGTGTGTTTTGGCCTTGAGGAAGCTGTGTGTTTTAATTGGGATTGATTGTGGGCTTCCGGTGGACATCCGGTGGTTAGTAGGCACTTGATTGAGAATGGTGGTCCTTGGGGAAGAGGGTGGGGCTGTTTTGGGCGTGGCCTGGCCCCTCCCTTCCGGCTCAGCTTCCGGTCCATGGAGGATATTAAATGAACACTTCCGGCTCTAGCAGCCACACCCCTGAGACCTGTGCAATTAAAGGGGCGTGGTTACACAACATGCACCTCACTAATGACTTTGATGTGGTTTAGGTGTCATATCCCCACCTCACGCCCACGCAATTTAATGGTACCTTAAACCTTTAGGGCCGACATTCGCGCACGCGTGTAAGGGGTGGGGCCGAGATTAATTTTTGCTGACAAGCTGTTCATGGTGTACCAGTTGACTGGTTAGCTGTTATTTGTAATAAAGAACGGACCAGGAGATATTTACCACCTACCGTGATCGTGCTAAGCCAAGAGTACCTTTTGGTGGAGGTGGATTGTGAATCAGCGCTAGGTAAGTCTACATATAGATTTATTTCAATACTTATGAGCTTTATAAGCTTTGCGCTGGGAGCGGCTCGTTCTCTGAGGCTTTTAGAGTATAAGTGCCAGTGGCGCTTAGCCTCTAGAGAACCCGCTGCTCCAAGCGCCAAGCTTACAAAGACAGCCTATGTACGCTTACACAAACTGATTCAATATTGGAGTGGAACGCCCCTCCTCAGGAGCGATACTTGAAATGTAATGGCTTTTGTGGGGGGTGTCAAGAGAGAGAGAGAGAGAGCAAAATAGAGAGTGAGAGTGAGGCAATAGCCTCATATAAACAAATAATAAACTAAATACATAGATATATTATAGGCCATGCCATAGTCTAAAACAGTCACTGCCATCTTGTTTTCCAGTGAGGCAAAGGGAAGGATGACCCTCACAAGCTGTGCAGATCCACACAGACTATTTTCGCCGTGAAGGAGTGCGAACACCCCTGCAGTAGAGTAGACACAGCGTGTGCTCTTCGAGTGTGTGGGTAAGTGTGTCATACTTATAGGGGCATTTGGGGGGGAGGGGCGTTTACGGGGTCGACCAGCTCTTTTCCTGCTGCAGTAGTTTCCAATGAGCTGCTCGGCAAGTTTCACTCGAAACTGCTTCAGTGTCATTGGAGTACCAGTGACAACATCAAATTTCATCAGAATGAAGGAGTTAGTTACCAATACATCGAACGTAAACCAGAAGATGTACTTGTAGTTTTTAGTACACTTCAGGCGGATCTGGTAGTATCCTCTGAGCTGATCTCCCTCGTCAATGCTGCCCATGTGCTTGTTGTACAGCTGGATACACCTAGGGCAGGTAAACAAAACTCGAGTGCCATCCTTCTGTCGTCGATTAACTGTGGTGATATCATCAGGGTTCGCAAGCATAGATGCAACTTCACCACCTTGTCCTTCCAAGCTGTTGCTACATTTCCACACTGACGAAAGGTACACTCACCGTGTTTGAATTTCTGAGCCTCGGTGTTGTTCTCAGACGGATAGTGTTTCCTATTGGTCCTGATTGTACCACAAGCGTATGTCTGTTGAGACAGTAACTTAGTGAAAAGGCTTATGGCTTATGGCTTATGGCTTATGGAGGTAAAACAGTTGTCAAAATACAACTGATGATTTCTACCTTTGATGAACTCCGCCAAGGTGAGCACTACCTTCTCCCCTAGACCAGTCTCATGCTCTCCCGTTGCTCCTGTGTACACATTAAAATCATACATATAGCTATTTGACGCGTCTGCCATTGCCCACACCATGAATCCTCTCTTTACAGGTTTGAGGGGAACATACTGTTTCATTGATAATCGACCTTTGAAAGGGATCATTGCTTCATCAATGCTCACGTCACAGTGGGGATAATACGCTGCCAGGAAATAGCTTTTTAGAGCTGCTATCACAGGGTCAACCTTCCGCAGCCGAGAGTAGCCTTATTCACCTCGTGATGGTAGCGAGTCATTGTCAACGAAGTGGAGGTATCGTGTGATCTCCTCAAAGCTGTCACGAGTAATTCTGTCTGCAATGGGGGCGTATCTGAAGGTGGGATCGACGGACCAGTAGTCGCGCATCTATGGGAGCTTGATGCCCATGAGTATCATAAAACCCATGTATGCCCTATCTCACTGGCATCTGTTTCCCACACTTTGTTGGTACCCTGAAGTGTCTGTTGGGCATACCTGTTTGTTTCGTCAACAATTAGGCCAACAAGATCGTCGTCAAAAAAAAAGAGAAAATAGACTAAGACGGTCTTGAGGGAGTGGTACTTTAGGACCGGCCTGTGCCATACAGGGGTTGACGATAACGGGTTGTGCTTGGTTTGACCATTCTGTAAACAAAATGCAAGAATTATATGCATTTCTTCTCTATTTTATTCATACTCTTACTAATTGTATTAGGAACTGGTCCACTGGAAGGCTGGGAAGTGGAATCAGAATCTGAATCTGAATGACTTGGACTGTTATCAGGAGCTATAATGGTGTGTTGTGTGTAGTAAAGTATACTATTATGTATTTTCGATACATGCTTTATCCTTACACCTGCTTGTATCCTTGCATACATACATGTACGCGCACACACACGCACACACACGCACACACACGCGCACACACACACAGACACACATACATACACGTACTCCCTCTCTAGCATCACTGAATTGATTTTATGGTGTGGACTATATACACAGTATGGATTTATCTTCTTTCGTTGAGTACATACAACTACAACTGTAAGTGCCGAGTAATAATATATAAAGCACGTCTGTGTGTATTATTGCCCTATCATGTATACTACATGCATTGTGCACATGCATGTCCATGGCTACCACACATACATATATTTGCACATGCACACACATCTATCTCTTCACATTCACAAAAACTGATTCTGCTCGCCCTTCAATACGTGTATCTGGACCCATCTACTTCTTGTACCTTCAAATCTACCCCCCTCCCCTTTTGTGATTATGCATGTCCGATTTAATTTTGAGTATCTCGAGGCTTATGGCTTATGGCTTATGGCTTATGGCTTATGTTAGTCATTGTTTGTAATCATGCACTGCAGGGTCTCACAGGATAGAGTAGGTTCTGGAGATGCTGGTGGTGGGTCAAGATCCAAGTCATCGTATTCTGCGTAGGATTTTAGAAATTTTTGCACTATTATGTGAGCGAATTTGAGAAAAGGGGTAACTGCGCATTTTCCGAATTTTTATTTTAAAACGCTTATATCTCTGGAACCATAGTAGCTATGAACTTCAAACCTGGCATGAATATTCTTTCAACATCCTGCTACATTGCTGCAATCGCGAGCCCAGCCCACTTCCGGTATGGGCAGGGCAAGCGCGCTCGTCAATCTCGTTTGAAAAACGCTGTTTTATGCCCCTTTGACGGCTCACCGTTCTGGACAGGAGGCTTGCTCAGACTTCTAACGTTGGATCTCTAAAGTAGAAGGCCCAAACTGCTAGCAAACCAAGTCTGAAGCCTAGGGCTCTTACTGGCTTGAAATGGTGGTAGGTTGAAAAGTGACAAAAAATCGCGTTTTGTGCGAAGTTACCCCTTTTCTCAAATTCGCTCACATATTATGAATGTTTTTATATAATTATATCAATAATAAAAAATATATATACCTTCTCCTGAGCTATTATAATTTAGAATCGGTGGTGGGTGGGGATCACTGGTGCGTCTGAAGCTTCTGGCTGCTTTGGGTAAGGGAATGGATCATTTTTATGTTCGTATGGTTGGATCGTAGATAAGTTTATTCAGTCCTTTGTGGTTGAATTTGTTTAGGGTGCCTAATTTACAAATCCAATAATATTCCTGTTGTTTTAGCCATAGTTCTGGATTGGTTTCACTGGCTGGTGCCTGAGTGAGTATCTGAATTGTGAGGTTGTTGAAGTGGTCATATGCTAAGCAGTGCCTGCCCACTGGGCTTTCGTAAGTTGTTTCATGCTCAATGAATCTCTCTCGGAGTTGTCTCATTGAGTATCCTACATATTGTGCACCACAGTTTTTATATTTGCATGTGATTAGATATACTATATTTCTTGACATACAGTTGTAGTTTTGGTTTGGTGGGGGTGGTGTTATTGGGGTTCTGGTTGCTTTTGTTGTGCTGTAGGCAAAGGATTTGGTTTCCATTTTTGTACAGTTGTTACATTTATTGTTACATCTTTTGACTGGATTTCTATAATTTTGAGAGGTGTGTTTAAATAAGTTGAAGGGATAATCGGGTTCGATTGTTAGTTGGCTTTCTTCCTGCGTATTCGGGTCTGGCATTGGGTTCGGGTTTGTTTGGTCAAGTGGTTTTAGTCTTGCTCGGACTAGCTTTTTTCTTAGAGAAGGGTTAGCTTTATATGCTAAAGCTGGGGGTGATGGGAAAATGTGGTTAAGTAGTGTGTTGTCCTTAATGAGTGTCCAATGTTTTTTGAAAATTCTTTTAATTCTGTTTATGTCATCTGAGTAGTGTGTAGCAAAGATTAGTTTGCTGGATTGTTTGGTTCTAACTTTCCTTGTAAGAGCTTCTTTTCTGTCACTAAAGGGGATGTCTCTAACGTGGTTGATAATTTGGTCATGTTTGTATCCTCTCTGTTTGAGTTTGTGTACTAGTTTGACTGTCATTGATTTAAAGTTGGTTTCATTTGAGCTGGTTCTTAGGTATCTTTTTGTTTCTCCTTTGGCTATTGCTTTGATGGTTGAGGGTGGGTGATAGGATGTAGAGTGTACGTAGAGTTGTTTGTTGGTTGCTTTTTTTTTGGATTCAAATCTTTCTCCTTTGTATAGGGTGACGTCTAGGAATGTTAATTCAGTGTCACTGATTTCATGTGTAAATTTAATTGTGGGGTGGATTCGGTTGATGTTTGACATGTACTGTTTAAAGTCGTCAGTGGTTCCGGTCCATATAATGAAAATATCGTCTGTGAATCTCTTCCAAGTGTGGATAAATTCTGATGCTAGGTTAATTAGTTGTGTTTCTAATCTACCCATGAATAGGTTTGCATAGGCAGGGGCCATTTTGGTCCCCATGGCTGTTCCTTGTATTTGTAGATAAAATTTCTCGTCAAATTCGAACACATTATGTTTTAGTACAAGATTCATTAGTTCGCCTAAGATGTCTGGATTGGGTTGTTCTGGGTATCTATAGCCTTCTGGATTAGTTTTTAAGAAGTACAGAGCACTTTCGACTCCTTCGTGTGGTATGTTTGTGTATAGAGATGATACGTCTATTGAGACCAATTTACAATTTGTGGGTAGTTGGGTGGTTTCGATTTGGTTAATAAATTCTGTTGTATCTTTAACATATGAGGGTAGGTTTCTAACATATGGCTGTAGCCATTTATCAACAAATTGGGATATTTTTTCTGTTATGCTATCGCAGCTTGAGACTATGGGCCGGATTCCCATAGGGTTTTTATGGATTTTCTTGAGGAAATATATTTTTGAGGTTCTGTGTTTGGTAGGTGGTTTACAGAATTGATACCATGGTTCCCGTAGGAAGCCATTCGTTCGTAGGAATTGTAATTTATTGTTTATCAGGTCTTTAAGTTTATGTGTAATATTTTCTCTTAGTGGTTTGTATGTGGTTTCGTCATTAAGATGTTTCATTGCTTCTGCTATGTATTCACTCCTATCTTGGACCACAATTGTAGATCCCTTATCTGCTTTGTTTATTATTAGCATTGGATTATTTGTGAGTTGGTTCAGGGCTTGTCGCTCTTTTCTGGTTAGGTTAGATTGTCGGATTTGTTTTGTTTGTGTTTGTGTTCGTTCATAATTTCCAGTCTTACTCTGTGTAGGAAAGTGTCTAATGTTCCGTTGTCGGTTAACCTTTCTGGATTACAAGGATATCGTTTCCTAATTTCGAATGGATCTCTATTCTTGGTACGTTGTGGTTTGTGGTAAAATTCAAATTTGCATTTCATTCTATGCATAAATAGCCTTAGGTCATTGTACAGTTGGTGTATATTAAGCTTTTTCGGTTTGGGTATAAAGGATAGTCCCTTCCTTAATATATCTTTTTGTGTTTGTGTTAGTGCTTGTTTTGATAGTATTACTAGCTCTTGATTATCATCGCATGTAATTTTATTGCAGGAATTTTTATTACATACAGAAAGAGAATCAGAATGGTTCATACATAAGTAATAATTATTATTATGGTTCAGTTTGTATCTGTTCTTTCTGTATGTTCTTCTTTTCTTTAATATCTTTGTGGGGGCCACGGTCCTGTCTTTTTGACAAAGCTGCGGCCGTTTGCTGGTCCCTTGCCTTTGTTTAAAGTGTTTCTTGCCCCTCTTTGGGGCCCTTCTTCGTTTTTTGGTGGTGATTTATCTTTATATTCGTTCATCAGACCCCTCAGGGCTTCTACAAAGGACTTTTTTGGTTGTGGGGTGTCATCCTCAACGGACTCCTCCCTTTTTCGTTTTCTCTGTGTTCTTTGGGTTAGTTTTTTATTTCTTTGTTCTCTCAGGTCCTCACTGATCGTTTTTGCTTCACTCTCAGCACGTTGTTTAAGATTTTTCCATGTTTGTGTCTCAATATCTCTTGTTGATTTGTCTCTGATCTCTCTTAGGTAGATTTTGGTTTCTTCCAATGTTGAGTCCAGTTTATGTTTTTCTTCTTCGATAATTTTTGAGTAATGTTTTATTAGAGTTGCCAGTAGTTTTAGAGACGCTGTTACCAGCGTGTCTCTCCTTTCCTTTTCTGTTTCCTTGGTTGCATGGTAGATGTGGGGTTCTACCCATAGGCACATGTTTCTAGGTGGAGTTTTAGCATGGAGGCAAGTCTCCATAAATGTCCTATGGTGGCTTGCCTTTACTAGTATTATTAGAGATGCTTTAAGTTTCTTTGACTTTTCCTCTAGGAATGTTTGGTTGGTTTGGTTTGGTTCAGTTAGGCTGGGGGATGCATGATCCTCATTTTCCAGCCACTTCAGCATATCACTGGTTCCATCAAATGTTTTGTTTAGAATCCCACTCAGGTTTAGTGCACACGCTGAGCTGGAAAGTTCTTCCGTGTCCATGGTTTCTTCTCCCTGGTTGTTAGTGTTAGTTTGTCTGGATGGTCCAGGAGTGGCTTCTCGAGGTCTCTGCATGGTGCTCGTTTGGCTTTCCGGTGTTGTCAATGTTATGAGGTTAGCACTTCGGCTTGCTGGTTGGCTGGACGTCGTGTATAGAAAAGCCGATTCTTGGCTATCGCTTGGCTCCCTCTGGCTACTGGCTAGCTCGTGGTTATGTCTGGATCGCTGCCTGGTGATAGGGGGAGTAGTCCTTTTCGTTGAGCTGGTTTTTTGTGCTTTCTTTTACTGGACATTGCCGAGGGGTGGGGCTCGTCCGTTGCTTCTTGTGAGAGTAGCTCGTTGGTACTATTCGTCCTCGATAGGCTTATTTCGCTCGCGAGAACGATTCACAGCAAATATGTAACCCTGAACCGGTTTCGACCGTTCAGGTCTTCATCAGCAGGGCAAAATGCACAATGCAGGAAAATAATGGCTACCTAAGAATTTATATCTAGCTACTTAGCGTTCTCCAGTTCATTCTGGTTTGGCGTCCGCCATCTGGGCTCGTGCAGTCCGGCGTTGTAGCCTGGGGTTCAACCTCGCTAGGTCTTTTCTTGTTTCTTTATGCACTCCAGCACTCTACTTAGTGGGATTCTCCCTCTTATTGCCATGCTTTTTGCAGCCACTCAAAACGTTACCACAACGCGACCAAACACTTGACCTGAATGTAGCCCGCAGCTGCAGATTGTCCGCTATAGCTTCGGTGACATCACGAACGATCAAAGACTTGATAGCGCCGCCGTTCGGTAAGGGTTGTCTCGGTGAAAGGCGTGATAATGTCAGGTGTGCGGATATATCTGCTCTCATCAATTAACGCGCGCAGATATATCCGCTCTAGGCCCTAAAGGGATAATTATTAATGATGATGTGAAATATAAAATAATACGATTATTCTGTGCTTGCATGCAGCCTGCGTTCCCACAGACGGCAAACCAGACACACTTACCACCTACCCACCAACGGTCAGGGAGCCATTGGTACCCACTGGTAGCACAAGTGCTCAGAACGCATTACAAAGGGTTCCTAAAAGAATCCAAAGCCACCCAAAACTAGAGGACACTGTAAACTAACAATGTCCCCGACATCATGCATACAGCTAACAAATCTAACGGCCTCACACTGCTTAAATAACAATAACAAGCCACCACTGAAATATAACCCAAACACCATGCTTATATGTGACCGGATCTGAGAAAACCCGCCATATTCATCAATCCATGAAATTTTAGTTAGCTATATATTTGGATTGCTGTATCATAGGGCTAACCTGCCTCCAAGTCTGAGACCCATCGCGTGCTTCGCTGTGGAGCTAGAGCGCTTCGTTTGCGATCGCGCCACACCCTCAATCGAGAAATTACGGTATTGCTATGCACGTGTATGGCGTTTCCGCATACTACGCGTGACCCGGAAATCAATTAAATGGACCTGGGCGGAGCCGTTCGAAATGAACGTAAAGATCGAGCAAGAGTTGAATTTCGTTGTTGACAACGACAGCCGATTGTTCTTAGATGCCCAAGAAGCTAAAAAGGTGAGCAAACATACAGTAGTTCGATGAAGCGAGTATGAACTACGTGGACTGGACTGGAAACTGGAGTGGACTCTGGACTGGACTACTGGATTGTGGTACTACAGTGCGCATGCGCGAGATGTTGGTCTCTCGTGCTGTGACTGCTAACTGTGAACAAGGCAGAAGGACTAAAGAGTATCCACAGCAATCGCCGTGGTGTTCACAGTAACACGAGATGACCCGATTGTATTAGAAGGAACGCTGCCATCCTCTTCTATACCTTGGATGACGGTGGAAAGCTCCCCTGTGAAAGTCCTCCCTGGAGAAGAATACAGGTGAGTGTAGCTATAGTTATACTCTTCTCACGAAGATGCCCTAAATATAACAGTTGGAAGTGTGCGTTACTAGGCAGGAGGTATGCAATAGTACACAAGGCAAAAGTGAAAATAGTGACATAACTCATAACTCGTGCACGCTATAAGGCTAGCTATGTTTTTTTCCTATGTACAGCAATTTTATTGAGAATCTCATTAGTGATAGTGAGGATTCTGAAGATGAAGATGCAAATGGCCCAGGAAATTTTGAGTGAGTTGAGTGTGCATGCTCTGTTTTAATTACTATTACAATGCCTTTCCTTTGTCCCCACCCCCACACATGTATGCTATTTAGGCACCTGCATCCTCACTTATTGACTGTTTCATTGGCCACATCCTTTAATTTAAGACAGGTTTGGGGGTGTGGTCTGACACAGCTTGCATGCTGGGATGTTGAATAGAATGCACAAAGTTGTAAAATTGACTGAATTGTAGGTCAGCTAATGGTAGCGGAATAATACAATAATAAAAAAATAGCTGCCCACCTGCATGGGTTGATGATCCATTTGGGGATAGGAAAGAAGTATAAGTCATGGCCTTATATACCGACTTCTCATTTTTCATCCCTTTCCCCAGTGATAACGAACAAATATACATGGAGAGTGATGTGGAGATGGAGAGTGCAGAACCTGAAATGTAAGTTTGCCATCTATACAGTATTAATTTTACAGTATGTGGTATAGAAAAGGGTAGTTTGACGAAAAATGCAATAGTAGTCCTTTCAAATTACCACCATTCCAAGATCTCGGAGTCCCAATCTGCCTACTTACCCAAGGGGAAGCCTGCATATTGTCAGAGGCTTGGATAAGGCTTGTGTGGGAATGCTAAGGATTTCTGATTTGACAATTTTGTGTCATAGAGTCCAGTTGCTATCCTCAGACCTTTTGATAAGTATGGGCAATGTAGTATACTAGGTAATTTTACGAATGTGTGTATGATGCACACACAGCTGCTTAGTCATGCACATGTAGGTCAATGGGTAGCCAACCCTAAGCCAGCCTCTTATCCATAATTAACCCTCACTGCAAAGCATAGGCGGGGGGGGGGGGGGGGGGGGGGGTTACTGCAATCATTTGGCGATTTTTGTCTGTCCGTCCGTCTGTCCGTCGCAACCCTCTTTTGCTAAATGGTAAGGATCGTTATAGAGAAAGTACGCATTCCTAGGTATACGTGGCATAAGGCCCAGTGGAGTAGTAGTGTGCAGCAATTGCAACTTGCCAGTCTGTGTTTACATGGCACCTACCTCAACTACATGACTGATTGCCATTCTGTGCTTTGCTGGTCAGTTGTCAGTGCAGTGACAGTGTAAACAGGCAGTGGCTCTCAAGTGCATAATTCAGTTGAAGTATGTCACAGAGGCTTTCAGTTTATATACTGGCATAGCCAGGTGCCTCCCCCAATTCTTAGATCACTGACTCTAGTATCTGAACCCTGTTTAGGTGCAGGGTATGTAGTCAATAGTATACCAGTACCCTGTTCAGGTGTATGGTATGTAGTTCAATACTCCTGACTCCTGATTGCTGATATTGAACATGCACTGAGAGTGAGCCATGCTATATGCATGCATGTAGTGGTGAGGGTTCTGCACTCCTGTGCATTCATTAATACAGTGACAGCTGCTACAGTAAATCCTAAGGTAGTAAACAGGATGCTAGGCAGACATTAGAATGATGAATGGAAGGTGAATTGCCTATTGTACAAATAATCTTGAATCTAAGCATATTACAACGCGATAGCTATAGATATGACAGATTGTGGGAAGAGTATTGCTAATTTGACAAGTATGCACTGTACTTCCTCATAGCTGCATGTACCTCTGGAGTATCCCACAAGAATATGCTTATGACTCATTGATATACTATATCTCTTAAATAAATATTTCAGCGAAATTTACACATCTTTAAAGCCTTAAAAGAATTCTATGATGTATCAGTTTTGATAGTGGGGTAACAGACACTGACACAAAAAATTACTACCGTAAATCTCACACCTGCGCTGAGGATTTACTAGTTTTAGCAAGTGTCTATTGCTGTCTATGTTCACAAAACATCTCCTTTAGTATTAATTTTATCATGCTTTGTATTGTGTGCAGAAATTCATTTGGAGTGCCAATTTTCGAGAAACCACCACCGAAGTACAGTGCCTATGGCATAATGAAACTATTGCTTGATCCCAATATCGACAAATCAAGGATAGCTTTAAAGCGGCCAGTGGGTACGACCCATAATGCTACCTTTGTGGTGGATTTATCGAAGCTTGATCATCCCGATGACGTGAAAAAGGATAATTTCGGGAAATGGGAGCACAGTGGTTCACATCCAGAGGTCTTCAGGTGTGTGTTTGGTGAGCAGGACTCCGTGACTGTGGAAAAATGCGCTCCAGGTGCCAGTGGAAGTAATGTGTACTGCCTACGGCGACTAAGGAGTTATTGCCCCACAAATCATGAAGTCAGGTGTTTGATGGCTTTCATACATGGTCAGTATGTGTTTATATTCATGCATGCATGCACATGAATGGACACTAAAACAACCCTTCATTGTTGTGGAGGATTCACATTTGATATTTTGCAAGGGGAATTATAGACAAGAAAAATGCACACAACTCAGTTTAATACCAAACAGGACTCTCAGCTCAAATGTGCCGATTTATATACATACCTGTCCCACCATAATTATTGTACAATCTGGCACAAGACTGGTCAATTCTCCCTAACTTTTGTTGGCAACTTTTAACTAGTTACTCCCATTTTCCACCCCCCCCCCCTTCCCCAATTTCTATTAGACACAGCTAGTATGCCAGCTGTTTATCATATTATGCCTATCATTGTTTTGCATGTCAAACAACCAGAAGAGTGTGCACCCACATATGTAGCATTTATTGGTATTGGTCATCATGCAGAAATTTCATGATCTTGCAATTAAGTACTCACCCAGTTTTTCTATGCAGCAGGGGAGGGGGGGGCATAATCGCAGGATTCTATGTGACCCCTTTAGACTATTTCATCATAACAGACAGCAGCTTGTATTACTATTGATTCTCTTGACTACAGATGCATCCAATAAACCCCACCACTTATGCCTTGTTGCCTACTATGTACCTGATGGATTCAAACCTCAGCCATCTGCTCATGGAAACAGTAAGACTGTAAAGCCATTTTATCCCACACTTCTGAGCACAATGGCTAAAATTAAGGAGGAGTTGAAACGTGCCGGGCCAAAAATGGTGATAAGCAAAGTATTTGCTGAGGTAGGGGGTGTGGTTGGAGCTATGGATGCATGTATCTTACCACGAAATGAACAGCAGGTGATGAAAGCGAAGTTGAGGAGTAAAATTGCAGCTGTTCCAACTTGCTCACCCAAGGATGACTTTGCAGTTATAATGCATTATGCATTTCTGGAGGACAGCGATAACCAGCTCATTCGAGATATAAGGACACTACGGGAACCAGCCATTGTGGTATGCTACGATCGCCAGCTGGATGATTTGGTCCGATTTTGTACCTGTAGGGAGGAATTTGGTATATTGACCATTGATCCCACGTTTTCACTCGGTGATTTTGATGTCACAGTCATTACCTACCGGCACTTGCTACTGCACTCAAAACGAACTGGCAAACCTCCAGTATTTGTTGGACCGGTTCTTATTCATTATCGCATAACCTTTGCTACTTACCTCCACTTTTTGACGACGATCATCGGTTTACGTCGAGAGCTAGCCAATATACAATGTTTTGGCACTGATGGAGAGATTGCGTTAATTGATGCTTGCAAACAAGCTTTTACACAAGGTGTAAGCTTGATATGTTTCATCCATGTACGATGAAACATCAGTGCAAAGATGCATGAACTGAGGATAAGTGAAGGTACGAAGAAGATGATTTTGGATGATATCTTTGGGCATTCTGTGGGATCTCATCATACAGAGGGTCTTGTTGATGCAGTCAATGAAAGCATGTTCAACAGTCTTTTCGAGGTGATGTCAAGTAAATGGAATATGCTGGACGTATCTGAAGAAGGACCTCTGCATACTTTCACACGCTGGTTCAAGCGTTACAAAGGTGCTACAATAGTAAATAGCTTAATGCGGCCTGTTCGAGAGCAAGCAGGGCTAGGGTGTCCACCAGAACTCTTCACTACCAATGCCAGCGAAAGTGTTAATGCACTATTGAAAAACAAAGTTGATTATAAGCGTAATGAACTTCCTGATTTCTTGAAAAAGCTCAAGGAAGTCATCGATGAGCAAGATGAGGAAGTATCAAGGGCTGTAATTGGAAAAGGAAAATATGAGATTCAGCCTGGATTCAAGCAATTAGAAAAAAGTGAAGCAGAGTGGTTTTCAATTCGGGAAGAGGCCAGGAAGCAATACCTCCGTAAAGTAGCACAGGAAAAACGCACCGCACATACGGGAACACGGAATTTCCGTGTAATTTCGCGGACGGACATCTAAACGGACCATACACGGGACAAAGTTAATACGGGGACCGTTGGCTACCCGTAGATCAACCGCAATGTTTGTATTATATAATTTTGCACGTTTACGGGATACCGTTTGTAAAATGATAAACAGACGGCTCACCGTTTTAGTGTACCCGTTCACGATTACCTTCGTGAGCCCCGCTTGACTCCGCCTACCTCGACTTATGCGCATGCTCGCGTCTGAATTTGAAATACCAGCTGCAGGCAACAACGAGGGAATAAGGCTAAAGAGGAGTCCTGTCTCAAAGAATCGAGGGATATAATCAAAGAAACTCAGTCAACAGATAGGTCTAGGGTATCTACTTGGGAGCAGCCCATCTTCCGATGGTTCTTTCGAATAATCGATTCGTTCTTTGACATTCCAAATTTGGCGCCAAATTGCAACCTTCTGATTCTCCATCAAAAAGGTATGTATGACTCAGTAGCTAGCTATTATGATGGCATTGGTAATTATTTATCGTAGCCTGGGTACCCACCCCTCTCTTATGAAGCAGTTCTGGTACATGTATAAGTTTGTTTAATATGGGATTGTCTTTGGTAGCTAGCTAGAATCAGACTTGGATGCTAGAAAACTAACACAATAAGTCTTATAAGATGAAAGTAGGTCAATTTTTTTGATTAAGCAGCACTGCAATTCACTCTTGAAGCCTATCAGCATACCATAGCACTGCGGGTGTTGAGCATTAATTATTTTGTTAGCTAGACGTGCAGTGTGTAGTTGGGTCATTGTCCATCCTGATGTCCCATCTGATGATGGCAGCCTGTCCAGATGTCTCATCTAATGTCAAGTGATCCAGCAAGCCTGTACGTGAGAGGGGAGACATCTAATTGTGAGTATTGAGCATTTATTAGCTAGCGTACAGTGTGTAGTTGGGTCGTTGTCCATCCTGATGCCCCATCTGATGATGGCAGCCTGTTCAGATGTCTCATCTAATGTCAGGTGACCCAGCAAGCCTGTACGTGAGAGGGGAGACTTCTAATTGTGAGTATTGAGCATTTATTAGCTAGCGTACAGTGTGTAGTTGGGTCGTTGTCCATCCTGATGCCCCATCTGATGATGGCAGCCTGTTCAGATGTCTCATCTAATGTCAGGTGACCCAGCAAGCCTGTACGTGAGAGGGGAGACTTCTAATTGTGAGTATTGAGCATTTATTAGCTAGCGTACAGTGTGTAGTTGGGTCGTTGTCCATCCTGATGCCCCATCTGATGATGGCAGCCTGTTCAGATGTCTCATCTAATGTCAGGTGACCCAGCAAGCCTGTACGTGAGAGGGGAGACTTCTAATTGTGAGTATTGAGCATTTATTAGCTAGCGTACAGTGTGTAGTTGGGTCGTTGTCCATCCTGATGCCCCATCTGATGATGGCAGCCTGTTCAGATGTCTCATCTAATGTCAGGTGACCCAGCAAGCCTGTACGTGAGAGGGGAGACTTCTAATTGTGAGTATTGAGCATTTATTAGCTAGCGTACAGTGTGTAGTTGGGTCGTTGTCCATCCTGATGCCCCATCTGATGATGGCAGCCTGTCCAGATGTCTCATCTAATGTCATGTGACCCAGCAAGCCTGTACATGTGAAAGGAAATTTTGAGTACATGTACGTATTATGTAGCCTTGTCCCCAGTCTCTCTGATCTTTGTTCGACGCACAAATTTTGCAATTTAAACAAGAGGTCATTTTGTACTTGACATGTGCGTGAGATGAGAGATCTTATGTGCTGTAGCCTTAATTTACATGTACAGTACATTCACATAAGAATGTTATATTGTGCACAGAAAGTTCTTTGTAATTGCAAAATTATCCGTGGATATGTATAATTATTGGCTAAAGATAGCTTGGATAGTATAATATTGTGATACAGTTTAAACTGAAAGGAGCTCCCCCTCTACCGGAGGGTGTAATGTGGTTTATACATCCATGCACCATCATGCTGAGCACTTCGTCTCGTATAGTTTATTTTTGAGTCCAGGAATCTTGTTCAAGTCAACTGTGACCTAAACATTGTCAATCGTTCTCCATCAGATAAGGTATTCTCATTTCAAATTAATACCAAACTTTTAATGATTCAGGAGGCAGAAGGTATCATTATTACAATAATTAATGTGCTTGTCCTCTTTCTCTAAATCTTTAGAACACTATTGTAACATTAATTTCTTATCATTCCTTTCTCTATAATACAGCACTTTGAACTTCTAAGCTTCTCAATCTTGTTCATATCTCAACATGAGGCATTAACCCATCTCTCTCTCATCCTCCCTCTCTTTCTCTCTCAGTCTAATGTTATATCTAATTATTATTTCAAACCACAGGGAGGGTATGTAACAGCTCAGTTCATCCAATCTTTGACATGGTGACACCTTCAGATACGAGGACTACCTTCTGGTAAGTACAGCTAGTTTATCATGTTACTTACATTCATACTGTTTTGTTTCAAGGTATAAAATTAATATCATAATAATAAATATTAAATAGCCATAGCTAAAATTGTTTATTCTCTCTTTAAGGTGCAAGGCCCTCAACGCATCAGCATGAACTACGGTATCCAATGCTCTTATAATTATAGGAGGTATTGCTAATCTGATAATGCACTTATCGTCATCATTCTCTCCCTCTCCCCCCCCCCCCCCCTTCTCTCTCTCTCTCTCTCTCTCTCTCTCTCTCTCAGGTGCAAGGCCCTCAATGCATCAGCATGAACTACGGTACCCAATGCTCTATTTTAGGAGGTATTGCTAATCTGATAATGCACTTATCGTCATCACTCTCTCTCTCTCTCTCTCTAGTGCTATCTATTTATAACTTTATATTCCAAAATGTCAGTAAGAGTACGCATAACAGCTCACTTTGTCCAACCTTTGACATAGTAATACAGCTATAATACATTCAAGTAAGTACAGCTAATTTATCATATCCAGTTAACATGACTCACTCGTTTTTTTGTTTCTTTTACCCTGAGGTATGAACTACTTTCGAATATTATCATATATACCTCAACAAGTACGACATTGTAGCTTAGAGCTAATTATACTAGTCTTGTTTATACACACTCTTTCAGGCTCTCATGATCATCTATGCATCAGCGTGAACTAGGCTACCCAATTCTCTATTTCAGGAGGTATAATATTATATTGATAATCTGATATTATGCACACTGTCATCATCATAATTATACACTGTAATAATAATATTATCTCTCTCATCCCTCCCTCCTTTCTATAGATTCTTCTGAAACATGTAATACTTAATGATACAAAAAGTCTGACTCTACTCCCTCATTTTCTGTTTCTCTACAGATCTCTGCATGGTGTTGGATCTCATGTCCATTCTTCATGAAAATTTATATAATTAAAAGAATTAATTCATGACATGTAAGTTGGCATTACAATAGTATTTAATTCAACATGCTCTCATAATAGCACACAATATCACTGCAGATTGCTGATCATTTTGAGTAGAACTTTTGTTACGGCCTGGCCTCTCTGAACCAAATGATTCTCCTGGAATATTGTGATCAGTTTTACTCTGAAAAGGAATCAATTCAAACCAGTGACTCAGACATATTTGGTAGGATATATAAATCAATGCATTCCCTGGCTCAATATATGACATTTTTTGTGCCTTAATATCAATCATTTCTGACAGCTTTCATGTGCCACAGCTATCATTTCATATAGCCATTGTTTTCATTCTTAACTTGTTTTCATAATATCTGTATTACCACTTACCAACTTAAAAAAAACAACTTTTCTCCTAATCTTATACCACGACCGAGCTTGCGCGCAATATGCAATGCGTGAATATTAATATTATAGCTATAATTTTATTCATAGCCCACGTTATAGGGTAAATCAAGAGACGGGGCTCGACGAAAGCCCGTCGATCCGTGTAAAAACGGGACATCCACGGGCACATATTCAGCAACTACGCAACATAGACGGGATAAATACGGATCACGAACGGTTCCCGTAAAATCTGCCCATCATATTTGGTCCCACTACGTGCTGACACGGTACCCGTCTTTCGATAGATGGACTCCCGTGAAAGCACCCACATGCGCGGCTAATACGGGCGTACGTAATGCCCGTATTTGTATAGCGTTTTCCCTGTGTAGCACTGACTCAAGTATGGGATATAAACATGGATGAAATTGAAGCATTAGCTAGCCAACAAGAGCCAGCAATATCAGCTCCTGGTCCCAGTCCAGTGTCGACAACTGCTGGAAAAGGTGCTTGTCGCCGATTATTTGACTGTGACAGTAAATCTGAGCTCTCAATTAGAGTTGACTCGTTTGCTGATTTTGTGACTGTCCCACGCTCTGTTCTAGATGGAATTTGGGAGAAAGCATTTGAATTAGCCACAGATCCCAATGCCATGGCATCTGCACCAGGTTATGACAAAGGTCATACAGTGAAAAGCTCCTCAGGCAAGCGACCACACCTTGTAATATCTAAAAATAAAGGGCAGTATTGCTGTGACAGTGATTGTGGAAACTACAAGTCCCTTATTATTTGCTCTCATAGTGTTGCAGCTGCCGAGATTGACGGCGAGCTGAAAGAATTTGTTGACTGGTTCATGAAGGCCAAAAAGTGTCCAAATATAACAAATTTAGTGTTGACTGGGATGCCGAGTGGAAGAGGACGTAAGGGTGGGGCTCCACCATGAAAGAAGAAGAAATCTGCAACAGCAACATCCCGAACTCCAGCCTCCTCATTTTTGACCAGCACGAGCACGAGTATCATTGCCAGTTCTAGCACCACTGCCAGTACTGTTGCCATTACTTTCCCTGGTACAACTACCAACACCAGTATTAGTAATACTGGGATGGCTGCCTCTGTACGCGTAGGAGCGTCCTCTTCATCTTCAATGACTGTAGGTGTTCCACGACAAGTTTGTGTTCCCACATATCCACCCCCGCTTGTGCATTATTCTCCATCTTCCACTGAGTCAGACAGTCTTTTTGAATTGTGCTTTGTACATAAAAGTGTGTCGAGGATGCCGACAGAGATATGAAAAACCCCCAACTCCACCGATGGATCTATGCATTCGACACAAGGAATGGCAGGAGTTTGTACCCACAGGAAGTGCATCCACGCAAGTGAGATTTGGGAACGTTTACTACCATGTCAATATTCCATGCATTCTTACAAGGTGTCCATACTTCACTCCTGATATGCTAGTAATTCCTCCTGGTATTGCAATGCAATTGCTCCCTACTCACACAGAACTTATTACACAACGCATGCATCGCTACTAACTAAAGTGGCTCCAGGACTCACTTGGATTTTTTTTTTTATCACTTATGAGATAATATTATTTGTATGCTCACTGTCATACTGGATTTCCTTTTGTCACTGATATTTTCTACTATTCTAATATTAATACTCTCTGATGTCCTAATTTTGTTAGTAATGATAATTTTAGTTTTTTTTTCTGCTTATTTCTATACTCTGAGACATTATTGGATTTACTATAATTATAGTTCTTATGCAAGTTAAGCGAGAACCTGTATAATAGTGAAACGACTATCACATCCCTAGTAGCCTCATTATTATATGGTAAAGGATCACTATGTATGTATGTATGTATGTACCTAGGGTTGTACGTTATCAAGCATGCGCTCGATCTTGATGGCACTGACATCTGCACAACTTCCGAATACCTTATAATTAGAATAATATTAGACAAGCATCCGCACAATCTTTGGCTTCCGATTTAATAATAGTAATATAATTATATACGTTCCGAAGCCCCTCCCAAGGAGGGGAGAACGAGTCGAGGCTACTTAGCTCCGACCTCGATCCGTGTATTATAACATACTAAGTCACCCTTCTGCTTGCATTGGACGTGCAATGGCTACAGTCCAGTAGTCCACTCCAGTATTCCAGTCCAGTAGTCCACTTCAGAGTCCAGTCGTCCACTCCAGAGTCCAGTGGTCCAATTCCAGTCCACTAAATTCATACTCCCTTTGATGAATCTAGCTGTATCTAGGTAGAGAATTCTAATTAACGCCCATAGCAACGGGCTCCGTGTACGGCAGCCGTACTAACTAGGTAGGTCAAAATGAAGGCTTATTTCGCCTTGGTAACTTACATTTACCCTCCGTAGGCGGTAGCAACAGTTAGTAGAAGGGTTCTTTGACATAAATATGACAAAAACTGAACTTTGATATTTGACTGTTGATACTAAAAACGTGCATTGCGCCATATGTGCGTTTTAACAATATGCTGGATTTTCTCAGATCCGGTCACATATACACTAAACAAATACTTTATACATCATAGTAACATAGAGTGTTAACACGCTCAATCAAACACGAGCGCAAATCAAACAGTATAACGCGAGGCACACTACTAAAACAGACACCAAATGCCTCCGCTCACCTCTGGACTATCCAAGTGTAAGACCAATGAGCCAATCAAGGCATGTAGAACAACACCAGAGGCAACGTTAACTCAATCACTGACAATATGAAGTACTACATAGAGATCAAAGGTGACTCTGCAGAACATAACGAGCCCCTCCCCCACTTATTGCGCATGCTCCATATTGAGCGTGCAATACAAGTTTATAACCGTAGGCACTTTTAGTATAGTAACGATATTCACAAACACTTATTTTGAACAGAAGGTGAATTCTTGACGTTATCTCGAAGAAGCTATTTGGTTTTCAAGTGAGCAGTACCAATATTTTACACGACATTCAAGCGCCTGACGAAGCCTTGTGGCGAAACCGGTTGTGCTTCGGAAGTTTCATATACTACCTCACTACTTTCTACTGAGCTGCACTCCAACTGCAGCCCTCTATCTCTACTGCTACTTTGCAGTATTCATTTAATATACCTTTCTCTTACAAACCAAAGTCAACTAAACCAGAACAGCTCTTTGACTTACTGTTCAACTGTACCAGAAAGTCAGATGACTCGTATTTTTTCTTCTCAGGACTAAGTGAAAATAACTAGCCTACAAAGGCAGTCACAATCTGCACCTTCATGACCAATTATTCCGAGCTAAATGCCATCCTCCTGCCTGGTCGCATCCCGGGATACAAGTGAGACACTATCCAACTCCTGCCATCCTGTACAACCAAGAAGGTATATACAATGCACACACGTACACTCGGAAATGACATGACATACTTGATTGCGTACACACTAACATACACATACATACATACATACATACATACATACATACATACATACACATACACATCATGTATACGAAATGTTACACACACATACACAAGCAACACACGTGTGCACATACATGTACGCTTGCATACTGCCCATGTGCATACATACAACAGACACACACAATACTATGTACATACATATTCAACACAAGCCTACACATACACATGTGATATGTACACACGTACGTACACATACACATATACATACATACATACACATACACACGCACACACCGTACAGTGGGAAACGAAATTGATACGCATAATATTCAAATCTTGCCTTTGTGGAGTTTCTATCCACTGAAAATAGTGCAGGATAAGTTCAATGGCTGAGCAATCTAAACTTGACCACGAGAATGCAACAAGCCACAGTTGTTTCCTGCTTCCTGGAAGTCCCAGTAGCCCCGCCTAGCCAACTAAACCACAAGCACACAACAGACTAGGCCACGTTAGAATGTTTACAGCTGTCCAATACCAAATTTGAGGTTTTTCATAGAAGTTGTTGGCTGAAGCTTCTCAGAATTGTCAGAAACAGCTATCCAAGAAGGTGCCTTCACTGGGAGCTGGACTGTGCCAGATTGGAAAAGCTTCAGGTTACCAAGTAAGGCCTGTCTAGTTCTTGGATAGCTCTTTCACATGAGTGCTCAACTAGGCCTTGTACTGCTGTGGTTTGTCAGCCAGGGCCAGCGGAGCCGTCCGGTTGGTCAGGCCAAAACCGGACCACTTTTTCATCGTTTGGATAGGTAATGGTCGATAACAGTAGCGATCATGTGGTAAATGTCGTCAAAGAATCGCATGCTCCAAAATTTTGAACAGATGGTTGTCCAGACCTAGTTTCTCCCGACTTCAATAAGGTATCAGTATCTTCTGGCCCTAGTGCAAATATATTTTAAGTCTTTTAAGCTCATGTACTGGTATTAAAGTGAGCCACATAGGCCATGGGATCAGTTATTTGCCACTAGTAGCTACCCCCAGTATCTGTGGGGGAATGTACAGCTCATCTGAGTACCCTCTGTTCCTCTAATTGCCTACAGAAAACAAGAAATTAGCTGTAAATTACTGAATATTGGATATCTTGTGAAGCTAAAGTGTGCCTGTTAAAATTTGACTCAGAAGCTACGAAAAGCAGTCTCTGAGACTGTAAATTTCAAAATTTTCCTGGGGTAGCATGCCCCCAGACCCCCCCTACTTCAAGCATGCTTACGCATGCCACTACCCAGCATGACGCAATGACTAGATTTGGCCTGACCACATAAAAATTGCTTCCTCTGGCCCTGTCAGCTATGCTTCTCTGAAAACTGTGCATGTCTTGTAAATTGGCATGTGCTGTTAGTGGCCTTCACAGTACACCTGGAGGTGGTGTATGGTGTATGGTGTGTTATATAGAACAATAAGAATGAATATGGTCCAGCTTCAAGTTGACAGTATCGAATGATCCATAAACTACATAACGAGACCAAGGGCGGAGAACAGGTATCAAAAGTGGGGGGGCTCAGACCTTTGAGTCTGTGACAACAGTTAGGCTGTGGGCATATGCCCACAGCCCACCTAGGGGGGTCTGGGGGCATGCTCCCCCAGAAAATTTTGGAAATTTCGACTCTCTGAGAGCGTTTCTGATGCATTCTGGCAGCAGTTTTTGGACCGATTTAGCTAGTAGCAATTTTTACTTGAGCACTGTTGCAAATATCTAGAATTATGACAGAACTATATTATGTTGCTGTACTTTTGTAGTATGGGCTTGTGATAAAATGGGGGGGCTCAGCCCCCCTTGTTTCCAAAGTGGGGGGGCTGAAGCCCCCCCTGCCCCCCCTATTTCTCCGCCCCTGGAGACAATTATTAGTGCAACAATGGGTTAATACAATGCATAATATACATAGAGAGTATCATTGTATGAATAGGACGAGAAAGGAAAGTATGGTTAAATATATTATTTACAAGTATGTTTGATGTCACAGTCAAAGAATAGTGTGGCTAATCTACATTAGCAATCAAGATTGCCCGTTAGTGTGCATGCATGCATTGAACTTCGACTGATTCCTGATCTGATATAATTATGATGTCATAGAAGAGATAATAGTAACAATATTTTGGAGCTAATAGACTATTTATAGTTATAATTATGTGTCCTGCATTAACAGAGAAATAATATTATTGAGTGAAGAGAGGATCTTTAGTTATGACAATGAGCACTTACTCTGCCCATAAGGGTGGTAGCGGGGCTGACATTGGCCTCGACCCCACCCACGCCACACGTGTTCCTGGAGCTGGAGGTTATGGCGGGGCACTTGGGGTTGGAGGGGGTGGGGGGGCACCCGTAGCCGGAGAGAGTGGGGGTGGAGGAGGTGGTGGCGGGGCACCTGGAACCGGAGGGGGCGGGGGAGGTGGTGGTGGGGAGACATTATCACCCGGAGCTGGAGGAGGTGGGGGACATCATCGCCCGGAGCTGGAGGGGGTGGGGGTGCACCTTCACCCAGAGGGGGAGGTGGTGGCGGGGCATCTATTCCCGATTTGAGACCAAAGAAATAAAAGATAATTATTATTATGTTATACCTACTATTGGAGACTCAGTTTACCTTCTTCATAGCCCCGGTTCAAGCACATGGAAACTGCATGCAAATAATATAAATGGGTCATTCCATTTCAGTTCAACCACACTTTGTAAGTGACCTCCCCAAAATTCCTCGAAACTTGCCACATATGTACTATATGATAAGACATTGATCCACCTATATTAGAATTCCTCCTTGTATGGTTTCCGAGATATAGCCTGTTGAAATTTCAAATTTCTGCAAAATTTTGTAATACCAGCGCATGCTCTAGAAGCCATAACGTTTTACCAGAAAGGTTTTAGGACACACTTTTTGCACCATTGCATAGCTCACGAAATTTCCTTTCATGTGGTATATTATATGGCTTCATTTGACGAACTTGTAAACCAAAGGTTATCATCACCAAACTTCAACCTCTGACCTTTCAAAAATTGCTGCTTTAATTTTTTTTAATTCTTGCACACAAATACCTTCAGATATTAAGGTACTGATTGCCCGATTCTGGTTTTGGGATCTCAATGGGTTTATGGAATATGACTCAACTAGTATTGTCATGTCATATAAGAAATTTAATTGATGGCCTTCATACACATGATTAGCTATAATAGTATTATAGGAGTGAGTATAAAAAGTAATGTTTCAAACTATCCAATATGGTCACTAACTTTTGTGAAGCAGACTTGACCTCTTTCTGTGACAGTGTGTACACTCGCTCTGTTCTCGTACGAGGATCAACAACGGTCAGCAGTGGCGTATCCAGGATTTGAAGGAGGGAGGTGCTAGGTCGATCGCGCGCGAAGCGCACGCGCAAAATAATTAGCCATGCCCCAAAATGTTGACCACGCCCCTCATTTACGCGTTCTTGAAGATAGCTGGCTGACAAAAGAAAGCTGTTTTAGGCCTAGTAACGATGAGAAAACGCTGTTTAAGGAGCGAATTTTAGAGGCCAGTAAGTTTATTGTTGGTAGGAGCTGCCAGTTATCGATTATCATTGACAATATTTGTGCTGAGGTACTGAGCTGGCTGTTGTGCCAGAGCTGAGGGGGGTGCTCCAGCACCCTGAGCTCCATGCTAGATACGCCACTGGTCAGAACATCTTTTATTGCAATTGTTATAGTGTATTCAGATGGTGGATATCTGAACGAATTTGCTGGTCCAGAAGGATGCAATAGTTTCAGCTTAACTTGACTTTAATCTGAGGTTAGGTGAAGGACACAAGCCAACCACCATTTTCTATCTATTAAGCAGGTGATGAATCCTGTAATCGATTCTGGAGGTATATCATCTTCGGAAACAGTGACTCTTTCTTCCTTGCCAGATGATGTTGCTGCTGAAAACTGTTTTACGTGGAGCTTATCCTTTGAAACAGGGATGAATGAGTGGAGCTTACGTGTCCCTGGTATAGTTCGGGCTCTCAGAAACCGTTGTTCAAGATTCTTTTTTTCTGCTTCATAGTCATCAGAGCTACAATAATCAAAGTGAATGGTAGGGATATTGATGGTTGCCCAGTCATACAACTGACGTGGAGTCATTATTTGATCGTTGTAGGGCTTCTCTAAGCTAGCTCGAGCAGCAAGGCGTTTTACTGTTCCTCCAAGGCCATCACAGGTTCCTTTTCCGTGGGCAGTAGCAGAAAAGTGCCATTCCGCTGAAATCCCGAAATCTTCTTTATGATGGCATAGATTGAAGAAATTTTTTCTATTTTTGTATTGAGAAGCGGCACCATCAGAAAAAAATATAATCTTTCGTGGCTGTGATCTGGCTGGAAGAAAGCTCCGTAAAAATGCTATAAAGTGTCTGTGATAGAGGTGCACAGCAGTAGTGTCATGGTGAAGGCACTCTGACACAATGACAAAGCTAAGATGACATACCTCACCACTCTTTTTGAAGTATGCTGCAAAAGGATGAATGGATGAATAGTGGCTTGTGAATTGTTCCAATGAAAACCTTGAGCAGCATCTTGTAGAATAAAGGAATAATTTTCAGTAAAATCTACAGTGACTACTATTTCTCTGGGAGCTAAACCTGCTTTACAATCACTATAGAATGAAGCTTGTTGGGATGCTATGAAGGAGTGTGGACGCAGGAGTTCAAGCTTCTCACAGAACGTATCGACAAATTCGTCCACTGGCTTTGTGTAGGTTTCAAGAGTAGAGCGATCAACAGAGACCCATTGTTTAAAGGTTATGTTATCGATAAGATTTACATCCAAAAGGGTAGTCAGATCATCTCTAAGCTTAGAAACACCGGGACAGGAGGTACATTCACCTAAATAACATGTCGGAAGAGGTGGATTACAAAGAATACTAGCCAAGCAGTGGTGATATGTGGACAAATTAACTCCTTCAGGCATCATTATTTCTGATAGCCGAGCTCCTGAGAACATCAACTTTATATTTTGGTGTATGGTGTATGGTGTATGGTACAAACACACACAGAGTGTGTGCCACTTGCTCCTGCTAAGATACAATGCTGGGGTCTAGCTCTGCGAATTTAGAGAAGCCAATCTTCTTATCAGGGTATGCATCCTTAAAAGCACGATACACTTCCCTCAGATTGCTCAAGACCAACCTTTTCTGAACATGCACACGCGTACCCTCTTGCTTCACAGAAATAAAATCTTTCTTACCTGGCATAGTACGACTAACTTCATCAGATTGATAGAAATCAGTGACAATTTCGACAGTTTCAGATGGCAGTGAGTGACCAGGCTTTGGATTTGGACTAGAGAAAACACCCTTTTCTCGAACAAGCTGCTTACATTTTCTTGCCATGTAGTCGGACACCCCAAACTCACTCTGTATCTGTTTCCTGGTCCAGCTTCGGGGTAAGATTGTGAGGATTTGGAGCTGTTCGCTCCTCTTTGTCGTTGTCTGGAACTTTTCTTTTAACTGCAAAATAATTTCACTTTCATCATTTCGTCGAGATTCGCTTACAGCTGTGTCATCAATAAACAATCCCATCATTGCTTCAGTAAGTTTCTCAATTTTATCCTCTACACGCTTGGGATTATGGCTTTCACATTTTGATAAGGGAGTCTCACCTATCTCAGATAAGCATCGATTCATTGCAGCCATTGCTTCAGGAACATCTACATATGGTTCATCTCTTGAAGGAGAGTCACACCATGCACCTGGAAGTTTTGCCAATTTGTTTCGGCACGAGTCACATATCTTAGATCCCACCGAAATTTCTGCCTTTTCACACATCCATTCCTAGACAGGCCTTAAATTCTTCTTTCGAGTGCTCCAACTATGTCTTGGAAGATTGAATGGGTTGCAACAAGATTCAGCCATTGATACTCCGTCTCCAAGTGAACTAAGAACTAGCTATAATATGTGATAGGATATGAGAAAAGGGACCATATCGCGCAGAACAATAATTCTCAGTACGCGCGATTATAGTCGCGTAGGGTCATATATCCGCTAAATTCTATTGATGATATCATAGTTAACTATGACCCTTTACCTACCTCCAGGCCAAATTAGAGCATCGGAGACTGTCGTATTCCCCTCGAGCGAGCCGTTTCAAAACATAGCCTACCGTTCTTCTCCACGCGTTACACGGAGTTCACCCGGAAATGTTACACGGAGAGTATACTGAAGCGTAAATGGACGCTTGGACTCCCCACCCATTAATGATTATGTAGCTATGAATATTACTATGGTAACGTTGACGCTACGGGCGCTTGCGCTAGCTACACTCACAGCCATGGCTACAGCTGCAGCAACAGAAGCTGCCAAGGCAGTGAATTCTCTGCTTAGGTTCAGCAGCAGTGATCAAGAGGCGATGCTCGAGGTCCTCCAGGAGTATTTCACTTCCCCAGACTCTGTTGAAGATGAGGATGACTTGGAGGAGGTTGATGATCTGGATGAAGGCTTGACTTACTTAGAGGATAGTCTCACAGTGACTTTAGAAGGTATTGAGCATTACTTTATTGTTGTTGCTATTGTTATCATTATTATTATTATTATTATTATTATTATTGTTATTATTGAACATACCAAAACTATAATACTAGCGTAAGATACATACATACACTAATCTAAATGCAATGGCCATACACAGACCCTACTGCTACTCCGCTACTATGCTCTTGTGATCCTGGAGAGACAGAACTTGATGATGATGAGAGTGGGCTGGTTGACACTGAGGAATGTGTGAGTGAGGCTCTCAGAAACTTGCACTCGATTGCCGATGAGGTCACTATCACTAGTCTCCCTACTGACCTGGCTGAAGAGGATCTTGTGCCCAAGTTCATGTCTACGGGATGTGGATGTGTGAAGCAGTGCAGTAAGCAGTTTTCGCTGGAGTACGTAAGGTCTGTGAGGAGACAATGCGCTGAGCTAGAACGTGCTGAACTTGATATGGCTATCCTAGGTCAGTTGACGGCATCCACAAATACGAGCTTCACAGTCTCCACGGTAGCCAGGCACGCAGAATCTGAGCGACAGCGGTCATACACATCCTTTGTACATCAAGGCAAGCCAGTGTGCACTCGGATGTTCCTATTTCTCCACACCATTGGGACAAAACGGCTTAAGAATCTCCTTGAGAACTATAAGAAGAATGGCCTATGTCCTAGAGTGCATGGCAACACCAAAAGGAAGCCCAAGCATGCCCTTACTTACGCCTCCACAGAGCATGTAGTGCGGTTCCTGCATACCTATGCTGAACAGCATGCTCTACTTCCAGGGAGAATCCCAGGATACAGCCGCTCAGACATACAGCTCCTACCATCAAGTGTGTCCAAGCGGAAAGTCTGGCGAGTGTATCACGCAGCAGCTGAAGCCATCACTACAGTCCATGCCGTTGCATACACCACATTTTGCCTGCTGTGGAGGACTTTAGTGCCATCAGTCATCGTGATGAAACAGCGCTCTGACCTCTGCTGGAAATGTCAGGAAAATAGCACTGCTATTATGCGTTGCTCCAACGGTTCGGAGGCCGAGAAGACATCGACCATTAGTGAGGCTCTTGAGCACCTCCACATAGTGAAGATGGAATGGACTTACTACAAGTCCATATGTGATGAGTGCAAGGCAAGTATTGAAGGTCACTTCATCACTGACGGTAAATTTTCTCCACCACCTCTCAGCTCCAACACGCCGCATAACTCAAACAAGATCAAAGTCCACTACTCATTTGATTATGCACAGCAGGTGCACTATCCGTCCGACCCCCTCCAGCCAGGACCAATCTACTTTTTGACACCAAGGAAGTGTACGGTGTTCGGAGTTAATTGTGAAGCGCTTCCACATCAGGTCAACTTCCTTACTGATGAAGCGGGAGATTGTGGCAAAGGTGCCAATGCCGTTATCAGCAGGATCCACTTTTTCTTCAAACACCATGGCCTAGGAGAGACGGAAGTATACCTGCATGCCGACAACTGCTGCGGCCAAAATAAAAAAAAATGCTATGATACAGTATCTTGTTTGGCGTACGCTAACTAAGAGGCACTCTAGCATTACACTCTCATTTCTCCCTGTCAGCCACACCAAATTCTCACCTGATTGGTGTTTTGGCTTGTTCAAGCGGCTGTTCAAGATAACGAAGGTGGGAAATCTCCAGTCCATTGCCCAGGTAGCCAATGACTCGGCAGAGTGCAACTTTGCACAGCTGGTGTCTCGTGAGGACGGCAGTACCATCGTCTCTTCCTACGACTGGACGGATTTCTTTGCGATGAGGATGAAGAAGATCAATGGAATCAAAAAGTACCATCATTTCAGGACAACTTCTTCATCCCCTGGAAAGGTGTTCGTCCGAGAGCAGTGCGACAGCGCAGAAGTGGCGATCGATTTGCTGAAAGCACCGTGGGAGCCCGACTTTGATGAGTTGCCAACTGTCATTCCACCACGTGGGCTTAGTGCAGAAAGGAAGTGGTATCTATACGAACAGATACGACCCTTCTGTCCGGAAGACGACAAAGATAGTGTGTGTCCACTGCCTTTAGTTCCCAAGCCAGGGGGAAGTAGGGGAGGTACACCGCACCCACAGGATGATGGAGCTGGAAATCCACCACCACCAAAGCGTCAACAACTCTGTGGTGCATGTCATCAACCTGGACATGATAAAAGAACATGTCCAAACAAGGAGCAGTGACACTACCCCCAGTGTACTTAACATACTCAACCCCACCCCAAGCTATTTTTTTCAAGCTAACCACCCAACCACCACCACCCTTTCTGGCTTTATTTATACTATTAATATTACCCTCCCTCTCTACACCCTGACTCTCTCACTCACTCACTTTCCCTCCATCTCCGTCACTCGTCCAACTTACAGCTTTGTAGTACTCGTCAGCTTCGTGTCACACCATGTAGCAATACATGTACATTCCTGCTGCCTCAAAATTTATGAAAGTTATACAGGGTTGCTTAAGCAGCCTACCTAACGGTTATATCACTGCAAATTTAACTTAGAAGTAGGTACATGCATGTCATTGCTGTAATGCTGCCATTCATTCTTAATAGAGCCCACCCATGCATGTGTTTACATACCAGACTATAGCTTACTTGCCACCTTCATCGGCCTATGACAGCTTCCTCGATAGTTTTAAGAGCTCTGTAGCATAATTTCTCGGCTGAACTGCGATGACCAGTTCGAATCTGAATAGAATCAATACGCCCGTTTTATCTCTCATCGCAATTCGACTTTAATAATCATAGGTACTCTCTACACTTTTAGTAAGATCCTACAGAACACTTGAATACAATACGGAAAGGTAGGACTTACCTCGCTTGGCTTTACACTTCTTGTTGACAGCCAGCGTTGATGAACGAGCCGATTATTAGTTATCGCTGGCCACACTCACGTGCTGCGGAGAGTATACGGAACTCGCGGAATGCAATGAAACTACCCGGAAGTCAACGTTTCAACGCCGTTTTCTCGAAATCGCCGTCCGCGTACCATCAGACTTTGAGGGATCGTATCTCAGCAATGGTAGCACTTAGCGACGCGAAACAAACAGCAAAATGGAGCAGAGGTAACGTAGTATTGGATGGTGCAGTAAACGCAAAAACTTTAAAATGCGCGATATGGTACCTTTTCTCATATCCTATCACATATAGCTGGAGGGAATATACTGTGACTTGAAAGCTATTCTTGCTAATGCCCACTACATGCATGAAAGAAAATAAGCTTACAGGTGCATTACTCATGTGTTGATTACATTATCATATTGTTTTTGGTGACAAGTTAATTATTAGTACATATTAGTAACATCCCAATGTGAGTACACATAAATAATTGACCTTACATGACAATACTAGTTGAGTCATATTCCATAAACCCATTGAGATCCCAAAACCAGAATCGGGCAATCAGTACCTTAATATCTGAAGGTATGTGTGTGCAAGAATTAAAAAAATTAAAGCAGCGGTTTTTGAAAGGTCAGAGGTCAAATTTTAGTGAGGATAACCTTCGATTTACAAGTTCGTCAAATGAAGCCATATAATATACATGTACCACATTTTTTTTCTAAGTGAGGTTCTTGGTTGGTTGTTTAACATTATTATGTTCATGGTTCTTTCTATCCAACCAGGGCAGGAATCGCAAGAAACTATGCTAGATTCACAACTTCTCAGTACCACATGAAAGGAAATTTCGTGAGCTACACAATGGTGCAAAAAGTGTGTCCTAAAACCTTTCTGGTAAAAAGTTATGGCTTCTAGAGCATGCGCTGGTATTACAAAATTTTGCAGAAATTTGAAATTTCAACAGGCTATATCTCAGAAGCCATACAAGGAGGAATTCTAATATAGGTGGATCAATGTCTTATCATATAGTACATATGTGGCAAGTTTCGAGGAATTTTGGGGAGGTCACTTACAAAGTGTGGTTGAACTGAAATGGAATGACCCAAATAGTATTAGATCCTACTTGTAACACAGTGAACTGATTGGTTGAATTGCAGTTCTATTATAACCTTCACCAACAACAAAAAAAACCTTGGGCTTTGTTGGTAGATCTCAAGGAACACTTCTACGTGATTTATAAGACCTTTAAGGCTCAGTAAGAACTACCCCATGTATGTATGTTTCTATGGTGAATTAACAAAAATTTGTACTATTTTTAACAGCGTGTAACTTTGGAACCACTCGATGGAAAAACTTTGTTCCAGTCTTATATTATAGAGCAACACAAGAGCTATAGAGTGGTACTTGAATCATGGGAATCCATCCTAGGGAACCTAGATGCCCCACTTTTTGCGCGAGGCACTTTTGTGAGTGCTTGCAAATAGCATGCACAGAAGCGCTTGCCGTGGAGCTCATGAATGTCTCAGGGTTATGGGACTTGAACGAGCAGAAAGTAGAAGAGTTCCTCTGTCTTCTGGTCTTTGTTTGGAGTCCTAGAAGTGAAAGATGGCCTAGATAGAACAGGTAAGAAAAATACATAAAAACGGCAAAAATTGCATGCACTGGAATGTGCCACTGGATGCACTTCTGGATCTACAACTATTGGACCGCTTGCTTAACGGCTGAGCATGAATAATTCATCCATCGTCTATTCTATGATTTTACTCTACTATTGTATACGTATGTACAGATACCTTGGCTAACACTGGCCGCCTCGGTGGCAGGGCTGTATTTGATATAGAAACCTCGAATGCTTATGCCACTCGCTGTTAGGCTATATAGCTGGACACATTCCTAAATAATAGGTTTCTGCGTGAATTGGAAAGCCCAAAGGAATCCCAAGGGGGGTGTGTGTGTGAGAGTGAAAGAAAAAGAGGGAGAGAGAGAGACAGGTGGGACAAGTGCTAGCATATTTAACCTCTATGGATGTGAACTTATGCTTTTCAGCTTCGATGTCGGCTGATTTACACAAATTATGGTGCAGGTACATTAAAACTATTCTTTCGCCATTTCAGCTGGTAGGGCTCATCCCTGGACTTCATTATTTACCTGATACAGAAGTTAGGTACTAGCCTCGAACCCAGGCTCACTTGGGATTCTGAATCCCAAGTGAGCCTGGGTTTGAGGCCTATAGCCTTGAATCCCAAGTGAGCCTAGGTTCGAGGCTAGCCTCACACACGCTAGACTATACCAAACTATTCCATCCAGATTCGTTCTTGAAAGTTTGAATATAGAAAGAAACTAACCATTTGAATGACGTCTGCTCCCCAGAAACTTGGAGAGCACTCCCCTCCTTGGCATTTACTAAATAAATCATTAGACACTCGACAAAACTTCGAGAAGACGTGGAGAATACCACGTGGTTGTACTGAAATTTTCCGATTTTTGATGCCATGTAACTATGGAACCGCTCGATGGAAAAACTTTGTTTTAGTCTTATATTGTAGAGCAACACAACAGCTATGGAATGATACTTGAATCATGGGAATCCATCCTAGGGAACCAAAACATGCCACTTTTTGCGACAGGCACTTTTTTGTGAGCACTTGAGAGTAGCATGCACAAAAGTCATCGCCGCGGAGCTCATGAATGTCTCCGGGTTATGGGACTTGAACAAGAAAGAGTTGCTCTATCTTCTGGTCTTTGTTTGGAGTCCTAAAAGTGAAGGATGATCTAGATAGGAAAGGTATGAAAAAATAAAAAAAACGGCAAAAATTTGCATGCTCTGGAATGTGCCACTGGATGTACTTCCTGGATCCGCAACAGTTGTGTTTTGGACCATTTGCTTAACGGCTGTGCTTTGAACTTGCATGTTCCATCTTTCAATTTCGCGCGGCAGCTGCACTACTCTCAAGGATGTTGCTAGGCAACACTGCGCAAGTGCAAACGGGATCGTAGACTACGTGTAATTGTTACATCACTTTTGACCTTTGAACTCTTGGCTTTCATCGTGCGCCTTATAGAATACAATCGTGCAAGTTGACTTCCAAATAGAATTAAAGTATCACAGACGAGGTATCATGAAAACTGTATGAGATCACATAATTTTCTATAATATAAATATTTCATAAATATTTTTGTTGATAATATTGTTATTACTATTACAAGTATGTATAATGTCACAATGTAAGTATGCACTACAATAATATTATGCATGGGCTGACCATAATTATTTGGATCAGCATGACTGTATTCAATAATTATTAGAAATGGATAAATGTCGTGATGTTTTAATATTATTTGAACCCATTCAAGTCGGTATCTCAACTCAGATAGTCAGGGTTGCTCCTCAATGTTGAAACTCCCATATTGCCACTAAAATGTATGCGCATGCGCAGACAAACGGATCTGTAGGCCACACCCCTCACTGCAGGTGGAATTTAATGAGCCAAGAGACTTAGCTCCACTCCAGGATGGATACTATAGTACCGGTATGACAGCGAACAGTTAACTCGCCTCTTCAGTCTTGCTTTGCAAGAAGCATAGATATGCGAGAAGTCGGAGACTTTGGTGGGCCCAGCTTGCGAGTACAACGATGACGTTCTCACTCCGCTCAAACCGGCGTCAATGCTGGCGCCGGCGCAAGATCGAGAGATTAGGGCTAGGCTAGCTAGGCTATAGCTAGCTAGCTATACTGCAGCCTAGGCCGAGGGCCGGCCGGCCCCAAGGCTGTACTCGTACGTACTCGAGTACTTGAACTCGCGATCGTGCGATCGATGGCCGGCCGGCCGCGCAGCGCTTTGCGCCTCGTGCATCTCCGGAGCTCCGGCTCCATGGTTACCATGTTTTTTGCACACAGCCCTACCGTTCTGACCAATCAGGTGCGTTAGGACACAAAATGACACTTTCTGAAAATATATTTCGTTGTATATAGTATAATAACATTAATAACAATAACTGTAATAGCTGGCTTTGCAGGGGGTATAATTATTTTAAAAACAGGCATCTCAACGGCAGATCAGAAATTGAGCAACACCAGACTTAATGCTGCCATTGGTCTTTGTACAGTATTGCACATTGCACCATGTATCTTAGCTTGCCTGCACACCCCCTGCAGTGGTGCTTTAATTTGCTGGTGTTGACCTGATGGAAACACAAAGAAATACACAAATCAGAAAAAAATAAATATTGCTTTACACTGTTTAACTGTGTGCGTGCGTATATTTGATAATTATTGTCTCTTGGACTACATCGTTATAACCTGCATAAAAGTGGATAGTGCAAGTAAATACAGTTTAATCCATATCAAGTCTTTCATCAGATGTGGGTAAATGATGATGCTTTTTAAAGAATTTATCGGTGAGGTAACACTTAATCCTCCATATCCTCTCACTTTTCCATGGACTAATAATAATTGGACAATCCCTACAGTACAGTTGATCTAAATCAACAGTACTCCAATTTGATGGAGCATTATTCAGGGGTGGAAAGTGAGGAAGGAACATGGAAGTTGGATCGGTATCATCTATTTCAAACCCAAACACTCCATAGTCATCGCCATAGTGCTTCCATATTGATTGGAGCTTATGTCCCTGCTTCCTGGTTGCAGCTCCATTGTGACTAGCACTGGGACATGCTATGTTCAATAGCTGCCCACTCTCATGTCCTACCATAATATCTCCCGTGTCCATTAAATGTGACCGGATTTGGGAAAACCCTCCGTATGGGATCCGCGCGCGATTCGCGCAATGCGCATTTTTAGCAAATTTGTCAAAGTCCAGATTTTGTTATATACATGTCAAACAACCCTTCTAACTGTTGCTGTTTTCTACGGAGGCTAGTCGTGCTATACGAAGGTGAAATAAGCCTTCATTTTGACCCACCTAGTCGGAACAGCCACTGTACATGGAGCCCGTTGCTATAGGCGGTAATTAGAATTCTCTACCTAGATACAGCTAGATTCATCAATCTACTGTACGTTCGCTCACGTTTTTAGCTTCTTGGGCATCTAAGAACAATCGGCTGTCGTCAACAACAAAATTCAACTCTTGCTCGATCTTTACGTTCATTTCGAACGGCTCCGCCCAGGTCCATTTAATTGATTTCCGGGTCATGCGTAGTATGTGGAAACGCCATACACGTGCATAGCAACGCTTTTAGACTGTAATTTCTCGATTATTGGGGGTGTGGCACAATCACAAAGCGCTGTATCTCCACAACGAAGCGCGATCGACCTAAGACTTGAACGTGGGTTAGCTCTATGCTAGAGCTTATTGACCATGCATCAAACTCAATTTTCTGAAAAAATCCCATACAGAGGGTTTTCCCAAATCCGGTCACAAATGCCAATATTTCTCCAAATACCATTCAAGTTTGGCAAAACTATCAAACCGCCTCAATACACAGAAATCCGTTATTACCTCGGCTCTAGTGTGTGCATGCAATACTTTAAGGAGCAGACTATCTGGCAAGATGATTCCTTTATCGGCACCCTATAATGATCCAAAATCTAATTGTTTTCTATGTGAGAACACATAATAAACCGTGTCAAAGGTCACCGTTGATTTTTGAGAGTATATAAGGCATTCTCTTAAGTTCAATAATTTGGCAATCATAATAATCTTATGAATATCTAGTGGTAATGTCTACCTCTGCCATGCTATTCACAAGTACAATAGATAAGTTAATGATGATAGGGCAGGCCCGGGGCAACCGGTACGGCTGGTACGGCTATGGCCGTACCACTTTTTGTGCCTATCATACAAGGAGCTAGCTACTTACTTCAACTGAGAACTTGAACTATTCCGAGTTACCGCTACAGTGGCTCTAGTATCAAATCAGAATAGTCGGTGTTTCCATTAGATGCACACCTTTTGTTAGCTCCACCCCCATTTGGTAAGGATGGTTATTTAGCCTATGCCTCAATCAGCAGGAATTTGATAGTTTTTGCAGCATTGCACTTGTTAACAGTCAGAAATTCAAACCGTATGATAAGAGTGGCAGCTTTTTCTTAAAATAGCTAGCAGCTGAAGGGAAGTTCATCCACCGTTTAGTAGCTTCCAGTTCTCCCCCGGCTATGCAATCTATTGCACATCCGGTGTGCGTTATTTGGAAAACAACACTTCGTTTTGTAAAGAAGCATGTAAGTTACACCTGGATTATTTCTAGTGCTATGCTAGGTGGCCAAAAAAGGGGGGTTCGTCCGAACCCCCTCGAACCCCCCCTGTGTACGGGCCTGCAGAGGGTTTTCCCAAATTCAGTCACATATTTCAGTTAGAATACTTCACAAGGACGCTTTATGATCCACTTCTTTCTTTGCTTGGTTTCCATTGTACTGCCATTGGATTTATTACAAATAATCATAGTGCCAATCAGCTTCCAACAATTATGCAGGTTGAAAATAAATTTGAACTGACTGACTAATGCTGAATATTATCACGTCAATTAGAACCTTATAGGCTCTGCAGCTGTTATTGGGGCAAGCCTGAGTGAGCCCCACATAAACTGGAATGAACTGCGCGAATGAGATATATATATGTATATAATATGGTACGTCGGTCCTTCCTTAGTTATGCCCTGCCCAATGCCGGTCATTCCGGATTCTGTACGTAAGCTGCTCTAATTCAGCAACTCGTGTCTCAAAGGCTCCAGAGGAGGCGAGATCGAGACAGAGTTCGTCGTCAATAGCAACCTCAGTTTAACAGTTGTGCTGCTGAGAATGTTCAGGAACCGAGGCAGCTATCCTTGCAACAAAGGCATGGTGGACTCATCGCTGATTCAGTCGAGTACAGGCTACTGGAAATCAGTGCGTGTCAACATGAGAGACCAGCCATAGAGTCGGCAGAAGAGGGAGAGGCCAGCCTATGAGCATGCATCCTGCAGCCTATAGTTGGGTGTGGTACAGCATAAATACGCTTACTGTCGCTGAGGCTCGCCCCACGATGCTGTGCATTCCCCTAGTAAGTAGAGTACCTGTATGGATACAAATCAGGTATCCCACCCCAAGCAGTGTTGCATGGATAATGCACTCATACAGCAGGTACTGCATAGGGTGAGTTTAGTATTTGCCTACCATATACTATGAGTGTTCGATAAATAAGACTCACCAATGGGTAATTCCATACCAGTTCACCAAAGTTTTGCACGTGACCCTCTCAGATTTGGACGAAATTCGGCTTCTGGGTAGCCCAAGTGTACATATGTAATCCGAAGAAATTTTAGCTTCATTGCTAGTATGGTTTCCTAGAAATGGCTCATTAAGTCTTACTTTTTTGCTATTTTTGCTGTACCTGTGACCATTCAAACCCTCATAACTCGCCATTTTTCATTATTTTGAAAAACAAATTGTACCAGCTTAACCGATTATACACGAGATGCGCCTTAAGGCGCATGCGCGTGCATGTCATTAAGCACGAGAGACGCCTTCAGGCGCAAGCGCCATTATTGCTGTGCTATAGCCGCGCCCATCATTCCATAGTAGATTAGTTTGGGTTTGGCATCCTGTCTGAGGTTAGTACAGGAAATACCTTACTCCAGTGTGGCTTCGAGGTCACTTGTTGACCTTCAGTAAGGAAGTGCTAACAGATTACTTATCAAGATCGAGATGGCCACGATAGACCTAAGCGTTGAAGTAGCCTTGTTTTCTGCCACAGTACATGCAGTACAGACATATTGCTAAGCATACAGTTAGATTAGGTCTATGTCTACCTTACTGTGTAGACAAAGTGAGATGAAGAGTTCTACTAACCACGGATGAACTTGAGACGGCGACGGTTTAAGTAAGCTTTTAAGCTTTTATGTTCAGAAATAGCGTACTATATGTACATACGAAGCTAAAGTAACTAACTACGAAGGTTGTACAATGACTCCTTTGTGTGAATAAAGCGTCCATAACTATGATAACCGTTCTAGGACGCTGTACAAAGACTAATAGCTAGTACACTATTTTTACATAAATTAATTTAGCGATTATGGGTAATGACGTCATGTACATTCCGCGTATAACTGGTTAAAGCTTGATGAATGAGCTTTTTTATGCTATATTGAATGGCTTCATTTGACGAAGGTGTTAATAGCCACGCTCTCCTAAACTTTGACCTTTGATTTCTCAGAAAGTGATGATTGTCATCTTTTATTACTATTTGTGGATAATTCACCTATTAGCTGTAAACGTTTCAGTTTGGGGTCTGCATGGGATTCCAAGATAGGTGCTCTTATGTAGCAGTGTATAGAGCACCTATAGCGGAATCCCATGCAGTAGTACACACCTTGCAGTTCATTTAAGTTCGCTGACAAACAAGACTCATTGATTCAACTACAATCATATAAATCGTATCAACTGAAAAGGACACAGAAAGAATTAGATATAATACAAGTTTTTACTATGATGGCACAGAGCGAAGCCTTTTGGAAGCAAAAGTCATTTCATTTTTTTGTTAAAGAATACACACGACCAGTTCTTGTTCGTGGGTCTACAAGGGTTAAAATATCATCCATTGGTATGTTGTGAATATTGCGAGGCTCTGGATACTTAAATGAGTGTGAGGGACCTTGAGGATGCAGAAATGTCAGCTTCACTTTCTTGGTGTCACTGCACACTTCAAGCACACAAGCTAACCACCAATTCCCTTCATATATGTGACCGGATTTGGGAAAACCCTCCGTATGGGATTTTTTCAGAAAATTGAGTTTGATGCATGGTTGATAAGCTCTACCATAGAGCTAACCCGCGTTCAAGTCTTAGGCTGATCGCGCGCTTCGTTGTGGAGATACAGCGCTTTGTTTGTGATCGCGCCACACCCCCAATAATCGAGAAATTACGGTCTAAAGGCGTTGCTATGCACGCGTATGGCGTTTCCGCATACTACGCGTGACCCGGAAATCAATTAAATGGACCTGGGCGGAGCCGTTCGAAATGAACGTAAACATCGAGCAAGAGTTGAATTTCGTTGTTGACAAGGACAGGCGATTGTTCTTAGATGCCCAAGAAGCTAAAAAGGTAAGCGAACGTACAGTAGATCGATGAATCTAGCTGTATCTAGGTAGAGAATTCTAATTACCGCCCATAGCAACGGGCTCCGTGTACGGTGGCTGTGCCGACTAGGTGGGTCAAAATGAAGGCTTATTTCGCCTTCGTATAGCACGACTAGCCTCTGTAGAAGACGGCAACAGATAGAAGAAGGGTTGTTCGACATGTATATGACAAAATCTGGACTTTGACAAATTTAGACCTGAGCAACTAAAAACGCGCATTGCGCGAATCGTGCGCGGATCCCATACGGAGGGTTTTCTCAAATCCGGTCACATATAGACAAGTGACAAACCCAGCAATTGATTCCGGTGGAATGTCATTGTTTGCTAGAGTGAATCTCTTTCCTGGATGCATCTGAGGCTGAGTATTGTCCGACTTCCACCGTGCTATTGGAGATTGCTACAAAAGAGTGCAGTTTTCTTGTGCCAGGAATCGTGCGCGAGAGTTGAAAGTGTCGCTCCAAACTACTCCGTTCCTTAGCATAATTTTCATTGCTACAATACCCAAAATAAACAGCTGGTACGTTTGTACATGCCCAATCGAACGATTGGCGTGATGTCATTAGCTGGTCATTATGTGGCCGTTGCAAACTAGCACGAGCTGCTAATCGCTTGACTGCTCTGTCCAGACCGTCACTTGCCCCCTATCCATGTGAAGTGGCTGAAAAGAATGCCATTCTGCTTTGACACTGAAATCGTCTTTGTGGTGACATAAATTTAGGAAATTTTGCCTATTTTGTACTGCGATGCAGCACCATCAGAAAAATACATTATATTCTTGGGATGCAATCTAGCTGGTAGTAAATCTTTGAGAAAGGTAATGAACCACGTTTGAAAAAGGTGGACAGCTACAGTATCGTGGTGCATACATTCAGAAATCACCACATAACTTAGATGGCATACTTCACCTGAATCCATGTCATAGGCGACAAAGGGGTGCAGGGTTGTTTGGGAGTTATTCCAATGGAATCCTCAGGCAGCATCTTGTAAAACGAAGGAGTAATTTTCTGGAAAATCCACTGTGATCAGGAACTCTCCCGTCTTTAAAGTTGCCTTATGAGCTGCATAGAATGAAGCCTGCTCTGTTGCATAGTTGCCAAGTTTATTAGAGGAGAGACCGGGACAAAGTATAAAATGTAATTAACGCGCGCAAAGTGCGCGCAAAATTTTACGGACCACACCCACTTTCGGGCGATTATGTATTGCCACACCCACTAAACATCGAGATATACGGACTGAAATTCGATAATATACTGAATTTATGCTTGTGCCACACCTCCATTTGTGCAATCGAGCTGGATTCTGGGACAATGCTGCAAAATCAGGCAAACTGGGACACAACCGGGACATAGGGCCAAATTCCGGGACTGTCCCGGCCAAACCGGGACACTTGGCAACTATGCTGTTGCGATGAAGGAATAGGGACGTAGGAGTTCTACGTTCTCACAGAAAGTATCAACAAATTCGTGAACTGGTGAATATATCTCAAGCGTGGATCTTTCAGTGGAGACCCACTACTTGTAAATAACTTGTTCAACGCCACTTTTGTCAAAGTGAGTGAGCAGCTCTTCTTTTAACACCTCAGTCCCAGGACGGACATCACATTCACCCAAATAGCATCTAGCATGTGGAGGGTTGCACATTATCTTCGCTAAACAGTGGTGGTATGTTGGTAGCTCAGTTATCTGCATTTCGAATGACATCAACTTGACATTTAGATGTATTGTACACACACACTGAGTGTTGTACCACTCGCTCCTGCTAAAACAATTTTTAGGTCTCAGTTCAGCAAATTTTGAGAATCCAACTTTGCAATCTGGAAATATCTCTTCAAACTCACGAAGCACCTCCCTCAGATTGCTCAGAACCAATCGTTTGAACATGTTGATGTGTACCATCCTATTACACTGATACAAAGTCTTTCTTTCCAGGCATTACACGACTGATATCAGATTCGTAGAACATACAGTATCTACTGTTTCTGATGTTCTGTTACTTTTTTCCCTAATGCCCCAACCCTATCAAGAATGCTATCATACCCCAGCCGTTCAGTTCACTCGAAAACTCTCGTTCCCATACATGCTCATTCGTCAGAATTCTTGCACTCCTTCCCAAGTGCCATCTCTGCATGGAACTCGCTCCCCTCCCCTCGCCTCTGCATCCACTATCTCCTCATTAAATTTAAGACTGCTATAAAACACTAACTCATTCACTGTAATCATTGTTGTTCTCATTGTTTGCTTTGGTTGCATGCCCGTAATAGCTATTAGTTAATTCATGTAACCCCTGCGTTACCCGGCAGAAATTTCATAAATAAAATAAAATAAAATACTCTGAGACACCAAACTCTTCTGTTGTACTTTCTTCACTGACCAGCTCTTCAGCAACACTGTAAGCGCTTGAATTTGCTCATTTCTAGTCTTTGTTTCCTGTAATTTCTCTTTCAGCTGCAGTTCCGTCATCAATAGGTGCCCCTATAATAACTGTACGCTGCAAAGCTTTAGCAATCTTCGCTTTCTGTCTGGAGTAGTTATTTGAATGGGCTTTACTCTGTGAATATGTAACCGTATCTGACAAAACCTGGCATATGGGATCTGCGCGCAATGGGTGTTTTTAGTACTTCAAGTCAAAAAGTGTCCAAGTTGAGTTTTTGTCATATTCATGCCAAAGAACCTTTCATACTAACCTTTGCCGTCGTCTATGGAGGTAAATTATAAAGGCGAAATAAGCCTTCATTTTGACCCACCTAGTCGGCACAGCCACCGTACACGGAGCCCGTTGCTATGGGCGGTAATTAGAATTCTCTACCTATATGCAGCTAGATTCATCGAACTACTGTACGTTCGCTCACCTTTTTAGCTTCTTGGGCATCTAAGAACAATTGTCTGTCGTTGTCAACAACGAAATTCAACTCTTGCTCGATCTTTACGTTCATTTCGAACGGCTCCGCCCAGGTCCATTTAATTGATTTCCGGGTCACGCGTAGTATGCGGAAACTCCATACGCGTGCATAGCAATGCCTTTAGACCGTAATTTCTCGATTATTGGGGGAGTGGTGCGATCGCAAACAAAGCACTATATCTCAACAACGAAGCGCGCGATCAGCCTAAGACTTGAACGCGGGTTAGCTCTATGGTAGAGCTTATCAACCATGCATCAAACTCAATTTTCTGAAAAAATCTCATATGGAGGGTGTGGTGTGCATGTTCACGAAAAGGGGTGTGTAATTCACGTGACGATAATCCATCTCCAAGGCAACAGCCTCATACCGGATGCGCGCGCTGAGACCACCTTGACCCAGTCCTTAATCGACCTGAGTACATGAAAGAACATACAAGCTTGTAAGTAAGAAGTTTAGTGTCGTCTTTCCAGGCGTATCGCTCGCAGCTAGTCATTCTCAGGGCACCAACAATAATGTTATAGGCATCTGAGGATGCATAGCTGCAAGCTATACGCTTGGAAAGCTCATAAATATCTAACACACACGCTCGCTTCTATCACTCACAACACTTCGACTTACCGATCATCCTTTAGCTCCCTCTCGTGCTTCTACCACGATTGATGAGTCCCAGAAGCTCCTGCGATCTTTTCTCGTAGCAGAGAACAACTTTAGATAGCTGCTTACGTTGCCAAAACGCCTCAACAAATTTCTTTCTGCTCGCATCGTGTACTTTGACCGTAACCCGTGAAATAATTTCGGCCCCGCCCATCCCGTATTATTATTGGTATGTAGGCCATAAAGGGTTATGCAGTTCATCTCGAAGTGGTATCAGATCTCACCACTGAAGCATTCATTGTTTGTCTCAGAAGGTTTATTGCTAGGAGAGGTAAACCGAGTCTTACTTGGAGTGACAACGGCACTAATTTTAATTGGTGCAGCTAATGAAATCAAGCAACTTGCTCAGTTTCTGAACCAGAAAGCAACTCAAGGCTCCATCTCAGACTTCCTGTCATCACAGATGATAGAGTGGAAATTCATTCCCCAGCGTGCTCCGCACTTCGGAGGTCTATGGGAAGTGGCAGTGAACAGTATGAAGAGGCACTTGAGGAAGGTCACAGGGCAAGTGAAGTTGACCTTTGAGGAGTTAACCACAGTTGTTGCACAGATTGAAGCCTGTTTGAACAGTAGACCTCTTGTCCCTTCAACTAGTGATGAAGAAGGCCTTGAGGCACTTACTCCTGGGCATTTCTTAATTGGACGGGCTTTGGAGGCACTTTCAGAATCCAATTTCTCACTCAACTCTCGTGATCTTCTGCTTCGTCGCTGGGAATTGTGTCAAGCAGTTGTGCGACACTTTTGGAAACGGTGGTCTACTGAGTACGTCACTAGCCTAAATCGCTTGACTAAGTGGATCAAACCCTCACGAAGTCTCTGCCCCGGTGATCTTGTACTTCTACAAGAGGAAAGCATTATTCCTACCAAGTGGCCTCTGGCTCGAGTTGTGAAGCTTCACCCTGGAAGAGATGGATTGGTACGAGTTGCTACCATCAAGACTAAGAATGGATCATACACAAGACCAGTGACAAAGTTGGCTCTGCTACTAGAGAGAGACAAGGAACATTCTACGATCCATGAAGACCAGTAGGTCTTGGCCGGCGGAAATGTTAGTGCAAAAATTATTGTAGACAATACTTTTGTCTTGTATAATATATTATTATTATGACACTAATTCTGCGCACACGTTATTGTCTCTGTGTATGATTTGTCCCAGTTCTGTGCCAGTCAACCTGGTCAAACCAGTTTTTATGTGAGCTGCTATTTAAGCTGAGCTATTTTGTGTGCACTTCACTTGTCATGCTCAAAGATAATATTTGAAAGCAAAGGGAATAACACTGTGGCTAGCTGGCTAGCTGCATGCTGCCATACAGGCCAAGACTCTGGGAAAGAGCTCTAACAAGAGGAGTCGCTATCACTAGCTTTAGCATCACTGTCATATAGGCTAGCATCATCCTCACTATTATTGCTGTTGTCACTCCCTGATTCATTGTACATACTGTCTTCACTTTCAGTATCAGTATCAGTCTGATAAATAGTCAGCTACCTGGTCAGCGTCAAACAGCCTTGCCATGCATGGTCTTTGTATATGAGATCATCATCGATCGCAGGTGTGAATCACGTTGAAATCTGCGCATCTAACAAAATTCATGGAAGGGCGGTAACCTTGGATGTCACCCATGCGTGACAATCGTCCGTATGATACATATACACGTGTCACGTATGCATGACAATCGTCTGCACGAGTGCGCACACGTCACGAACTCGTGATATTCGTCTGCTAAGTGTTAAAGGAACCAGGGATGGTCCTACTTTTTATAGCTTTGTCCACACTCATTTACTACCTCAGCTTATGCCTTACAATGGTATAAATCCTCACTCTAGTATTTATGGACAACTGCAGTATTCACCATGTATCAGAGGTGGTGAAATCAATCCAAGATGCGGGGGCACTACTACACTTCTTACCCACTTATTCGCCAGATTTTGCACCAATTGAAGAGACGTTTTCTAAAGTAAAACAGGCTATGAAATCAATTGAAAAAGAAAACATACACAAGTGATTGTGAAAGCATTCTATTACAAAGTTTCTTGAAGGTTACTCCTGAAGACTATCAGGGATGGATTAGTATTGTGGTATTTACAATGCATGCTTACCGTATACTTTCTAATATAGGCGCCTCCAAAAATAATTACAGATCGTGCAGATGCCTCCAATTAGAACCGAAAAATTCACCAGCAGGTCAAAGGGCGCCTAAGTGGTGCAATTAGAATGGTTCTGGAAGTTTTGCCAGAGCTCAAGCGCTATCGCTATATACCAAGTACTATTTGTGACCGGATTTAGGAAAACCCTCCGTATGGGATCTGCGCGCAATTCGCGTAATGCGCATTTTTAGTACCTCAGGTCGAAATTTGTCAAAGTCCAGATTTTGTCATATACATGTCGAACAACCCTTCTTCTAACTGTAGCCGTCTTCTACGGAGGCTAGTCGTGCTATACGAAGGCAAAATAAGCCTTCATTTTGACCCACCTAGTCGGCACAGCCACCGTACACGGAGCCCGTTGCTATAGGCGGTAATTAGAATTCTCTACCTAGATACAGCTAGATTCATCAAACTACTGTACGTTCGCTCACCTTTTTAGCCTCTTGGGCATCTAAGAACAATCGGCTGTCGTCGTCAAAAACGAAATTCAACTCTTGTTCGATCTTTATGTTCATTTCGAACAGCTCATTTCGACATCACAGTACCAACTACTGTCCACCCTTTGTTATTTTTTTGGCACCGTACACAGCGACCTCTCCTTTTTACAGCATTGTCTGCATTGACCTTTACAGGAAAGTGTCCGATGGGAAGAGGTGAACCTTCTTCGACCAAGACAACTACAGCTACCATAGTCACTGATAAGTAAGCCAGCCAGCTTCAAGCGAAACTCCTTCAAACTCATCTTCACCCCTTGGCCAAAGTGCTTATGTAAGATGAAGCAATTAGTTGCTATCATCAAATAAGAAGTGGTAGATATATGTGACCGGATCTGAGAAAACCCGCCATATTCATCAATCCATGAAATTTTAGTTAGCTATATATTTGGATTGCTGTATCACAGGGCTAATCTGCCTCCAAGTCTGAGACCCATCGCGCACTTGGCTATGGAGCTAGAGCGCTTCGTTTGCGATCGCGCCACACCCTCAATAATCGAGAAATTACGGTCTAAAGGCGTTGCTATGCACGCGTATGGCGTTTCTGCATACTACGCGTGACCTGGAAATCAATTAAATGGACCTGGGCGGAGCCGTTCGAAATGAACGTAAAGATCGAGCAAGAGTTGAATTTCGTTGTTGACAACGACAGCCGATTGTTCTTAGACGCCCAAGAAGCTAAAAAGGTGAGCGAACATACAGTAGTTCGATGAATCTAGCTGTATCTATGTAGAGAATTCTAATTACTGCCCATAGCAACAGGCTCTGTGTACAGCAGCCGTACTAACTAGGTAGGTCAAAATGAAGGCTTATTTCGCCTTGGTAACTTACATTTACCCTCCGTAGGTGGTGGCAACAGTTAGTAGAAGGGGGTTCCTTTGACATAAATATGACAAAAACTGGACTTTGATATTTTTTGACTGTTGATACTAAAAACGCGCATTGCGCCATATGCGCATTTTGACAATATGCCGAAGTGGCAAGAACAGCCCACTGAAAAATGCATGTACCAGGGGACTTGTACCCATACCTTATCCTGAAAGGGGGAGGAAGGTAATTTTGGGCTGTTCATCTAGGTCAGTGAATACATTGACTTGATTTATAGCAAAGCTGAGATCTGATTGGTCAGCAATGCAGCATGGGCTTCAAACTTGTATGGAGGGCTGTGGATCTTTTAAATTCCTGATCAAATAACTGTTGCTATCTCACCAATCATCAACTGTACCAAGCTTTTTACCCAAAGACTCTGCATAAAGGGGCCGGGCACAAGACTAGTACGGTGGCATAAACAGTACCGCAGAAAGGGGGGGGGGGGGGGGGGGTTATGGATGTACATAATTTTTATGTATATTTACACAAGGGCTTAGGCTGAAGATTTCCTTTTATGGGCATGCACACAAACCACAAGAATTTTATCAGCTGCATATATTTATACACAAGATACAAGTATGTTTGATGTCACAATCATGGGATAATGTGACTGAACACTACGCTATAGTACAATCAAGTACCAGTTAGCATAGCGCGCATGCGCAGATGAAGACCACACCCCTCACTGGAGGCCAAGAGTAGCTGATCAAACTCACCGTGTAATGGCGAAGTTCTCACTCCGCTCGAACGTCGAATCTACCACCAGACCATGACAAAGAGCAGACATCGCCTCTTGCTTCGCTCGAGGGTTGGTGGCCTGCCGAGCAGGCCTGTCGAAACGCGCGGCGCTTGCGCCGCTCGCTCGAGCTCGAGAATGCATCTCTATGGCCCCTAGGCCTTGGCAACCTCTGTTTGTGCACACGGCACAACAATTCTGACCAATTGTGAGTCTTCTGAACTTGTAGGAGAGCGCATCTTTTATGCCCTCCAGGTTAGGACACGGATTATATAAGAAAATTGATCGTCTGAAAAATATTTTTCGTTTTATATATATAACAAGTGTGTTTGATGTCACAATCATGGCCATCGGATAATGTGCATGTGACTGAACACTACTAACAGCTAGTCTCGTGCCCAGCCCCTCCTAGGGCTGGGCACGAGACTAACTAACAGCATGCTATTGTATAATCGAGTGTCAATTAGTACAATGCGCATGCGCAGATGAAGACCACACCCCTCACTGCAGGCCAAGAGTAGCAGCTCAAACTCACTGTGTAATGACGACTTTCTCACTCCGTTTAAACGTCGAATCTACCACCAGACTATGACAGAGCAGACATCGCCTCTCGCTTCGCTCGAGGCTCGGTTGCCTGCTGAGCAGTCCTGTCGAAACGCGCAGCGCTTGCGCCACTCGCTCGAGCTCGAGAATGCATCTCTATGGCCCCTAGGCCCTGGCAACCTCGTTTGTGCACACGGCACAAAAATTCTGACCAATCGCGAGTCTTCTAAACCTGTAGGAGAGCGCATCTTTTATGCCCTCCAGGTTAGGACACGGACTATAATATTATGAGAAAATTGTCGCTCTGAAAAATATTTTTCGTTGTATATAGTATAACTATACTTATTAGATTCACAACTGATAAACATGAATGAATTTCAAGCATTCCATTCTGTTATAAGCGCAGTTTTGCATGTTTTGCATAGAGAAACCAAACCGCTAATATTAACCGGGTAATGTCCTGTACTTGGTGGGCATTCTATTCTTGCAATGAACTCACTCCGAAACTTGTCTAACTGAGCTTCGGAACTAGTCAAACAGGTTTGAACTTTAAGTTTGATTTTCTTCTCATAGTAGTCATAGTAGAGGTACTGTTGTTTATGTTTGTGTTTCAGTTTCGTCTTCCTCTTTTTTTTGCTGTTTGACTTCAGCTCGTAATTCATCAAATTTCCTAACTAAACTTTTATTTTGAATTAATTTCATTAGTGTATCCCCAAGTTTTGTCTTGCACGTTAGATCTTCGTGTGTGTCACTCCGTGCTTTGTCAGTAGTTTGTTCGTTGTTATCCTTGGCACTGTTATCAGTGAGAGGGTCCTGCATGACTATGTCAGTATGATTGGTTGAATCCAGAACAGTTAGTGCTGAGCTATCTGCAGTATGTACAGTAGTGCTGTTTGGGGGTGTATCTGTGTTATCAGCCCATTTCAGCCAAGAATTGGTGTTTCATCTGAAATTTCTTCTCCAGATTCCTCTTCTGTGCTGATGTGATCACTCTCGTTGCTGCTGGGCTGATATCGTCGAATTTCTTTTAAAGGTAAAGTAATATTTGACCGCAGGCATTCCTCCCAGCATTGAAATGTGTGTTGTTCAATGGCACTAAGGTCTGAAGAGTGAAAATGCTGCAATGCTGGCCCACTAGATTTAGAATTTTCTTCTTTGCAACCATCAAATAATTCAATGCAAAGTAGTGTTTCTTTCCACCAAATATCAGGGCCAGGGAGTAGATAGTCACTAATCCGCTCCAAATGGCTTTGGAACTCTAACGAATGAGTTGATATGTAGTCATAGCTGAAGAAAGAATTTTCAAACTCGGGAGGGCTTTAGCGAGTTGCGATATCTCTGCTTTTTACTTTGGAAGTGAATTTAAGAGCTTAGCAGACTCAGCTTGTATTCTGATTAGTGAATTATCTATCACATGTTCAGGATGATTATTGGATGTTTGGTGTGTAATACTATTACACTGTCCAAACGTTCTTTCTTGTATCTCTATGTTAAGAGATCTCAGGCAAATGAGCCTATAGAGTGTAGGACTACGGCACACGAGTGCATGGAAGTATTGCCCAAACATACGTATACGGTGAAATTGATTTTGGTTGGCTGAATATTTCTGTATACAGCATTCCATGAATAAATGTGAGGTTTTATAGACGGAGGATTGTCCGTGGTGATCTTTCAACATTTGTGACATACAAGATCTCTGATATCTCGGCCACTGTGTTTGCCAACTGGATGAGATTGTAATCCCTAGATGTACGGTTCATAGCCTCGCAAAGGAGTACGTTAGCTATGCGATAGTCAACACAGTGGAGAATTGTTTTGGTCAAGATCGTTTATTTGATTTTTTTACCTCTTCTGCAGGTTTACTGGTGGTTATATGGTTCCGTACAAAATGACACTAAATACAGAAAATTCTAGGGGAGATTTAATGCCAAGTGACACTAAATCTTTCCTATTTCTTTAGTGGAATTGGTCACTCAATGGCAACACTGATTCATTCCTCTATATATAGGGAAGATTTAGTGCCATCTAGTACTAAATTTTGCCTACATTATTGTAGGGAACATTTAATGCCATGCCACGTCCACTAAATCGCTCCTATTTAAATTTATGATAGGGAGAAATTAGTGAGGGTGACACTATTTCTTCCCTACATTAGAATGGGGTATAAATAATGCCATCAAGCACTAAACTTTGCCTACATTATTATAGGGAATAGTTAGTGCCACATGCACTAAATCATTCCTATTATTTAAACTAATTATAGGAAGAAATCAGTGAGGGTGGCACTATTTCTTCCCTATATTGTTGCTGTGGGGAAGTAGTGCCCATAGCACTAAATCTTCCCTACACTATTATAGGGAGTAAATAGTGACGGATGCACTATTAATTTCATGCAGTGCTTCTACATATTGCATAGGTTTCAACTTCTCCTGAACAGCTCCAGGGACATAGACCACTCCCACTAGATCCACCCATCATTAATTAAAACTTCACCGATACCACACCCAATATATTTGAATTTGATGACCACAATGCCCAGAATATACTAACTGCAAAGTTTGTAAGGCACAGCAGGTTCATTTTACCATCAATAAGTTATAAATTGTAGCACTACACCAGCCTTTATGCATGTCAGTGTCTGGGCCTCTTCCGGGACCAATAATACAACCATAGTAGAGCCTTCTGGGATGTGGGACAATTGCTAAAAATCTGGGACTGTCCCGGAGATTCAGGGACAGTTGGAGCCCAAGATATTGCCCTCCCATATATAAACCTTAGAGAAGAAATTTAACGCTGTGATGTTCCCAAATGTGAGCGAATTTGAGAAAAGGGGTAACTTCGCGCATTTTCCGAATTTTGGTTTTAAAACGCTTATACCTCTGGAACCATAGCAGCTATGAACTTCAAATCTGGCATGAATATTCTTTCATCATCATACTACACTCGCTACAATTCGCGAGCCCCGCCCACGTCCGATATGGGCGGGGCGAGCGCGCGTGTCGATCGCATTCGAAAATTGCCGTTTTATGTCCCTCTTTGGCGGCTCACCGCTCGGGACAGGAGACTTGCTCGGACTTCTAACGTTGGATCTGTGAAGTAGAAGGCTAGCAAACCAAGTCTGAAACCTAGGGCTCTTACTGGCTTGAAATGGTGGTAGGTTGAAAAGTGATAAAAAATCGCATTTTGCGCGAAGTTACCCCTTTTCTCAAATTCGCTCACAAATGTAGTGTACATACCACAGTTGTACACAATGCGAGGTACACTGTTGAGTGATATATGCAGGTACATGTATAGTGAGTTTTAACACCTATGCCAGTCGACATTCAGGTTTGTTGGTTTGAAGCTTTAGGTGGTCAGTTTGTACAACTACAGTTTGTCACTGGTCTAAGCTACCTGTAGATTGCCTGCAAAAATGTGATAATCCGTTGCACCAAAGTTTGTATTTATACCCAGATACAGTAAGCTCTCCTGTATACATTATGAAAGATGCAGCTGCCCTAGCCTGCAATAGATAGATCTACAAATGAATTTTGTGGTTTTACTACCCATTTTTGTGGTTTTAAATTTCGTGACAACAACCAGTTCAGGGGTGTGGCACTGCTTCACAAGCGATGGTATAATCGATACACGCGCTCGTGATCTTCTTTATTACTAATTAAGCCATAGTACCTACAGACTTGGACAAATGGCGATAGTATAATTGATACACGCGCTCGTGATCTTTATTACTAATTAAGCCATAGTACCTACAGAGACTTGGACAAATAGCATGAGATAAAAGAATATTAGCATCTATCAGCTGGATGGATGACAGTGGCTATTGTTGCTTGCTAATACTGGAAATTGTTGGCTGCGCTACGACGATGTTTGTGGCCACGCCCATCATCATGGACTTGCATAGTACTTTTCATGGGTGGGAAATTTTTGACTGCCAAGTCAACCGCGATAATAATGAAATTAGCACCCGCCATACAGTATGTCCATTTCCATTCTATAAACAGTTCCTGATCCTTGAAATAATGTCTTGATCACTTTAACCGATTATAGGCCAAGAGGTCATGATGTCATACGTATTGCCAATGCCGAATTGTATTCAAGAAAGTATAGTGACACAAATAAAGTGTCTTGTACAGCATAGCAGCACAGCCACACAGGCAGTACAGGCCTTCATGATATGTAAGACAGGTAGCTGCTACATTCTAGTACGCCGCTAGGGCGCTACTATACATACTATAAGCTACAAACATACACAAAAGCTTATAAGCTTACTAACCTCCATAATGGCCGCCATCTTCGAGTCGCTCCCAGGTAAGCGCTTGGCTCTGTTGAAAAGCTCGTCATATCTGTGTAGGTATAGACCTAGTCTAGCTATATACTTAGCGACAGAGCTGTAGCTCCTGCGCTGTGGTAGAAAACGTACCGCTCTCGTACCCGGATCGATCGCCATTATCGTTGATCTTCACAAAAACGTTTTTAGTAGCGAGCGGTAGGTTGGGCCAACCGTGACCTCACGCCACAGGTATGCAAGGGAGGCCCCCTAGTAGTCATAGACAGGAAGCCAAAGCTATGGCTTCTCGTTCTTTGGAATGTAGGCGGTGCCATAGCGCTAATATAGCAGTACTGACGCCAATTGGCGTCAATGGCATATAATCGGTTAAACAAGGTGCTGATACTAACAACAGCTGATTGCTAGTCACTTGGTTATACTGAAATATAAGGTGGAAAAAAGGTGTGTCCCTTTGCAGGTAACTATCTCTGGTGTGATTTACATTCTGACACCTAGGCGTAAGATTCTTTGCCTTGGTGTAAGATATCAAGATGTGGCAACATCTTCACATAAAACTTTGCACTTAAACTTAAAGGCATTGTGTCAGTATAATATAAGAGATATGCGTTACTATAATATTTAAAATCAACCGTAAAATGTGACATGAGTGAACGTCACATGCGCAACCGCATGCCATGTACCGCATCACTCATGTACTTGATTATTAAACTTTGGGGATCCTCATCTGGCTTTCATTACTGAAAATATGCTTACTGACATTTCCGACGTTCTTGCAACAAGCAAGTCGAAAGCGGATGGATGCTGGAAGATTTGACCAATGATATTCAAGGTTTATAAATAATCACGCGGATATCACATGATACGTGCAGACCTATATATTGAGTGTGCACGTGAGCTGATCAGTGTTGAGCGCGATGCAGTCACCACACATGCCACAAGTGAATGTTGGCGATTTGCTGAACCAAATCAGACAGGCATGCATGCGGAATTCAGCCTCCTCAAATTGTTATTGGAGGTCCTCAAACCATATTGACCAACGACAGTGACAAGATAACGGTATCTGGAGGTACTACCAAGGGTTCTCTACACCAACCAGCAAAAGTACGCCATGCCCTACCAAGGCGACCTCTGATCCTGTGTACTCTTACAAGGTGAAAATCATTAATCTGAATAAAAAGAGTGGTGTTGCTGTCTTCTATCTAAACGATTTCAGTGGAGCTTTTGACTCGGTTACATCTCTCCGTGTGAAGCTGATTGAAACATTCAAAGAGAGAGTTCCTAGTACTCTCGATTTCAACGTAGGTTACTACGAAGGGAGCCAACAAGCTAAAATATGGCTTGTTATTTGAAAACTTTCTATCGAAAGTTCCCCAAGGGTGGGCAAGTCATACTGTGGTGTGACAGACGACCTCAAGATACTGAGGGTGCTCGAAAGGGAAAAAGGGAGGAATCAAATTCCGAGACTGGTAGTTCAACTGGCCGTGGAACCAACAGGCTTGAAAATGAGCAAAATGTAAAAGAAACGTACAAGAAATTATTGGAGAAACATGCTGATGTTTGGGACACTCCCCACTTACGATTGTGGGCGAGAATGATCTGTTCTGGATGCCTCGGTGATTATGATACCGCTCCTTGTATACCAGCTTTCACATCCACTGCACCTAAAAAGCCATGGAAAGGAGAAAGTTTATCTGAAGCTCTAACTGGAGCAGCAGTAGCATTTGCCAAAGCTGTCTCTGGTAGTACACCAGAAAAGGCTGCTATTGAGGGCGTTCATCAAGAGTCCCCAGCAAGTACTCCTGGCACCTGCAATGCAGTAATGCCTGGAGTGTCACCAGGGAAGCAGTGGACCTCAGGATGAAAAATTATGAGCAGCTTAGGTACTTACAACAACTATATGAAGATGGAATTCTTGATCAGAAGGAATTTATATAACAAAAAAAGGATATTCTTACTTTTCTCAGAAAATGTGCATGCATATCATGTGATGATTACGTTAATTGTTACAATTCAAAAGTAGATTCCACAATGGTTAATCCATCCATTGCAATCCTGGGGGGTTACAGTGGTAAAGGCGGCCAGCAACAGTAAGTTAAAATCAGTAATGTGCTGCATCTGTGGCTCTCTTGACTTGAGCTCTACCTTCACCTTTGCAAATAATTCTTCAATGGGATGGAAGTGAGGTGAATAGGGAGCCAAAAAGTGTACTAGTGCTCCAACGTCTTGGATGGATGTGACTACCTCCTGAAAATGATGAATCGAGCAATTGTCCATCACAACCACTGAGTGAGGGTTTCTACCATCAAAGGCATCAAGTGAGGTAGCAGGTGTGTCTGGACAAAGTCGTAGAAAGTATCACCATTGGTCGTTTCTCTCACAATTTTAATATCCAAGAGACCAGCAAAGGACATGCAAGCTACTGCAGAAACTCGCTCTCCTCTGACAAGCAACTCATAGCTTCTTGGAGTCTTTCTACGTAGACTGTACCCATATTTTCGTAGCGTGTTTCTCTTATCTTCCCATGTCTCACCTACAAAAACGAGCATGTCTTTGGAATATTCGAAGACATCTGAGATGTATTGCTCTCTCAAAAATTTATCCTGCTGTAGAGTTACCTTCTGCAACTTTTTTCGAGTGAAACCACTGTCACGCAAGAATCTACAGATGGTTGATAGGCTCACCTCCAGCATCAGGGTAGTCTCTAGCTGTTTTTGAATTTCATCCAAATACATGCCTGGGTTGTCCACGACAAGATTGAGGATAAAAACTAGGCAGGTACTGTTTGTTTCCTGAACGCCTTTTCCTTAGGATACGGGCGCTTAGAAATACTGCCAGATTGAGGAAACAACTGCAGTCCTTTGAACTGTGGATTTATCTACACCAAGGTTGGCAGCAATCTGATCATACTTACACCCCAATGCCTCTCGTTGCCACACCATCCTCCATCGCAAATCTTCACTGTAAGCGCTTGTACGATTGGGCTCGTATGAGTGAGCCATCATCGTTCATGAGCTCGAGCGGCAAGGTTCGTTCAAATTTGGCGCTTCGCCACTACCGCAAACTCTAGCCCCGTTAGCCGGCCAGTACTAGGTACGGCGCGCGTACAATATCACATGACTATGCGACATTCAGTTTCGGTATAAAATTGCAAAGACTCCGAGAAGCACAGTATACCGTGACACAGTTCCTTTAACTGTGTAGGGATGATTTAATGCATGGATCACTATTTATTCCCTACATTGTTATAGGAAAGATTTAGTGCCGGGAGGTACTGGACTACTCTAGTATAGTAGGGAAGATTTAGTGCTGTGTGCACTATTCATTTCCTAAATTAAATTTAAGATCCCTAGTACGATAGGCATAAAATAGTGTAGCTAGGCACTACATCTTTCCTATATTTTAGGGAAAGACAGTATACAAAATAGTGTGCAATGCCACAATTGTACTTTTGGAGTGATTTAGTAACTTTCTGCACTATTTCACTCCTATATATTGTAGGAATGAAATTTCTTTAGTGACTTTTTAAATGAAGATCATCTAATGATGTACTTGGATTTGATTGAAGAGGCAGAGGAAAGTTTGTTTTGCCTTTCCTTAGTCTGTTTAGGTCTGCTAGAAGCTCATCCTTGAGCTTTTTACCTGTCTGTACTCCTCTTGCTTGTAGCTATTGTCATAGCTGTACCACTGTCAGATTATTGAATGGTTTCACATGCTTTTGTTTCCACATACATCCTGCTAGCACAAAAGTACACCTGTCTGAAAGGGTCGTAAGGTCGCTGTGAAAGCAGTGGACAAGGTCATCAAACAGCCTGCTATCAGCATCACATGATACACAAGGGTAAGTGCCTCCCTTGCTCTGACCACACTCCAGCTGTTGAGCTGTTTATCTCCATGAAAAAATCGAACATCTCTCACTTCAACAATTTCACCTTGATTTGTTTGTACCTGTAGGGGGTGTCCCATCTCCTTAAGACATGGAATTCAATATTTTGCGATTGCTGCTTGCTCCAACTCAGAAGAACCACGTTTGATAAATGTGACCGTCTACGGGAAAACCCAGCATATGGGATCCGCGCGCTATTCGCGCAATGCGCGTTTTTAGTAGCTCAGTTAGAAATTTCTCAAAGTCCAGATTTTGTCATATACATGTCGAACAACCCTTCTTCTAACTGTTGCCGTCTTCTACGGAGGCTAGTCGTGCTATACGAAGGCGAAATAAGCCTTCATTTTGACCCACCTAGTCGGCACAGCCACCGTACACGGAGCCCGTTGCTATGGGCGGTAATTAGAATTCTCTACCTAGGTACAGCTAGATTCATCGATCTACTGTACGTTCGCTCACCTTTTTAGCTTCTTGGGCATCTAAGAACAATCAGCTGTCGTTGTCAACAACGAAATTCAACTCTTGCTCGATCTTTACGTTCATTTCGAACGGCTCCGCCCAGGTCCGTTTAATTGATTTCCGGGTCACGCGTAGTATGCGGAAACGCCATACGCGTGCATAGCAACGCCTTTGGACCGTAATTTCTCGATTATTGGGGGTGTGGCGCGATCGCAAACAAAGCGCTGTACCTCCACAACGAAGCGCGCGATCGGCCTAGGACTTGAACGCGGGTTAGCTCTATGGTAGAGCTTATCAACCATGCATCAAACTCAATTTTCACATATACGGTATAGATTACGCATGCGCGCACCAGCAGACTGATACTTCTAATATCTATGGTTCACCCAGTGAAGTTAGCCTCGAGCCTGGGTACGAGGCTACCAACAAAGTGTATGTCATTGAGGCGCGTTGTATGGCACTTGCCTCACAACCAGGCAAGAGTACAATATTAGGCCATGCAAACTGCATTCATTTCCTAGAGTAGTTACGTATTAATTATGTAGTAGTAGTCCAATACTTTTGATGAATTTGAGGGGTGTGGCAGCAAGTGTGGTAGGCAACCATTAATAGAGGACGCTTTATCACCAGAAAGGACTTTGAAAAAAGTAAGCTCGTACACTCTAGTATGAGCATGTTTATCTGACATCCTTCAATATGAGTCAACTCAGCTGCTGAGATATATACATTCGTCTGGGTTAATGTGCATTTTTAAGAGTGATTTTATAGGTTCTTGAAATCGTTATTGATATCGACGTTTTCGGAATGTTATAAAAAACGTTCGTGAAAACGTTTTCAAAAATACGTATTTGAGAACGGTTCATGGCACAAAAAATGAAGCTAAAATCAAACATCGCGATGTACATTGGAACTTGTCCCAGCGCAGACTAAAATTTTGCGGTTCACGTAGCGAAGTTTATTACAAATTGCGACGTTTGCGCACAAAATCGATGATAGTGTATACGACTGAAGTCTATTTACGTAATAATAATTTTGTCGCATTTGGCATTCCATAAATATTTGTATGGTAATAATAATAATCATTGTGTTACCCATCTTAACATTATCCAGGAGATGAGAAGTTACAGCAATGGAAAAAAGCTCGTGAGTGTCATTCTGTCTGTGTTTACGTGTCAGATCAAATTGTGCTGTTAATTTTAATTTCTATCTATAATGAGAACTTGAGCAATAATTATCATGTATACATAGCTCTCTGCTAATGGAGATTTGAAAATAATTATATGACCATAGATCTATGATATGACCTAGAGTAGCTAGCTGTTCAGTAGATGGGTCCTAGCTATCCGATGACTGGCTGTCACTCAAGAATGGTAGCTACTACAAAATTGCTTAGTTTTATTTTACTCAAACTGAAGTAAAATGCATTCTGCACTGTAGACCATTTACAGCAATTTGATAACTCTCCTCGGTAGCTGCTCTGTGTTGTGGCTGAGCTGTGTGACTGGCAGCCAAGTTCAAAATTGCGTAGGTATAGGGTTAAAGCGGGCAACGATGACCTTTGACCCCATAAAGTACGCCCAAATTTGAAATTCGCACTGTCAGGTGCTGTTCACGTGACACTACAGTATATGCATGGAAATTCTGGACTACACTTTCTTGTTCTCTAGGCTGACTTATAATTAATACATGTCTCCTAGATTGTATGTCATGTCAGCACAAAAGTATGTAGCAATTGTGAATTATAGTCCACACAGGAAATGAACATAATATAATAGTATTATGGAAATTACATGTAGAATGACTACATGTACACGTGTACATGCACAGGTTGTACTAACTTCCGTAAGTGTACGTAGAGAACATTTCCATTAGTACATCTATCACAACAAACAGATTGATCTATTTCAATATGAGAATGGTCACCAAAGGCTACAAGCAGCTGTCTGCGACGGCAATTTTCCTTGTTCGTTAGATCACTAAGCACATCATCTTTGTAATTTTTCTGTTTAGAATTATAGTACAATGCACGCATAGATGGAGAGCTATTTCGCCCTGCTCTTCCACTTAGCTACAACATAATTTAGTAAAATCAAGGATTTTGAATGGAGAAATCCAATGATTTACCTGATAAAATTGGGAAATGGTGTCAGGCACCCACTATACAACTGTCAGCTCAATGTCTGATATCAATGCCCTGTAGACATGGGGTTTTGGATTAATCAATATCACAGGGATGTAAACAAAATTACCATTCCAAATGCAATAGTAGAGTAGAACACAGATAGCGCATCTCTGAACTAGATGACAAACTTGTAAAAGAAAATTCCTCAAATGTTGAGTTAAATCAGCATGATATGCGCCAACATAATGCAGAAATGAAGCAGCACTTTTCAAATAGCAGTAAGCTTTAACGGTAAGCTCCTTTGTTTTAGTGTCACTGGTACTGAAAGGTTATAATTTTAACTCACCTCCACACGTTTCTTAGACAAGCACTTAGAGTACGTGCTTAATGAATCTGCAAGCTGCTATAGTGCTTCCCTCACTCCTGCCCATTTATGGGTCAGTATCCAAGGGTGTTGGATGGTCCCCAGTAACGCCTGTGATTGAAGATCCAGAACCATTTAAGGTCAAAATAGGGGGGCGTAGTCACATGGCAAAAAAGACGCCAAAACTTTCTATCATTAATATCACTAATATAGCGAGATATCGGTGGCCACGCCCACCATGGGAAGCCCCTTTGCGCATGCGCCTAAAATTCGATCCCCTCGTGGTCGTTAACTGTTGGAGGTGGGGTCTGGGCACGAGACTACGATGGTCCCGCCTTAGCCGGATATAATTATTACAATTATGGCGCGGCGTATGCCATGCAGGGCATATACTTCTTGTGACCGACGTACCATAATACATACTATACTATACTACAAGTATGTTTAATGTCACAATCATGGGATAATGTGGCTAGCATGCATGATCATCTATTAACAGTACAGGCTCACAAAACATAGAGACATAGTTCATGCACAAACAGTATCCTGCCTGGGCAAGATTGTCCATTAGCACCGTGCGCATGCGCAGATGGAAGCGGTTGTAGAGGCCACACCCCTTGGCAAAGCAAGCAAGTGTGCTATGGCAACGTTCTCGCTCTGCTCGAACGTTGCTACCGGACTACTGACAGGTACATGTATGAACAGACCTCGCCTCTCGCTTCGCTCGAGGCTCGGTGGCTAGCGCCAGCGCTTGCTTAGCAGGCCTTTCGAAATGCGCGGCGCTTTCGCGCCGATCGTTCGATCAATAATGCGTCTCTAGCTGTAGCTATGGCCCGAGGCATTAAGGCCACTCTTCTTTGTGCACATGGCCCTACAGTTCTGACCAATCCTGAGCCTTGTAGTGCGGTTCGTTCTTAGCAACCGGGCGCATCCAAGACGCGTATCCATGCCCTCATGTAATGACACGGACTATATAAGAAAAATGACCGTCTGAAAAATATTTTTCATTGTATATAGTATAATAAAATTCACACAGAGATGCAAAATTCATGTGGGGCTCGCTCAGGCATTCCTCAACTACTGTCTAGCACGTGTAGACACTGTAGCATGCACTGGGCAATCTTTGAGGACTGCTTCGGATAAAAGCCCATCACAATCTTCTCACAAACACAAGATTTCGTGTACTCTATCTACAACAAAAGCCTCCTCCTATATCCCCTGCATGGCTCTATGGACATAAGCATGAAGTATTCTATTGTGCATTCTCATACCTGGGCCATGTGCCATATGTACATGTACGCTGTTCTAATTTAGTGAATTTCAGATTTATAATTGTGCTTTTAGTACAGTTTAGTACAAGACAGGTGTGATAGTTGAACCAAGTATAAATTAAGTCTACAAAGGAGCACAGAGCTCGTCAATCACAATAAGCTCAACAGCGCGAGGAGTGCCTAAGAGGCGATGTAGATAGGCTTGCTGCTCACTGAGACTGTACAACGAAAGGCAGTTATGCGGTTCTCTTGCCAGACTATGGCAGTTATTAACTGTTGGCATACATGTACATGGCGTAAAATAGATCCTACCCATGGCACTGGAGGGGATTATCTGCCAGGTACACAGCAACTATGACTGTCATGGTCTGCTTGGATCTCTTCACAGTCGATGGCTTTTCGGGTCTCATTTGCTGTCCCTAGCCTAGGGTCAGGGCTGGGTCAGTCCTTCCAAATTATCAGTTGCCTCATTACACGAAGCACTATCATGCAAAATTCTTGGTGTATTGCAATGGCATATGTGTACTAGTATACCATACCTATACCCCTAGCTATGAGGATGTTAGTGTTAGTGTTAGGTTGTGCTATGGGGAAAAGTCAACAAGCCTAGCATCAGTAAATAACTACAAAACTGGTGAACAAAGCGATTTTGGTGAAATTCATGCCTTTAGAATGTCATATCACTGCACTTTGGACTAGCTAGCTTGGTAGTAGACAGATCCACACAAAATACATAGGCGTAGGAACCATGGGGGCTCCGGGGGCTGGCGCCCCCCTATATTTTCTGATAGTTACATAGCTAGGCTCAATTTTCTACACACTGATCATGCTCCCCTTGCCTATAAATCTATAGAGCCCCCCTTTACCAAACCATCTTCCTACGCCCCTGAAATACTCAACCATAACCCTCCACTGAGGGTTAATAAGTATTAATTTTGATGTCAGTATGTTTATCTAATATTGTTTGGAGAAATCACCACTAATGGCATAACAGATTTTAAATTTATTGTCACCTTGCAGATCACTTGCAATGGAGTACAAGACTGAGCTGATAACAAGGTTTTGGAAACACCCTTTATATTATTTCTATGGAGATCTGCAATCATAGGCACATTCTCTTTCATTTTTAGCATGTTTTTGGCTTGATATTAAAGCTTGGAGTAAGCTGCTAGCTGTTCACACATGGCTGTGTCCAAAATTAATCATTTTGAGGTGTGTGACTGGACACCAAATCTTGCTAGAGGTGTATTCAAATTAAATTTTAGGGGGACCATGGACCATGCATGCAATCAGTTACATCAGGAGTGCAAAATTGGTTACATCATTTCTGAGTCACGTAGGTACATCCATCCTAAACTTGCAATATTCCCAGCAATAATGATGTATGTTAGCAATTTTGAGGTCAAAAAATGTCATAAAGTGAATAGTATTATACACAGTACCTATGATGTATTATTGTTATGAGTACATTTTAGGAAGCAGAAAATAAATAATTAAGATATTTCCCTCTGGTGCATCGCAGGTGTCTGCAAGCAGCAGCAATGGCATTGAGACACTTACTGCGCCAAGTCAGCTCGAACTCGGTCTCCGACATGTCCATGAACAATCCCCTCATGTCTGCTTTCAAATACCTCATTGCATGAGGGTTGAGCATGTCCGTCCCGTCTGTTCTATTTATTGTAGACCTCTTAACCACCTCGCAACCAAAGTATGTAAAGCGTGCCAAAGCTAACGCAATCATCCCATAATCTTTTTTGGCAATGTGCATGATGATACTAGTCATAGATAATGTCTGGTGTGCTGGCTGAAGAGGTTGCTGCTGTGGCGGTGGCTGAGGAAGTTGCTGCTGTGGCAGCGGCTGAAGAAGTTGCTGTGGCGGCGGCTGAAGAAGCTGCTGCTGTGGCTGTGGTGGCAGTTGCTCCTGAAGAGGTTGCTGCTGCGACGGCACTAGCGGCTGAAGAGGTTGCTGTGGCAGCCCTAACTGAAGAGGCTAGCGGCTCAAGTGGTGACTTAGGTGGTTGAGAAGATTGGATTGGTCATAGAGGTGTGCTGGATGATGCGATCAATGAGTGAGGAGGTATAAACATAGGAGATGATTGCAGCATGTCTGCGCGAAGTGGTTGATTTTATAATCGAATTCCCGGAGGCACACTAGGTCTCAAGAAATTTGGAAGAGCGTGCGGTGCTATGACTCCTCCAGTGTACAGCTTGGCCGGCTGGAATTTTATTCCCAGGGGATCCATATCACCAGCTGAGTCGAAAGAGAATGACAGTAAGCTATCTAGTTCACTCCTTGCTCCTGCTGACTCTCCTTGGACTTTTTTTGTGTTCCAGAATTTCCATGCACCTCTGCCTTGAGGGTGCTTATATTATCACCTGTACTAGCATTTTCATTAGCAGTTGCCCATAATTATAGGCAATCCTCAAGCGAGGCGTACATGTGCCAAAATGATAAAAAGTATCTTTTATTAAATACCTCCATCGTTAGTACACAGAATCAATGAAAGAAGTGGTTGGAGATTTTGTGTGTGCAGCTGCAATACTTGTCTAACTGCAAAGGGTCCATGTCATGGGTGTTCTGTGTGGCTACTATTAATTTATATCAAAAGTGATATCACCATAGGTGACTATTTTGGCCTGTATCTCCGATATCCAGTGCACTATGCATAGTTTTCTCGTGGATAGCCACAAATGTTGGAGTGCAATTTGGGGAAATATTTGATGAGTTGTGAATTAGGAGGAAATAATTGTAAGAGGCATACTATTAGCCGAGTCAAATGTATCCTAGTTTATAATGCATGTAATTAAATTTCCCACAATTGCATGAAAATTCGTGTAAATCGTTAAAGTACAGGTAGCAAAGAAGCTGTGAGGCAGCCACCATTGTAGCTGAGGCATCAAGGGTAAGCACAAGAATGTTGCTGTATGGCCAATTATTGTCTTGTTAATTGCAATCTAAATTATGTATTATACTGACTGGCAGCAAGAGCAACAAACAAGTCCTTGAATGGCAAATAGCTGGCATGGCATTATGGAGATGGATAGAGAAGGCTTCGTGGAAGTCATCGAGCCTCTGCTTGTATCTATGCGTGTATCTGCCATCAGAAAGCTGAGCTCTAGATCTACAACAACTGAATGAAATGGTGACTGATATGTACTGCTACTGCGGTACTCGTATCACAGTGAAGCATGATCAAAATTTCAGTTGGCTTCTTGAGACTATTGAATTTGTTAACCATTAAATTTCAGTCTATGGAACTTTGTTGGAGAATAGCAAGCAGCTGTTTAATGTGAGTAAATTGATATCAATTTTGCTGCAACACCTAGCCGCACCAGCAGTGGAGTGGTAACAGATACACGAACAGACTACTTCAACTCTCGTGGGCACCAAGCATTAATAATCCACATGCACTAAAAGCAGCATATAGCTTAGTAGTAATTTTAACAGATGACCAGATCGGTTCCCATTAGAATAAATGCAATGCAGTAATAATATCCTGTCTCCTACTCTACTACAAGCTCTCTCTATAGCTGTACATGATTCAAAGAGGCTCCACTTGGCTAGGACTGCTCTCCACATGGCTGGGACTGGTCTCCACGTTAGAGTGAGTGCCCATTTCATCCAGCACTCCAGAATCTGAATAATAAAAACTCAGTGTGATAATCCTGTCAACACAAAGTTGAAAGTACCTAAAGTGCACCACTACTGAGACTCCTAAAATGCACGACTAGTGTTGTTAAGTAAACATAATTACATGTGTGTACACGATTAAAATTTGTATGACACAAGGCACTGTCAGAAGGTGACCTAGATTGGCCCGATTTGTATCCATCCTGACTATATGCTAGACTTGTATTTCTTGCAGGTTGCCAGTATACACATGCAGTACATTGTTTATTCAGTGACAACTGTAAAAGGATCTAGGGCAATAATTGCAACTTACAGGTCAATTAAGGTACCATTAAAGTGCGTGGACGTGAGGGTCAGGATTGGCTAATTCAATTAGCAAATCGTGAGGGGGCATGGCTGAAGAGGCCATACGAGTGCTTTTGGTCGAAGGTGGGCGTGTCCAGAAAGAGCCAGGAATGATTATGCGTGTGTAATTAGCTATCAGAAGTGGCCCCTGAAGAAAAGATCGGTAATTGCCCACTTCAAAGCAAGATCAAAGCATTCTTTCTTAACTATTAACCGCAACGACTTAATTACACACTAAGTAATAATTATACACTAAGTAGAAAAAAAAAGATTTAAATAATTAATGTTTGGGGGGTTTGGGAGCACTTGGGGAGATAATTTTTACATGGGCACGCAGAATGGGTCGAAACTAGAGATTTGACCCTGGGGAATTTTGATTCACGCCTTAGAATTAAAGTTACGGCCCTTTGAAGTTGCCCCATATGTTTGTATAGGAAGCCATGCATTTGCAATGTTTTCCGCCCACGTGCTACGTGAGGGGCGGGGCGTTGCGCACATAAACGTGACGACCTTTACCAACTATTGACAAAATTGAAGTTCAGGCTGCCTGCTTGCATTGTATGGTTCTACTATGCATCCAGCTCGATTATATGGTGGTTTCCGGACAATTTTTTTCTGCTTAGTGTATAGGCTTGCTTGTTATACACTAAGTAGAAAAAAAGAAAGGATTTAAATAATTAATTAATGTTTGGGGGGTTTGGGAGCACTTGGGGAGATAATTTTTACATGGGCACGCAGAATGGGTCAAAACTAGAAGTTTGACGGCGGGGAATTTTGATTCACACCTTAGAATTAAAGTTACGGCCCTTTGAAGTTACCCCATATGTTTGTATAGGAAGCCATGCAGTTGCAATGTTTTTCGCCCACGCGCTACGTGAGGGGCGGGGCCACGCGAGCACATCAACGTGACAACCATTACCCACTTTGGTCAAAATTGATGCATAGGCTGCCTGCTTGCATTGTATGGCTCTACTATGTATCCAGCTCAATTATGTGGTGGTTTTCGGACAATCTTTTTTTCTGCTTAGTGTATGGTCTCCTTGTAAAAAGTAAAAAAAAAAGAATTTAATGTAAAGTAATGTTTGAGACTCCGGGAAAACATTCACGACAAATTATTGATATGAGCATGCAGAATGAGTCATAACTAGAAGTTTCTTGGAAGCGGAATTTTGATTCACACCTTAGAATTAAAGTTACAGTCCTTTGAAGTTTCCCCATATGTTTGTATAGGGAAGCCATGCGTTTGCAATGTTTTCCGCCTATGCGCTATGTGAGGGGCGGGGCTTCGCGTGCTCACAACGTGACGACCTTAACCAAATTTTGCCAAAATTTGAAGTTTAGGCTGCCTGCTTGCATTGTATGGTTCTACTATGCATCCAGCTGGATTATATGGTGGTTTCCGGACAATTTTATTTTTTGCTTAGTGTATAGGCTTGCTTGAAAAAAAAAGCTAATTAGGCCTAATTAAGCCTGTGGGCGTATTCCAGGCACTGTGTGCAGTGTGTGCGTGCGGGTGTGCATCAAAAAATCCAGGTAATTCACAAAATTATATTAAATTATTATTATAATAGCTCTCGATTACCGCAATAGCTACAAGCGTGACTCCTCTGCTCTCGCCGCGTAGTGTACATTATAATCGCCAATGGAGTTCAGGGCTCAGCGGTGCGACACTAATATTAGCTAAGTAGCTTCAGCTCTCTGGCACATGATGTCAATGTTCTTGAAAGAAAGTGTGTGTCTATGAACTGAATTCAGCTAGTGCATTGCAATATATTAAAGCATAAAATTAATAATTTTAAATATAAGTTGAAACTTGAGTTCATGGAGTCACTAGTATGGTTAGTCAGCCAACATAAAAGATAACTTCATTCTTCTTAGATGCAACTGCATAAATGATCTTACAAGTTCCATTTTCTCTGCAGATGAGTTTGTTGCAGCGATCATGATTGATCTTCATCAGAGCCAGTCCACTTAGTCTGCTATCAGTCATGGTAGAATGGCGACTAGTCTTAATAAGTTTCAGCTGGCTAAAATTTCTTTCACTTTCACATGAAGTGATCGGAAGGGTCAAAGCTCAATACTATTTGAAGTAAGACATGCAAATTTGGAAACTGTAAATCACTACAAGCATGCAAAGAATCCACCAACTTGTTAGGAAGGTCTGACTTATTTGATTGTTTCCACTTCCTGATCCAAGCACTGTACTCAGTGGACAATATGACTGAATGAGGCAAATTATCTTTGTAAAGTTCTACTGCCTGAGCTAACTCTTTTGGAACGCTATCTTTATTGATGCACTCACTCGGAAGGAGATAAAGTAGATCCAGTACTATATCGTGAGCTGGATTATCAACAAATCTACTCTGAAGCTCAGAAACTACGTGTGAGAGGAATTCATGGTACAGAGTAATTCGAAAGTAATCTTCTGGATTGGATATATCAGGATTGCTTCGTTGCATCTGGCGGCCAACTATTCTAGGTGTACTGAGTTCAAAGTGGTCCCCATGCAATTGTTGCCCTAGGTTGGTGGTCTTTGCAAAGATTTTCTTAAATTCACCTTCTGAATCCTCTCTCATACCCTGCAAGTACTACAGAGCAAACCATGTTGTACGCGTACACTACATCATTCGTCTACATCTGAAGCTTCATTGTTAGCTTCCTCAGGATATGCAATACTTGCGTTAGGATCTTAAAACTGATAAGGAAGGAGGGGGACTGTGTCTGATACAGAAACCCATTGGCCTTGGTGATCGTATTCCCATCCCAGCTCCATTCAGTGCCTAGCTCCTCGTGCATACCAGGATGGACCATAGCATCTAAACAGCTATGAACAGCAGGAAGGAGCTCTAAGAAAACAATGTGTGAATCAATTCTCTCCACCCAGCGTGTCTTACAAGCATCCTAGAGCTTTCTAGCTTTTGGTGCTGAATCCCTGGAGTCTATGACTGTTATATGGTCTTTGCAGAATAGTTAAAAAATCTGGAAATTTCTCCAACATAAGATTCGGCATTCTTAAAAGCCTGAATGGAGCAAGCTGAAACTACAGCCAGATTTAAGTGATGAGCAGCACAGTGAAAGTACATTGCTAATGGGGCCTCCTTTTGAATGAGTGACATGCAACCTGATCTAGCTCCAGACATGTTCAATGCACCATCATAGCACTGGCCTCGCATATCTAATGGAGAGAGTCCATGTGCTGTTACCCACTGAAGGATAGCTTGCGCCAAGACCGCTCCTGTAATGTGCTCTACTTCCACAAAATCTACGAACTCATCTTTGATGGTACCATCAAGAATGTATCGTAGTGCAAGCGACAATTCTTCCTTATTAGCACAATCGGTAACTTTATCAGCAATAACAGAAAAAGTTGCCCTTTTCACTTCCTCTACTAGGTCGTTACGAATACTACTACCAATAACTCTCACTAACTCATTTTGAATCGTCTTCGATGTATATCGTGCATTTCGTGGAGAGTTCACCAGGATCTGAGCAAGTATCAGGTCTGTTTCTGCCCGAAATCGAACTAGTTGAACAAAATTGCCTTCATTTGGATGTTCATCACTGATATCTGACCAGACAATTTTGTCATCACGATGGCCACGAAGAGCTAACCCTGCTTGCCACATAACATACAATTTTTAGCAATGATTTCACTACTTTCTGATTGCTTTCCATGATTTTCTGCGTACTACTGTTTACAATTGTGCTAATTGATAGAGCTGGATTTTCATATCGAGCTATGAACTCACTCATTTTTGTCATTGAAATTAGATGGTATTCCCTTTTAGCATGAGTGGTTGCCTTCTGGGACATCTTAATCCAAGCTGTGTACGGCTTAGTCACAAATTGACCAACATCTTGCCCTCCTACCTGATCTGGTGCAAACACAACACAGGCACGGCAGTATGCTCCATCTACATGTCAACTGTAATGAAGCCAAGGGTGCTGTTTTAACCAAGAGGGTTGAAACTGGCGGAAAGCACTGGATTCACAAGGACGTGTACGCGGATAAGATGACGCGTCAGGGTTTGGTTCCATTGTTACTAAGCGGTACTTATTTTCCCGGCTAAGCTGATGTATATCGGTGTGTGTCTCCATGAGTTTACTGATATCACACTCTATCAAAGGTGAGCTCGAGGTGGAAGAGTTACTCCCAGGACAAGTTGAATCCAGAGTGGTGCCAGAGGAACCTACAAGCAGTGTATGATATCATGCATTTGTGGTCCAGTGGCTACCTTTTTTCACTTACTAGCAACAGCTTCCAAAGAAATGGTAGTGTCAGAATCTGAAACTGATGTAATGGGGCTGGTGCTTTCTGTCTCTACTAAATTAATTTTAGTAATAAAATTAATGATGTATATAGCTAGCTATAGTATTTCAACAATAATATTGATTATTCTATGTCCAGTGTAGCAAGTATTCCAAGCTGTGCAAATCATAGCTAACAATCTCTTACCCTACGTACTCTTTGCAAAATAGGAAGTAATAGAGGGGGTTGCACAAGCTGGCTTCTTTCTCTTGCTCATGGTTAGTATTATCACTATACCACAGACCATAATAGCTAAAAATAGGCACGTGGAAGTACGATCTAATAAAACGTAAAATTAAAGAATGCTGAAATCAGCTAATAATATTGTATCTAGTCAAGAATGGCATCTGCAAGACAGTTGCTTGCAATTGATAGTCCATACAGCAGGATCCATAGGTATCCATCATCAGTGAAGTCGCCGTGATATTTGGTGAGAATACCAATGGTGTGACCATCTCTTGTCAGGTATATGGTCAGTGCTGCATGCTAGCTTCATTATACTACCATACTATAGCAGCCTGGACAAAGCGGGGTTCCATGGAACCCTAGGAACCACCCTGAATCCGCCACTGAGCCCCATACCAACAAAAAAGATAATCGACTCCTTGTTACCTTGCTTGGTGCATGAACATGCAGTGGGTACCAGCATTGGGAATGAAGCTAATGGGCTATTCCAATATTTAAAGATACACCCCCACAGAAGACGAAATTTTGATTTTCCCCCCTTAGGCAGCATAATTGACTTTTAACCTTCAAGAACCCATTAAAAAGAGGACTTGACCCCTCAAAGACTCATTAAAATGCAATAAGTTGCAGTGTCATTTGCATGCATGATAACCTCCAGGACTCATTATTGGCTTCATGGTACCATCTAGATTTCATTAAACATCAATTTTTATGTCCATCAAGAATTCATTAAAATGGCATAAATTTAGACACCTCAGAAGTAATTATGGCTCTTCACTATTAAATGCAATGCATAATGTTGTCTCACCTGTATCCAAAGGGAGGGAACTGCCTTCATTGGTAGAATCTGCAGGGAACAATTATTATTACTTATCATATTATGTGACAGGATATGAGAAAAGGGACCACTTCGTGCATTTCCGGAATTTTCATTTAAAACGCTTATATCTCTGGAACCATAGCAGTTATGAACTTCAAACCTGGTATGAATATTCATACATACATCATCCTGCTACACTCCTGCAAATCGCGAGCCCCACCCACATCTGGTGTGGGCGGGGCGAGCGGCCGCATCGATCGCGTTCGAAAATCGCCGTTTTATGCCTCACTTTGGCGGCTCACCACTTAGGACAGAAGCCTTGCTGTAGCTTCTAACGTTGGATCTGTGAAGTAGAGAAGGCCCAAACTGCCTACAAACCAAGTGGGAAGCCTGGGATTCTTGAGGCCTTGAAATGGTGACAGTTTGAAAAACGGCAAAAAAATGTGTTTTGCACGAAGTGGTCCCTTTTCTTATATCCTACCACATATTGATTATTATTCTACTAAACTATGCAGTGTATGTGTATGGTAGAACTAAACCCAGCTTTGCTCAAGATTCCACATGCGACCCATTGGTCTTCCAGATCACAGAGAAACCTCCATGTGATGCAGTAGTTACACTTACACTTGCACTTTTTTCCAACTCCAGAATGTAGTTTGCGCGGCTACTGCAGAAAGTGTCCTCTTGCCAACAGGCACTGTACTTCTCCGCAGCACCACAGCCCCGGCGACCTTATCCGGCTGCTCCTTGACGGTAATGATGTCACCAGCTGCAGGCATCACATCAGCCTCCATACGATCCACCACGTTGCCGTTCACGGTCAGAATATCCACCGTGAGCACCCTCCCCACCTTCCCCAATGGTTCGGTATCTCTTAGGATCCATCGTACTTAGAGGAACGCCATAGCATGTGTGGGGATACGTCTGACAAAGAGAACCACTGATTGTCACAGTAGTATAGACTGGACAGCAACGAACACTGCAGGCGTACTGACGTGCGCATAGAACCGAACATGAACTGACTGAAATTATAAAGCACAACTGTGCGTATTATACCACCACAAGTTGTGCGTAGCTTGCCGTAGCTGCCCTGCAAACCGCAGCGGAATTGTCTATAATACATTTATGCATTATTAAAAGTATTCATAGTATGAAACACTATAGTATAATGCATGTACGCACCCAGAAGCCTGGAAATATGTGCATGGCAGTGTACTGTGGTAAGTGCACTGCTATCCGTGCTAATTTCATGTGCTGATGTAGTCTTAGAGCGTGAAAAGTACTGTGCACTGCAGTGATCTATCTTGTGCATGAATGGCATACCATGTTCCTAGCTGGGAAGGGTGTGCTTGAGGTCGTGCCTTTCCCTTGCGACTGATGCTAGCTTTTGACCGATGCTAGCTTTTAACCACATTAAGAACTACGGGTTCATCTTATCCCCTTCACCTTGAAACTCGAAGTGCTGTTCCTTGACAGCCTCACTTTGGCGTAGTTTTTGCTTTGCTTTTGCCAGGGTGTCGTATCAAGTTGGAGTTTCTCGGATAGCACTGCGTCTCTGATACCGATAACGATTTGATCGTGTAGTAGACGTTTGTCTTGCACATCATCGTAGTCATAATTTTCAATGAGTTCATACAGGGCTGTTAGGTTAGGTACTGTTCGATCCCTCGCCCACACGCTCATTTCTGCGATTAAACCTGGCTTGCTCGTGTTTAGTGTAAAAATGGAACCTTAGGTACACCTGGTCAAAAATGTTTTTTTTGCATGGATATGTACCTTACTCGTGTGAAATTATTTAGCAAAATGTTGGGTAAAAATATTGTACCTTAATCCATGAACAACTCAATGATATACCATACATTATAGACATTTTGCTGCATGACAATATTGTATGAGTACTTAACAGTGAACGTAGTCTGAGCTCAAGGAACTAGCCCATCTGTCAAGTGGGATAAACTTTTCATACATTTGTTTTAGATCCTCCATCTTCTTATCCGTAGGTGAGCAGACCAACGATCTGGATCAGTAGGTTTCAGTCACCCTGGGAATACAGTAACCTCCGAACCCTTTCTTCACTTTGGTTGGGGTGTCTTTTAGAGCACCTGCATAGATCTCACCTACCTTCATCAGTACACCACTAGGTGACTTGGAGACACTTAGAAAGTCATGTAAAGCTTGAATTCCATGTAACTTAGAGTATTTTTCACCTACTCTTTCCTGCCACGTGCAAACAATCATTCCATGGTCAACAACAGCAACAACATAAGCTGTAAGCTGTAAGTCATTTTCATTGAATACATCTGACTTGTAATAGGCACTCGCTAGCTTAGAAAATAATAAATCTGGGGCAAGTTTTGTGTGACCAGGAATCACAAACGATATCCTTAGTTCAGAATTCTGTGCTGCACAAGTTCCATGCATGAAGACATGAGATACTGATTTTTATTAGTTAAACCAGCAGCCTTTGCTCATAGTCAAGTATACCTTCCTTAGGAGCTATTATGGTTGTAAACTTTGGTGACAACTAGTGAGTTGGATTGTGCGAGTCAACATGACGACCATTTGGTTCGGAATTATTATCAACAAATTCCAAGAACTATTGCTTAGTTTCCACCCTTGCATGATTAGAAGTCTTGCCTGCTAAACCATGTCGTTCATATGGATATCATACATCCATCTCATGGTCTTGTACAGTACTCCACCAAGGATATTTCTATATTGGAAGGCATTATTACAATGGGCCAAGTTTCTCACTTTCAACTTCCTTCTTGAACATTTTCATTTCTTGACGTTGGAACTGTTTCGCTTTACTGCTCGTTGTTTTGTTTGCTAATATGAAGTGCTTTACGTGAACAGCGATGACAAAAAGGTAGTTACCCATAGAATTGTAGACATTCCCACGCAGCCATTCATTTTAGGCCACAAGGTTTCTATAGCGCTCTCTCCCAGAATTTGTTGATGACGGGTATGATGATGCTTTTCGTTTCGTTATTTCACATCCCTGGTCCTTCAGCCTGTGGAAGCCTTCAGCGATTATTGAAAGAGCTGGATGACAGTAGTCACACACTTCATCTGTTAAAGAGATCTTTTAATCCATGTCCTTAAAAGACTCGTCCAATCACTTTCTAAGACGATATGGTTGCCGTGCTTGACCTTCAAAATAGTTCTTTCGACTTGCCATTTGCATACATTTCCACACAGCTACCTCGTGTGGTGAAGATGACGGAGGTGTTGTGGGTGAGGACTCGATGTCGTCACTATCATTGAGAGAATCATCTTGAGATCCATAAAGACAGGTTCACGGTCACTAGACGTAGCTGCACTGATAACCAACCTAGCTTCAGCAAATGCATCAGTTATGCTGACGGCAGCACAGGCTAATAGTCAAAAACCCTTTCCACATTAAGCTATAGGAGCTTGTTCAAGCAAGCATTCAATAAACAGTACTTAACCAATTATACGCCAATGACGCCAATTGGCATCACGCTCGCAAAACCTCCGTCGACGCGATAGCTATATTAGTGCTACGGCACCGCCTACATTCCAAAGAACGAGAAGCCATAGCTTTGGCTTCCTGTCTATGACCACTAGTTACCTACCGATGGTGTGAGGTCACGGTTGGCCCAACCTACCGCTCGCTGCTAATAATGTTTTTGTGAAGATCGACGATAATGGCGATCGATCCGTGTACAAGAGCGGTATGTTTTCTACCACAGGGCAAGAGGTACAGCTCTGTCACAAAGTATATAGCTAGACTAGGTCTATACCTACACAGATATGACGAGCTTTTCTATAGAACCTAGCGCTTACCCGGGAGCTACTCGAAGATTGCAGCCATTAAGGAGGCAAGTAAGCTTATAAGCTTTTGCGTATATTTGTAGCTTATATATATAGTAGCGCCCTAGCGGCGTACTAGAACGTTGCAGCTACCTGTCTTACATATCATGAACGCCTGTATTGCCTGTATAGCTGTGCTGCTAATGCTGTACAAGGTGCTTTATTTGTGTCACTATACTTTATTGAATAAAATTCGGCATTGGCAATACGTATTACGTCATATGACATCTTGGCCTATAATCGGTTAATCTCACCTTAGATAGTTACCAAGACCGCAAGACTCGGTTCTCAACGTAGCAGTGGAGGCAGTAGTAATTATATAAGTATTGAGCCATGTGGTCGGTCACGTGATTAAATAACTACGCAATGGTAAACATACTAAGAGCTTCTAGGGTACCTTTGCCAAGTTTGATATCAATATCGTTAATCCTTCAGTAGCTACATATATGAAAACTTTAGGCGCTTGTTTCCGAATTGAACAAGTGTCCTTAAGGTTCTACTACAAGTGCCCACATAATAGAGTATTCTTTCAAACTTAAAAAAAAATTCGTCCAGTTTGCTCACGACCTGTTTGTACTTTGTCTGCATCCGAGATGCCTTTAGAGGTGAGTACACTTTCAGCATCCCTCCCCCCCCCCCCCCATTCAATAAGTGTGCTGACATGTCGAGCCTCATTTTCTGTAGCGAGTCGTGACGCTACATGATACTGTTCAAAGCAGCGTTTCCAGCTATCTGGATTCTTAAAATGGAACTGTTCAGAGTACTGCAATCGAATAGTAGCCATCCCACTGCTGCCACAATGTAGTGTAGGTAGCCACAACTTATAGTACTACTGACAGTCAGCAAAGTATTATCATAAGAATAGCACAATAACACAACGCACAAATATCCAATACTTAAATATACACACTATACAGGAAATAATACAACCACAAAAGTGTTAGTTACATAATAATACACCACACCACGTACCCCAAAATGTCTTTTTCTAACCACTGCACGAAATCTAAGGTTAACTTCTGAGCATACTACCGTAAAGTCTGGTTAATAAGCGCATGCGCTTATCACTCTCGGTGGCAAGGAAACATGCGCCTATTAGACTATGTGCGCTTAATAGAGAGTGAAGGTTTGGCCCCGCCCACTGCTAGTACGTTCGAGTGCTCAATGACAAAGCTAGCAGATTATGAACACAGTGATTCTTGGACTAAGCTCTGTAGCAGTTCATGGGAGTATGATCGGAAGCCATCGCTGGAAGAAGACAGTGGAAAAATAGCCGATTTCTTTCAAGTGGCGCTCGCTTCGGTCAAGGCAGAGGTCAAGAGTCCGAACCCATCTCAGTGGAACATCGAAGTATTGAGTATAGCCAATCTCATGCAGCTGGCTATCCGAAAATAGGTTAGTAAATTAGTTCTAGCCATGTACAACACGGAACACTTGTGATCGAACGATGACTATTCTACTGTCATCTTTATTCGGCGCATACACTTATTAGACAATATTAATAACAGGAAGGAAGCATGCATGCGCTTATTAAAATATATGTGCTTAATAAGCATGTGCGCTTGTTAACCAGACTTTACGGTATTACCATTACCTTTAACCTGAAGTCATTAAGTCGGAAGGGTTCCTGAAAAACGTTCGTTTGTGCTTCCCAGAGTGTAAGTTATTCACGTTGAGACAGTCAAAGAACTTGACCACCAGCTGAATAAAATTGGCCGTCTCCTTGGGTTCCTCTCCTGGAATAGAGCATCTGCCACCATTGAGCTCATAACGTTCTCAAGAACGTTCCAAGTTGCCACCTAAGCCACACCCCCTTCGTTAATAAATGGATGGCTTGAGATGCTACTCAGACTCCACCCCAGACCAGACTCCTCGGCCTAGCCTTCTGAGGCTGTGCGTGTCTCTGAACTCGATGTGATATCACTCTCTGAAAGAACACCAACAATGCATGCTCGACAACTTACGTATGAAGTATAATAATACAACAATATTATTGTCATAAAATTAATATTAATTGACATTGTGTATCACTCATCATGATTATCATTATCATTAGCCGTTGCACTATGCACGTATGATTTAGCTACCATATAGTTTTGTAGCATGACCTCTTCTCTAACTGCATCTGGCTGGACAAAATGCTGCTTCAACACGGTAATCTCATCAGATAGGACATCAGGAACTTCTTGAATTACAACACCTTCCTCATCATTGTCAATTGAAACCGGACCACTAAAATCTATTCCATATGTACTCCAATCCTGCAGAAAGCAAGAAAATAAAAAAATAGCTCAGCAGCTGTAGAAAATGAAAGGACTTAGGCATACATACTTCACAAATTATCCCTTGGATAGCTTCATGATTGGGATCCTGAATATGCATGTCATGAAGTCCCATAAGCCACAGTTGCTTATGAGTGCGGTTTCGTTCGGTTCTCAAGGAATGATTTGCCCATCCATTTCTAAATTGATTCAATTGATGTTGGATTAGTGGTAGAAAGGTAATATGAAGTGCATATAGGTCAAGATCATCATAAATGTTGAGACTTATTGTTAAAGAACTTGATGGGTAAGCAAGGAATATAATTTTTGTTGACCTTCCTACAATTTTGATTTGTGATGCTCTCGTCCTATGGGTTTTTCTTGCTTAATTGTACGTATAGTCATTGATTAGTCATTAATCTAGTTCATGGTCGTTGGTTTGCATAATGATGTGCATTTAGATTGTGTATGTGTGCTGTGTTATTGCATCCACTCTGTGTGATGTACTGTTGTTATGGTTGCACTGCAGGTGCAGTGTTGTGTGATGACACAGATTCTGATAATGATTCAGTAATTGTGTTGGATGCTATTGAATTGGTTGCAGAGCTGGTCGGTGATTCGGAGCCAATATCCGTGCAGGGTAGGCTGCATGAGCATGCCAATTTCTGGTTTAATGAGTTAGAGGCCTCTTCTTTTGTGAAGGAGATTATTACTCAGGGATATAGGATACCTTTTCTCAAAGTACCTTGGCCTGTGTTTAAGTGTAATCATCGCTCAGCATTAGAGCATGAGGAATTTGTTGCCACAGCTATTGAGGAGCTGGTGCAGACAGGTTGTGTGGTATCCCATGTGGAGTGCCCTACTGTTTGTCGTCCACCATCTGTTGTTGCCAATGCAAAGGGAAAGCTTAGGTTAGTTTAGGACTTGAATTATGCTAACCAGTTTATCCCAGAGCAGAAGTTTAAGTATGAGGGCTTGAGCTTGGTTCCACAGATGTTTAGTAAAGGAGAATATTTTTTCACATTCGACCTTAGGTCAGGATACCACCATGTTGACATTCATCCTGATTTTTGGACCTACCTGGGGTTTTCATGGGGTATGGGCAAGGATCGATCATTCTATATGTTCAGAGTGCTTCCCTTTGGCCTTTCATCAGCTTGTTATGTGTTCACCAAGTCGCTTCGGCCACTGGTGAACAGGTGGAGGGGTAAAGGGATTAAAGCTATTGTTTATATTGATGATGGCATTGTGGCCTCAAAGTTGCAAGAGCAGTGCCTTACGGATAAGTGTAAAAGACCTCTGCCCAGCAGCTCTTGAGCATGCACTTCTTTACTGTTATCACTATGGCAAGACTGATTATTATTCAGAAAGTAGCAATAATACATAGAGGCAAATGACATAATATGACGTAATAATGAGAATAACATAAGGAAATTAAACATTAATATATGAGTCAATAGTTAGAGTACATACGTTCATTACATGTCCCCACCCTATAACTGGGCGTCCCGATCAGTTCCTTTTTCGGGTTCGCAGCTGCCCTTTCCACACACCTGTGCCATTACTAATAGGTGTCACACGTTGGGGCTCCACTGTTGTCGTATCAGTATTAGTGGTGAGGAGGCCAGCTCACATCAGGAATTTCGGTCGAACATATTCGTAATCTGGCAAAAGGGACCCGGATAGTAGCATCTTGTGGTCGGTCAACTCGTCTGACATCAACTCCGTTATCGTGCATAGTGATTATTCGAAATGTGCCATGAAACGGTCGACTCAACTTGTAGGCCTTGCCAGACCTGGCAGCAGGCATGTATACGAAAACTCTATCACCAACTGAAAATGTAGGCATTCTTATCTTCTAATCATGCTGCTTCTTTTGTTGTTTCTGGGATTTTTGGATGTTCTGTCATGCTTTAGCCCAGGCTTCACTCAAATTATGAACGATCTGTGATCGATAATCATCGTACTCGAGGTAGCATCGCTTTACTGGTGGAGAGAGAGCCTCTTCGGTAGGCAACACTGGATCTCGGCCATACAACATGAAAAAAGGAGATTCATGTGTAGATTCTTGCTCACAACACCGATACGCGAAAAGAACGAATGGCAGTCGCTCATCCCAGTCAGATCCTCCTGGTTGGGAAGTCTTTGACAGTATTGCGGTGAGCGTGCGGTGGAATCGCTCCACCAGGCCATCAGTTTGCAGATGGTAAGCGGTTGTGGATACCTTGTGTATACCCATTAGCCGGTAAAGCTCATGCAGAAGCTTCGATAGGAATGCAGCACCATGATCAGACAAGAGTTCTCGAGGCGCCCCATGACGGCTAATTATTTTGGATACCAGCAATCGAGCTATCGTTAAAGCGGACTGGTCGGGGGTGGGGAAAACCTCCACCCACTTGGTTAGGTAATCCACAAACACAATAGCATACCTGTATCCTCTAGCTGACTTAGGAAACTGCACCACATCAACTCCAATTCTGTCGAAGGGTCCACTCAGGTATTGGAATGAGCGGTGGTCAAACGCTTCGTCCAGCTTGTCTGGTTGCACACGTGATGCAGTTACGGCACCATTGACAAATGTCCGTTCGCATACCTGGCCACCAATAGTGTCGGCTGAGTAGACTGCATCTTGGCATCTCGCAGGTGACCACCAAATTGACCACCATGTGCTTCATCAAAGAGCTTCCTTCGAAGTGATTCAGGGGGGATGACGCGTAATGTCTTATCTTTCTCCACATGATACAGAATGTCATCGATCACTTCAAAACTGTCTCTGGATACAACTAGTTCTCGTGCTTCACTCTCATTGTCTGGCAGGATACCATCATCTTCCAGATAAGAGAAATGAGGAATTAGCTTTGGATCATCTCGCTGAAGGGACCCTAACAAGCGGTCCCCGCCCTTTGCGGGAGACTGGGGAGTAGTTCCAACAGTGGCTACGAGCCTTTCCTCACACTCTCCCTCTCCGGATGCTATAGGGCACGGGGCTCTGGATAGGGCGTCTGCCTTCTGGTTAGTACGGCCAGGCTTGTAGTGGATATGGAGATCCAACTCTTGAATAGCAAGCCCCCACCTCGCCAGGTTGCCGGAGGGATGTGGGCTGTTTAAAAGTGATTTTAAGGCCTCATGGTCTGTGTGGACATGGCAGCAGTGACCGTATAGATACTGCCTAAAATGTCGAATAGCCCAAACCACACCAAGCGCTTCCATTTCTGTGGCCCCGTCATTTTGCTCATGCTGTTGCAAAGTTCGGCTAGCGTAAGCAAGTGGCTTTATTGTCCCGTCGTCCTGCTCTTGCATCAAAACGGCACCAAGCCCCAACCCAGAAGCATCAGTTTCCAAATGAAAATCTCGGGAAAAGTTTGGGAAGGCTAGAATTGGTGCTCGAGTCAACAATGCTTTCAACTGCGTGAATGCATCCTCGCAGGCACTGGACCATTCAAAAGGGACATCCTTGCGTGTGAGCGCATTTAGTGTGCCAGCAACATGCGAGAAGAGGGGGATAAAACATCTGTAATATGATGCCAACCCAAGGAAGGATCGCACTTGCTTTAATTCCCTAGGATGAGGGAACTCCTGCACTGCTCGAATTTTAGCAGGATATGCGCTTATACCTTCTCCCGAAACATGGTATCCTAAGTACTCAACTTTTCTCATCGCAAAGTAGCACTTTGGAGGTTTCAGCGTGAGTACTTTGCGCAGGTTTACAAGATATTCACTGAAGTCCTTCCCCGTGACTATTACATCATCAAGGTAGTCTAAGCATATGTGACCGGATTTGACAAAACCCTCCGTATGGGATTTTTTAAAAAAATCGCGATCGCTACACAGATCGTTAGTATGACCTTTGAACTGATCGCCCAGCAAATTTGAAACCGCTCGCATGCGTAGTTGTGAAGTTATGGGCGCTTTTATGCGCTTGCGCTGGAATTATTGAATTCGAGAAATCACGCCCCAAACGCGTTGCTATGCGCGGCACGTTCAATCTCCGTATACCGCGGTTTTAGACGACCTTGCAATGAACTTGAAACAGCGAGCCTAACCAGAGGAGGTTGGACATGCGTCATCAAATGTCACCAATGTGTCACGTGCACCAATATAAAATGTATAGATACATATGGCAGGTATCAATCGCGCACTCCTGCGCTTCGCGAAGGATGCCGTTGGGAAAGAACTCGGTGAGCCTTGACAAATCAACTTTTCAACCCCGTTCAACCCCTGCCAAATAAGCGAGATCCGAGGCTTTGTTGTCGTTCATAATGAATCAAAAGTCAGCATTTCAGGCTGATTAAGACTTCGTTGGTCTGTTCTCCCTCTCTGGATTTGAAATCGGGCTAAGAAAGTTGTCGTTGACTAAATCTGCGATCGAAACAAGTTCAGTACTAAGTCGCTAATTTATGCAGGAATGCTAATTTTGTCACGTGCACATGACGTATCATGATGCGTGGCCAACCTCCTCTGGAGCCTAACGAATCAGATCACAGGACTGTGATAGTCATGCAGCAATCACGTGAGCATGTACAGCACAGCGTACAGCTGTGTCAGCTATTTTTTGTGGTGAAGATAAAAAAAAGGTCATGCAGCGAGCTCAAGGCCAGGCTGGAAACCCTGTAGCTGTCGGTAACGTGTTGCAGCAGATCCAGAGAGTGCTACAGCAACAGCTGCGGGTGGGACCACTGGTATCTATCGGAGGGCCAACAGTCCTAGCTGGTGGTGCTACGGTGTCTAGTCCCAATATTCAGTCTTCTCAGCCTCCTGCTAAGAACCCATCTTATACTTATAAGGTGAAAATCATAAATCCTAATAAGAAAAGTGTGCGCCACTTGCACGAGTGCTCCACAAAATTTGAGTCTGTGGTGGCTCTGCGAATCAAATTGATTGAATCATTCAAGGAGAGTGTCCCGAACACTGTTGACTTTAATGTGGGATACTATGAAGGTAGCCAGCAGGCCAAAATTTGGTTAGTGGTCCCTGACGATCTCAAGAAAATGTACGAAAGGTATGCTCAAGGTGGAGCTATAACCCTATGGTGTGATGGACGAATTGATGATGACAATGAACACAGTGCACGTAAACGAAAACGAGACAGTGAAACCAGCAAGAAGCACAGTATTGAAGAAAATGAACGAGATGTTGAAGAGGTATACAAAAAATTGCTAGAAAAGCATGGTTCCAAATGGGATTCACCAAGACTTAGGCTATGGGCTCGTTGCATTTGCACAGAGCACCACAGCAGTTATGAAGACCCACCAGATCTTCCAGCCTTTAAAGAACCTGAAACCAAGAAACGCAAGGAATCGCTAACCGAAGCCTTGGCTGGAGCTGCTGTTGCATTCGCATCAGCTATGTCTGGTAGCAGTCAAAATCAGGTGTGTCGCAGTGCCCATTTGGAGTCCGGTCCTAGTGTATCAGCAGTGTCCCCTGGAAAGACAGTGGAGCTGAGAATGAAAATCTATGAACAACTCCGGGTTGTACAGCAACTCCATGATGATGGAATAATTGATGATAAAGAATTTGCAGAGCAAAAACAAAACATTCTCACATTTCTACGTAAAATAAACTAACTGGTTGGTTTGTATATGCATGTATAAAAATTACATATATATTCCACTATGTTCAATCCATCCCTGACAATCTTCCTCTGTTACTTGGGTGAAACTAGCGAGTAGTAGTGTCTGCATATCTGTGATATGCATCATGTTAGCTTCAGCTGATTTGAGAGTGGTTTTTACTTTCGAGAATAGCTCCTCAATAGGATTGAGGTCAGGGGAGTATGGCGGTAGGAAGAGTGCTAGTGCTCCTACTTCAGAGATGGATTGCTTTACCTCTGCAATGTGGTGTATCGAACAATTGTCCAAAACGACCACTGAATGTGGATTAATGCCATTATAAGGCATCAAGTGTGGTAAGAGGTGGGTTTGCACAAAATTGTAGAATACCTCCCCAGTAGCTGTACCTTGAAAGGTCTGCACATCCAATAATCCAGCTGAGGACATGCATGCGATCGCTGAAACACGTTCTCCTCTGACTAAAAGAGCTTGATTTTTGGCAGGTTTTCCACGGATACTATAGCCATATCTTCTTTGCTTGTTCCTCGCATCAGACCCAGTCTCGTCAACAAAGACGAACATCTCAGTGGCATACACAGAGACCTCTGAGCTAAACTGCTCTCTCAGCATTGCATCTTGTTGCAAAGCAACTGTTCTCATCCGTTGACGGGTGAAACCACTCTTGTGTAAAAAGGTGCACAGAGTACTCAAGCTAACCTCTACCAGCAATGTAACTTCCAGTTCTTTTTGGATTTCATGCAAATAAATTCCGGGCTTTTGAAGAACAAGGTGTAGAACAAACATTTGAGCAGGTGGGGTAAGCTTTCTTGCTGCCTTCTCTTTTGGATAGGGTCTCTTATGTACACTCCCAGTGGTTTTGAAAAGAGCTACTGTTCTTTGAGCAGTTGACTTATCGACCCCGAGATTTTTTGAAATCTGATCAAATGTGTATCCCAAAGCCATCCTTTGGTAGACCATTCTCCACCTTAAATCTTCGCTATAAGCGCTTGAACGAGCCGGTTCATATGATGTTTTCATAACAGCACCACACGGAATCAAAGCCAAGTTTGAACTTCGCGGGTAGATCTAAATTAATTTTTTTAACACCGCGCGCGCGCCTCGTGTGTACGTGTGTGTCCGCGTCCACGTCCCGGCCCGGCCGGCCCCAAGCCACTCCCACGTTTATAGTCACATGCACTTCCTTTTCCGCTTTGCATTGAATTATGCAAGATCGTCAGAAACCGCGGTACTATTCGCATACGTACGCGCGCGCATTGCGCATTACGTAACGTAACGTGACAATCAGCTGACTTTGATGTTAGTAAGTGAAGCATAGCCAAAGATCGAGAAGAAAGGCAGCCAGCGAGAAATCAAGCGAGTGGACGGACAAGGTAAGTAAGTACTATGTTATAGTAGCTGTACGAGAAGGGGACCCTGTCCTCCTTTTTTTTATTTTTAGCTTTTAGCTCGCTTCGTACTCTGTGTACGAAGCCAAGATAGACGTATACAACCATACAACAAATAAAAGTAACTATTAAGCTTGGTGTTCAATGCCGACGCTTTCTCTTAGGTGGTGGAGGTGTCGAGTGTTCAGGCATCGGCTGGGGGCAGACAAGATCTTGACAGTCTGGTGGACAAAACTCTCTAATTTTGTCAAACAAATACTGCTGCCGTTCGAGTGAGAGTCCTGGCGGAGGGATGATGGGAGGAAGGTCAGTCGTGGTAGGCTTCCAGCTCTTGTCTTGTATGAGGTTTATCTCTCTCTCTGGGCTGGTCACGGAGTCTTTGACAATCACACGGCCTGGTTTGGTGTGACTGAAAGTCAAATGATGCATGGCTTTTATCCCTTTGAGGGCTGACTGTCTGTATGGAGCATTAAAAAATTCAGCCCAATCATAGGTCGGCACCAGCACTTCACCATCTTGGGTCCCCACTAGCTGGGCATGATTGACAACAGCAGAGCTTTCAACAACCCTCACAATGTCATCAAGACATCCTATCTTTGTCCGACGGAATGCCTGCTTAAAAAGGCCGAAGCACCAGTCGGGCGAAAACTTCGTGTGCCCCACAATCAAAAAGGACACTGTGATCTTCTTATTCAGGCCAACCATCACTCTCCAAGACAGATATTGCATTACAAACCGGTTCTTATTCTGCCCGGAACAGTTGTCGCAGTGAAGATGCAGGTTGGTCTCTCCTAGGTTATGTGTTTGGAAGAAATGATGAAGCATGCTAATGATGTTATTAGCACCCTTTCCAGTATTGACTGCTTCATCAATGAGGTAGTTAACCTAGAATAAGTAATGTATTATACATGTAGGCTTGCAGTGATGATGTGGTACTTATCCAACCCACCTGCCTTGGAATTGCTTCACAGCACACCCCGAAGATGGCACATTTGCGAGGTGTGAGGAAGTACATCGGCCCGGGCTGCTGTGGATCACTAGGATAGTGCACCTATTGATTTACAGGTATTATAAGTTTTATTGACAGGACCTAGTTGCATGCGCATTACTTGTTGGGCCATATCCAAACTAAAGTGCATTTCTATATCCTTGGATACAGGTGGTAAACAAGACCCAATGGGTGGAACTTGGAGATGGCCGTCAATGGTAAAGGTTGCCTTCAGCACTTCTTTAGAGGTCTCAATGGCGCTTCTGTAGTATGACCTCTCTTGGGTGGCCAACCGAAGGTGCTCCTCAGCATCCTTGAGCACCTGTTGTGGTTAACGGCAAAGGGCAAAGGTAATGACATCCATGGTGTAAACTATAGCTTAGTTACTTGTGACTTTGCTTCTTCTGGTGTATTTGCAGCCCTCATGATTGCCACACTGTTCTGTTGGCACACCCAACAGAGGTCGGACATGGGTTTCATCACAGTGATGTGGGGAACAAGCTGACGTCAGAGAGAGCAAAATGAGGTGTAAGCAGCTGCTTTGATGTTGGTTTCATCGGCTGACAGCTTGTATTCTGCCCACACAGCCTTCAAAGTGAGTTAATAGTGCTTATGATACATGTACATGTTCACACATGCAGACATCACAATGCACACACACCATCACTTGTGTGTACAGGTACGGACGTACGCGTACACACACACCTACACTGTACTAATGCATGTGTGTACAACATGCACAAACATCTACACTGTATTGTGATACATGCCCACCTACCTATACTGTAATACATGTGTGTATGATGTGTACACACATGCATTACAGTGTAGGTGTGTATGTGCATTTGTTGGTAGTTGCTTAGCAACCAAAGTTTTTATAGGCAATTTGCCGGCTATGGGAAGGGGTCGGGTCATCATAAAGTAGGCCAATGATGAACAGAAGTCAACTACCAACAAAATAGTTATCTGCCAGTAATTGGGGTGCATTCGACCATGTATCTCATGCACCCCAATTACTGGCAGATAACTATTATGTGTCGTGCACACATGCGTTACAGTGTAGGTGTGTGTGCATGTGTTGTATTGTTACCTAAGTATGTTTGTATACATGTGTGTACATGTTCGTCTGAGTGTGTACGTATAGTGTGTGTGCGTGTGTGTACATATCATGGGTGGGTGTGCATGTGTGTGTATGATGGAAGGAGTTGAATGGTGTCATGTTTGTATCCGGGAATACGACCAGGGAGCAGGATAGCATTCTTCTCACCATTCAACTCCTTCCATCCAGTACAACCATCACTTGAGTGTACATGTACGGATATACACGTACGCACACACCTACACTAATGTGCATGTGTGTACAACCTATACTGTAATACATGTGTGTATTATATGTACACACATGCATTACAGTGTAGGTGTGTATGTGCATGTGTCATGCACACATGCGTTACAGTGTAGGTGTGTATGCACGTGTTACCTAAATGCAGTAAGCATGTGTGTATACATGTGTGTACATGTTCGTACATGTTCGTCTGAGTGTGTACTTGTAGTGTGTGTGCGTGTGCGTGTGTGTACGTATCTTGGGGGGGTGTGCATGTGTGTGTATGCTTGTGTCACAAGTGAATGTACATGTATTGTGTACCTTCTTGGTTGTACTGGATGGAAGGAGTTGAATGGTGTCACGTTTGTATCCGGGGATACGACCAGGGAGCAGGATAGCATTCTTCTCAGCATAATTATTGAGAAAAGTCACCAGGCTTTTTATCTCCTCAATAGCTAGTGCATGCTTTGGTTTTCTCCTGCAGTTCCCGTGAACCCTGGTTGTTAACCCAGAAGCGAGATAGCTTGCCTTCACGTTCTTGAAACGGTCTAGCCCTGTAATTCACTAAGTCACTTTCGTATCCATTAATTTTTGTAATTATTGTACACCGTATTTTACCTATGCTGTGTAGCTTTAGGAACGTCTCCCTGCAAATGGGCACCCCATGATGATGAAAGACCATGGTAGTGCGTTGCCGCTCTGCTGATGGTCTGTGGGCACTGGTCTGGGTGGTGTCTTTCAAGAGAGCTGCTATCTGGCCAAGAATCACCAGGTCTAGCTCTGCCTTGCTAAGCTCTGCACATTGCATCCTGGACATCTCGTAATGCTCCCGGGAGAAGGATGTAGAGCAGGGTTTACCACCGTTCCGTTTGCATCCACACCCTTCCTCCAGGAATGCTGTCAGCTTTGGATCTGGATCATTCTGGAATTTTTTTAATGTAAATAAACCATGCATTATCTATTAATGATATTCAGTTTAGTACAGTGTGTGGTGTTTCTAGCTCCTGCAGTGTTGCATCCGGCTCTGGTGGCTCTACTGGGAGTGTGTCTGGCTCTGCAGATGCTGATGGAGTTGGGTGGTGCTCAGAAGTCTGCTCCAGTAGTTCAGGTGGTACCTGGCCAACCAAAGAGTCAAGGTCTGGCTCTTGGATCAGTGGTTCTTCCCCCCCACCATCGTCAGAATCGCAGCTGTTATCATTAGGGATCTCTATGTGTGTATTATACCTAGCTTGTTATTGTGTACCGTTGTGTATCCATTACATTGTACCGTTTATGTCTGGGAATAGCTCATCCTCTTGCTCTTCTAAAAATAGAATTATAATTCGATAAGGACCGTCTACGCTAGTGACCACTTCCACTTACCATCACTATCAATGGGGTCGTCCCCACAAAGGTATTCGGTGACGAAGTCAGATAGGGCGTGGCTGTCACAGCCTCCAAAGAGGGCGCGGCCTTCCCTGACGAAGCTGTTCAGAGCACGAGCGACTTCTCTGTCGTTTGACATCGTCAAAAGAAGTAGGAGAGAGACCAGAAAGAAACGATCGAGCGGCTGCCTAGTCCACAGGTGTCCGTAAGCTTACCCGCGCGCGCGCTTTCCAATTAGCGTCCCTAGCAACGCGGTCCGTACACTATAGCTTGTACGGCGCTGTTTATGGAACATGCCTGGACATTTCAGCCTTGACTGGACTTGCTGGCGATAATGATGGCCTGTAACGGCCGTATCATACAGAGGAAAGGTCAGTGGTTCCATTTATGTCGAAATCTCGATTTTGATAGTATACTGCCAGGGACGCTATAAACGCCTATAGCGAAAATTGCGCGCGGGTCCCATACGGAGGGTTTTGTCAAATCCGGTCACATATGTGGTAGGATATGAGAAAAGGGACCACTTCGCGCAAAACGCGTTTTTTGGCCGTTTTTCAAACTCACCATTTCAAGGCCTCAAGTGTCCCAGGCTTCCCACTTGGTTTGTAGGCAGTTTGGGCCTTCTACTTCACAGATCCAATGTTAGAAGCTATAGCAAGCCTCCTATCCCGAGCAGTGAGCCGCCAAAGTGAGGCATAAAACGGCGATTTTCGAATGCGATCGACGCGGCCGCTCGCCCCGCCCACACCGGATGTGCCATGCCAGGTTTGAAGTTCATAGCTGCTATGGTTCCAGAGATTTAAGCCTTTTAAAATGAAAATTCGGGAAATGCGCGATGTGGTCCCTTTTCTCATATCCTGTCACATATGTCACGAATCAAGCCAGCAAGCACGGTTTCCATTAATCGCTGGAAAGTAGCTGGGGCATTCTTAAGCCCGAATGGCATTACTGAAAATTCAAAAGGACCAGAATGAGTGACGAAGGCTGTCTTCTCTCGTGAGGGAGGATCTACGAGCACCTGCCAATAGCCGGCAGCTAAATCAAGCGTCATAAAATATTTCGAATTAGACAGCTGATCAAGTGAATCATCCACTCTTGGCAGTGGAAATACATCAGGCTTAGTGGCTGTGTTCAAGCGTCGATAATCAACGCAAAACCGCGTACTGCCGTCCTTCTTTGCGACCAGCACAACAGGACTACCCCAGGGGCTCTTGGAGGGAGTCACCACCCCTTGGTCTAACATCTCTTTAACGAGCTGGTCTACCTTTTCCCGCAGAGCGAAGGGTATGCGCCGTGGAGGCTGCTTAATTGGGGCAGAATCCCCAGTGTCGATCACATGAGCGACTACATCAGTCGTACCTAGCTCGCTCGGATCAATGGCAAAAGCATCCGAAAATTCCAATATCAAATCATTTAGCTCTTGCACCTGCTCAGGGCTCAGGCTCTCTTCTAGGTGCACGCTCTCAAGTAGTTTAGCATCTCGTGGGTTTGGGCTAGCAGGCTCAGGGGGGTTGGAGGGTTCAGAGGCGTCTCCCATCCGCTCAGTAGTTTCCCCGGGATGTTCCCTTAGGGTAACAGGCTGCACCCAGCCCAGAGTAACACCTGATTCTAACTCAACCGGCCTATAACTCAGATTCTGAATAGGGATACACACACAGTGCTCACCATCTGGTTGTAGTAGAGCTTCTTCAATCACTAAGCCCCTCTGCTCCAGGTCACCTCCAGGATCCAGGAGTGCAGTCGAGCAGGGTCCAACTCCATCCATGCGTGCTTTCACGATTCTCGTGTGTCTGGCTGGGACACGTGTAGCTGTAATTAGCTTGACTGTTGCAGTGAAGCTTCTCGGATCATTGGATCATTCTGTAACCGAGTCATCGGACTCAGATTCCTTCAGCACAAATCCCAACCGAGGTAGAACATCAGTTCCAATCAGCAAGGCAACTGGGGCTGCTTTTTGAACCTGCACCTTTGCTGTCACCTTCCGATTACCACGAGTCATGTTCACAGTTATCTGGCACAGGATATTCAGCTTCTGCCCACCATAGCTGCACAACGGTATGGTTGGTGGCTCCATCTTCTGCTCAACCCTCGCCCGCCACTCCTGTGGGGGTCTCCTCTGGCTTTTTCTGTTTTGCTAACATCTCCAGGAGAAACTCAAGTGAGACTATAGTTGAAGGGGAACCTGTATCCAATAGCGCTTTCACCGGGCACCCCTCGAACTGAATCTCAGAAGTGAGAGTGGGTCCTAATTGAGCGGCAACATCTGACTCCTGCAAAGTGATTGTGTGCATAGTGGTAGAAATGTCAGTCAGTGCCTGGTCCAGTTCTGCATCCCAGAGTTGGGAGCGGTTTTTGTCTTGATGAACCAGGGTCTTAACAGTTCGTGTTGGATTTTTTCTCCACCTCTGGCTTCGGCAGGCTCCGCACGGCCTCTCCATCGGCAATACTTGGCAGTATGGTTGGTACTGCCACATTTCTTGCACTCCAATAGCTTAGGCCGATCACTGGATGATTGTTCCGTGGATTGTGGCTTGGCAAACGTTACAGCAGGGGAAGTAGGTGCCCCTTGGGGCTTTCTTGGATGTAGCTTCGGATTTAAATCTCATAGTTTGGCCTCTTCAAACCGGGCTTTCACGAGTACTTCATCTAAGCCCCCTTCTGTACCAGCGACCTTGGACTTTAACGTAGATTTAAGCCCAGCCACAAACTGAGACACCAGCACCGATCTCTCCATACTCACGGCAACTTCACTGCCTTGATGAACCTGAGAGTATGCTTTGTAGAAACCTGCTTTCAGGTCCTGGGCATAGCTGTCCACAGATTCCTGATCTTGTTTTCGATCATGGAATAAACTGGTCTGTACAGACTGGATCCGTACTGGGGTGAAGCGACGAGTGAGCTCCTTGACCAGTATATCATAATCGCCTTTTGCTGCTTTGAGCAGGACCGATAAAAAGCAAAAGCTTCACCTCGTAGTCTCGTGGTTAGGTGTATCAACTTAGCTCGAATATTCCACTTACACACCTCTGCCATGAGCTCAAATTGTGCAATCCATTCCTGGAAAGTTTCCTCAGATGAATCACTACTCGCATTGTACTTGGGAAGTGGAGGCAGCTGCTGGGTAAGAAGTGCAGTAGAGAGCTCATTAGCAGTGGAATGTTGTTTATCAGTGTCTCCTATGGCCTCAGCTTTGTGGCCAGTGTTATATGATTTAGGATCAGCTGTTGCAGTGGTGGTAACCTGTGTGGAGCCTGTGGTCTTGTTGGAGTCTGCCCCCCTTGTACCCTCTTTTGAGCCAGTGGTTTCCTTAGATAACTGCTTATCAGGTTCAGCAGGGTTTTCCTCAGCAGGAGCACTGGTACGGTGGTACGGCTTTGCGACTCCTGCAGCTTCCACACCTGCTGCTGCAGCTCCTGCATCTGCGGCAGCAACGTCTCCTCATACTTCGTGCTTATGGCGTCCACAGCTTTCAAGCGCTCCACTTGGGACTCCTCGATCATCTGCAACATCTTATCCTCGAGGCTGGAGCACCTATCTTCGAGTGAGGTACCTCGCTCAACGGCTTCAGCCAACTCAGCTTGCAGGTCTTCGTACAGTTGTCTCTGCTCTTCTAGCAATTTTTCCGTCTCACTTCGCTCCTCCTCTAGCCGCATTTCACCACGAGCTGCTGTAGCATCGCTTTCTTCCTGCAAGCGTTCGTTCTCCTCGCGGAGGCGATCCACCTCAGCCTGTAGGGTTTCTTTTAGGTGGGCATTCTCAGCCTCCAAACGGTCCTTCTCTTGCTTCAAATCGTCTACTTGCGACCTCAAATTCATTAGCCTCGACATCTTTGCACGCTAGGTCAAGGGTATTAATTCACAGCCCCTCTAGCCTAAGCCGGGACGTTTCCCCCTGACAAAGCGTGCACAGTCTAAGAGTGCTTACAGATAGTTTCTTCTCACTTTTAATCCAGTCGGACGGTCGCGGGTATCCCGGAATACAAGCCCCCAAGTGTAAAAGACCTCTGCCCAGCAGCTCTTGAGTTGAGCATGCACTTCTTCACTGTTATCACTATGGCAAGACTGATTATTATTCAGGAAGTAGCAATAATACATAGAGGGAAATGACATATGACGTAATAATGAGAATAACATAAGGAAATTAAACATTAATATTTGAGTCAATAGTTAGAGTACATATGTTCATTACATAAGCAGGTTGTCACCTCTGACCTAGACCTAGCAGGTTTTGTCTTGAATGTTTCTAAGTCGCAGCTAGAGCCACACCAGCTTGTCAAATGCAGGCGCAAGGCAAGTGCGCGCACTACATGTATTATACATCTGTACTACACTGATGATATCATGATCATGAATATAATTAAAATGATAAATTTTCACGCCACACTTTGCGCGCCATATATCTGGCCTGACCACCTGAAAAATGTTTCCGCCGTCCGTGCAGGGGGAGCTTCCCTGTTGCCTGGAAGCCCCCTTGATCTAATAGATTGTGGGTGTGTCTTCGTTACTACGCATGTACATCATCTGTGATTAGTGCTGCTTGAAAGTCTGGGCATGATCTACGTGAGTAGATGCTCAGGCACATTTGGCCATCAAGTCACAGCAGCATCTGCGTTGACTAAATGTGCATTATCTTGCCGATATTCAGTTTAATAAACTGTGTAATAATCGAGGCTACTGCCACAATTCTGAAACTATTAATCCTATGTATAAAAGATGGCGGAGTTCCCCCTTGATATGCGAACTTCCCCTTCTTTTAGAAGCCCCTCCAAATGTATGCCACTGTACAAAATATATTATACATTGTAGGCGTTACTTTTGTGTTGGTATAGGTGTACATTGCTTATAATCCTGAGAACTTGAACAGATCGTAAAGTATAATTTCAAATTCTTATGGGTATAATGTTATTATCTACTACTGTGGGTCCATGACATGTGTTCTTACATATAATTTCAGAGTGAAAGCAACTGTTAAATCTGAGACTGGTCATGAGTTGTAAATTGAGTATCTGCATGGAGAGAAAACACTTCCTATTTACTGCCACGACTCAAAGCTCCATACTACCCAGGAACTCATGAATATTCTTCTCAAGTGTGATTTGAAGTCCGAGTCTGTACTCAGGTTCCCTTCTCTGTCCATTTAAAATTTGCCTTTCTAGTTGATCTGAGTAAGCTGAACTCGCCAAAGGATATATTGTGTGATGACATGGAACTTGAATGGAAGTTTCATAAAGTGGTGTTCCATAACTAAAGGTGGTATTGTAAAGCAGTTGGGTAGATCGCTGCTACCTGAAGATCGGCATTCTAAAGCTTACCAAGTACGGAAGCAATACTATTACCTGTAGTGTAGCCCTGATGTGAGGAAAATGGTCGCCCTCCTGGAAGGTGAAATATTATTCCACTACATAGGCTATGATGTCCCCTCATCACTTTGCACCCACACACATACTTATATTGGTTACCATAACACGAATCAACCAACCTATGAAGTTAACCGATTATGGGCGATAGACGCCAATTGGCGTCATATACGTAATGTACGTTATAGGCGATTGACGCCAAATGGCGTCAAAGCCGTTTTCTTCGCGTTTTTCGTGCATAGCGCTAGGCTACTACGCTCTACGTCCGGTTTGTGGTTAGCCGCTGACCGCCGCTACTAAGTTATGGCTTCAGGTCGCGCCGGTAGCAATTAAGTGGGTGTGACCGATACCGTTAACCAAGCCGCTCGATCGCCATTACGATCGACCCGGGCGAACGTTCGAGGCTATTATCGTTGAACCAACAGAGCTACAGCCATGGCGCTTGGTCCATAGCTAGACGAGTGGATAGCGACTACCTACGAGTAGCCGCTTTGTGAAGCCAACCTTGAACGTGAGCGGCAGACTTGAAGACGGCGGCCATGATCGAGGTAAGAAGGCTTCTAAGCTTTTAGACGCTACTACAGCGTTTAGTTCGATAGTGTACGGCGGGACAGAAGAACGTGAGGCTTCTGGCAACTTATGTAGTTGTCAGCAAAGCCTTTAGAGGTAGCTAAGGCCTGTTACTTAGCTACAATAAGCTTGTCTATAGGACGCTTTATTTTCATGTTAAATATTTCGGAGTTCAAAGTTCAATTGACCCGTACAAACCCGCCCATAATCGGTTAATAACCTACCTGGTCCATAATGTCCTGAGTAAAAGTGCCCATATAAGCTGCATGTAGTACTGTCTAGCATGCACTGGTACTAGTATTAGGTAACTATTATCGTATTAAAATGTAAGCCGAGGCCATATACATTGCCCGTAATTATAATAGAGTATTGATCCTTCCAAGCGGGATGGTTGTTCATGGCATGCATGTACCCAGGCAACTGCACTGAGGGTATTCATTTTTACGATCATAGTGCTTCATCCTTTTTTGTAGATATGGATCAAGATACCTTAACAGATTATAGGCGAGATGCGCCTTAAGGCGCATGCGCCATTATTGCTGTGCTATAGCTGCGCCCATCATTCCATAGTAGGGGCTTGGCATCCTGTCTGAGGTTAGTACAGGAAATACCTTACTCCAGTGTGGCTTCGAGCTCACTTGTTGACCTTCAAAAAAGTACTAACGAGGTTACATATCATGATCGAGATGACCACGATCGACCTAGCCTTGTTTTGTCACAGTACGTGCAGTACTGACATATCTCTAAGCATACAGTTAGACTAGGACTATGTCTACCTTACTGTGTTGACAAAGTGAGATGAAGAGTTCTAACCACGGATGGACTTGAGACGGCGACGGTTTGGAGATAAGTGAGCTTTTAAGCTTTTATGTTCAGAAATAGCGTACGTATATGTACATACGAAGCTAAAGTAACTAACTACGAAGGGTGTACAATGACTCTGTGTGAATAAAGCGACCATAGCTATGACAACCATTCTAGGACGCTGTACAAAGACTAATAGCTGGTATATTATTTTACATAATGACGTCATCCACATTCCACGTATAATGGGTTAAACATAGTTCTTCTCCGATATTTCCGGTGAGCATGAAGTGAAAATAGCTCCTCATGGCAATTCGATGAGTGGAAGTGCCTACATTCGCACTATGCCCAGTATCATGACCAAGCTAAAACGAGCTGCAACTCAGAAGATACCAAAACGAGCTCTATAGTTTGTGTCGGATGAACAAGGTGGGGTACTGGGGGCCACAAGTGCTGAAGCTTTGCCAAGATCCAAGCAAGAGGATATGAGAAGAAATCTCAACAAGATGACGATCCATTGTTTTCACTAATATTCATGTGCAAGACAGAGGGGAAAGGAAATGATCAGTTTGTGAGAGTTGTGAATGCAGCACCTTTTCCACTGATGGTGCTAGCCTATGATTACATACAAAATGATCTGGAGCACTTCTGTACTAATCAGAGGAGATTCACAATTACTAGGAGTTGACCCCACATTTAGTCTAGGTGACTGACGTCACGGTGACGACATATCACCTTTTGATGCTCTCTTCTAAAACCAATTCCAAACAACCTACAATGATTGGTACTTTATTCGTTCACGTCAAGAAGGATTTCACAGCGTATCATTTCTTTTCCTCATCACTGATAGGCCAGCAACCAAATCTTGTTAATGTACGGGCATTTGAAACCGACGGAGAAGCAGCACTGGCTAATGCTCTAAGTGCATCATTTCCTAAACCTCTTCATGTTAGGTGTTTCTTGCACTCAAGGGAAACATTGAACACTAAGTGAATTGAGAATTCCAGCAAATGTTGCTAAATAATTTATTGATGACATAATGGGCAAACCAACAAAATTTCGGTTTGGTTTGGTGCGTGCATGCAAAAGACCCTGCACACTTGGATGAGGTGCTCTGTATCATGGACGGTCAATGTTAGCTACATGGCCGACTTCTTCGAGCTGTAACTCAGTAAGTATAGCATTCTAGAAGCTACAAAGCAGATATTTGTATAGAGGACTAATTCCTCTATAAATCTATGCCAAAAAGTGAAATTATCACCTTGAGCAACTAAATGGGCTTGTATCTCAGATTGATATCCAGCGCAATATGGTTGATTTTGTCGTGGACGGTCACATACGTGACTGTCTATGGGAAAACCCGCCATATGGGATTTTCTGTGAAAATTGAGTTTAATGCATCTATGATAAGCTCTACCATAGAGCTAACTCGCGTTCCAAGTCCTAGACCGATCGAGCGCTCTGTTATGGAGATACAGCACTTCGTTTACGATTGCGCCACACCCTCAATAATCGAGAAATTACGGTCTAAAGGCGTTGCTATGCACGCGTATGGCATTTCCGCATACTATGCGTGACCCGGAAATCAATTAACCAATTATACGCCATAGGCACGATTTCGTGTCATGCACGCGAACTGCCATAGGCGCGAAATCGAGCCAGTATAGCTATATGTGACCGGATTTGGGAAAACCCTCCGTATGGGATTTTTTCAGAAAATTGAGTTTGATGCATGGTTGATAAGCTCTACCATAGAGCTAACCCGCGTTCAAGTCTTAGGCCGATCGCGCGCTTCGTTGTGGAGATACAGCGCTTTGTTTGTGATCGCGCCACACCCCCAATAATCGAGAAATTACGGTCTAAAGGCGTTGCTATGCACGCGTATGGCGTTTCCGCATACTACGCATGACCCGGAAATCAATTAAATGGACCTGGGCGGAGCCGTTCGAAATGAACGTAAAGATCGAGCAAGAGTTGAATTTCGTTGTTGACAAGGACAGGCGATTGTTCTTAGATGCCCAAGAAGCTAAAAAGGTAAGCGAACGTACAGTAGATCGATGAATCTAGGTAGAGAATTCTAATTACCGCCCGACTAGCCTCCGTGGAAGACGGCAACAGTTAGAAGAAGGGTTGTTCGACATGTATATGACAAAATCTGGACTTCGACAAATTTAGACCTGAGCTACTAAAAACGCGCATTGCGCGAATCGCGCGCGGATCCCATATGGAGGGTTTTCCCAAATCCGGTCACATATTAGCGCTATGGCACCGCCTACATTCCAAAGATCGAGAAGCCATAGCATACCTGTGGCGTGAGGTCACGGTTGGCCCAACCCACCGCTCGCTACTAAAAATGATTTTGTGAAGATCGATGATAATGGCGATCGATCCGGGTACGAGAGCAGTACGTCTTCTACCACAGGGCAGGAGGTACAGCTGTCGCTAAGTGTATAGCTAGACTAGGTTTATACGTACACAGATATGACGAGCTTTTCAACAGAGCCAAGCGCTTACCTGGGAGCGACTCGAAGACGGCAACCATTAGGGAGGTAAGGAAGCTTATAAGCTTTTGTGTATGTTTGTAGCTTATAGTATGTACAGTAGCGCCCTAGCGACATACTAGAACGTTACAGCAACCTGTCCTACATATCATGGAGGCCTGTACTGGCTGTGTAGCTGTGATACTATGCCTATGCTTTACAAGACATTTTATTTGTGTCGCTATACTTTCTTGAATAAATTTCGGCGTTGGCAGTACGTATGACATCATGACCTCTTGGCCTATAATCGGTTAAATGGACCTGGACGGAGCCGTTCGAAATGAACGTAAAGATCGAGCAAGAGTTGAATTTCGTTGTTGACGACAGCTGATTGTTCTTAGATGCCCAAGAAGCTAAAAAGGTGAGCGAACGTACAGTAGTTCAATGAATCGAGCTGTATCCAGGTAGAGAATTCTAATTAGCACCCATAGCAACGGGCTCCGTGTACAGTTGCTCTGCCGACTAGGAGGGTCAAAATGAAGGCTTGTTTCGCCTTCGTATAGCACGACTAGCCCCTGTAGAAGACGGCAACAGTTAGAAGCGTTGTTTGACATGTATATGACAAAATCTGCACTTTGACAAATTTGGACCTGAGCTACTAAAAACACGCATTGTACGAATCGTGCGCGGATCCCATACATACGGGGGATTTTCCCAAATCCGGTCACCATTTTGCATGCACATGTCAGAGCTGAGACCATAGTCAGTTTTGCACTTCATGTACTTTCATCATGTTTGCAGAACTTGAATTTTACTTTGTTTGCTATGTACTGGAGGGAGTTCATCAGTGTCCGAGTAGGACATCCATCTGGTAACCTGCAATACATCCACTACCGTCACTACTATGGCCTACCATATTGTGCTACTGAGGCAAACCGAGAGCTGATGCTTAACCTCTGTGACTCACTGGAGCCATACGATGAGTATATCTCACGTTTCAATGGCTCTTTTGCTCAGGAAAATAGTGTTTTCCTTTTCTAGCAACTGGTGCAACACCAACCTTGATGTTCGTTATCACCACTGCTCATGTTGTGACAGTTACTCTCCAGATCCCCTCCTCTTATAGATTTTGCAGTGTGAAGATGAAATTAGTTCCTTCAGTTAGAGCGCCACCATGCATATTTCTTATGCACATACCCTGCTCTCTTTACAAGATACCTTAAAGTCTGGTTAATAAGCGTACATGCTTATTAAACGCATCTTTAATAAGCGCATGCTTCCTTCCTGTTATAAAGTATTGTCTAATAAGCGCATGTGCTCAATAAAGACGACAGTAATAGTCATTGTTCGATCAGGAGTGTTTCATGCTCTGTATGTATGGCTAGAACTAATTTACCAACCTATTTTCGGATAGCCAGCTGCTCAAGATCGACTATATAATCAACACTGCAATGTTCCACTGAGAGGGGTTCGGACTCTTGACCTTGACCGAAGCGAGTCTCGCCAAAGAAATTGTTCCACGGTTTTCTTCCAGCAATGGCTTCCGATCATACTCCCATGAACTATCATAGAGCTTAGTCCAAGATCGCTGTGTTCATAACTTGCTAGCTTTGTGATTGAGCGCTCGAACGTGCTGGCAATGGGCGGGGCCAAAACTTCACTCTCTATTAAGTGCACATCATCTAATAGGCGCATATTTCCTTGCCACCCAGAATGATAAGCGCATGCGCTTATTAACCAGACTTTACGGTAGAGCAGCTCCACTCTCCTATGCCATAGGATAACTAGAGTGCAATCCCAGCTAGAATGGAGGTGCAAGAATTTGCAAGATTCTTGCACAAAGTGCAAGATCTTGCAAGTTCCTTGCACCATCAAGGTGTGCAAAGCTCACCTTGCGTATTCCTTGCAATTTTCTTGCAAGAATTTTACTTTTATTGCGTAATTCTTGCACTGCAAGTTTCTTGCACCATTTAATCGGTGCAAGATTAAGTTAACTTTTAGACTAATAATTAATTTTCATGAATTAATCATAGATTCTCAAAAATAACTTCATTATAACTATACACCAACATTAAAAAATAAAATCTATTCATTTTCAATATCATTAACAGGAAGTGTTAATACATTCCAATTGTCATTGGAAAGATTGAAACACTTAGCAACTATACTACTTACAAAAATACATCTAATAGATCCTTCTGTACAAGTGAGATAATTATCAAATAATAACTGTTGACTGTCGACAGTTATTATACTTTCTGATAGATGGTGTGGTGGGCCAGTAATTTGAGTTATTAGAGATTTGACAATGGCCAATGGTGGGCTGTTGCTCGACACTTGAATAAATTTTTGTATCTCTCCGTAACATAGAGAAGCATCAGTCGCTTCTTTAAATGCAATAGTGTAGCTATTGCGCTTTTTCACCCTGCTGTACTGCAAGCTAAAGTACATTCTTCCATTTATCATCACTCTGTAATATACGCATATTGGACTAGTTGGCTTGTTGGCAGATTCTACTCCATTAGTAGTAAGAAGCTCCTCAACTTGATCTGCCTCACTGTCTGAAAGTGATGATATGTTGGGCTTTCCAACCAGCTGTATATCTTGATATCCAGCTCTAAGTTATGAGTGTATGAAGAATGATGAATCATGAGCACTATTTACTATAGATTAATATGTGATTTTATGATTGTGCATCCCTTCCCGGAGTAATACCAAAAAATGGTTGGAAATATGCCTGGGCACAATACTATACCTCACAGTGCTCTCAGTCACTAAACCACGCATATATACTCAAATTATCTATAGACCTATACTATTTACCTTTCAAAACTGCCAAGGAATGACTTTAATCCTAATGAACAAGCTGGTGAATCCAACAAAAGCTGTCTTTGTTGATGGAGCTTACTGCTAAGTAGGGCTGTTTCAGCAATCTACATAATATTTTATATACATGTGCACACCATATATATGACTACTGCATGAAACATTAACCACGACAATTATTACAGAGACCCCAAGCCCTATATTAATTTCCCATCAAACTGTATATAGGGAGGTGTCACTATGCCAAATTGCAAGTACCAGTATATGGTATAATTATGTAGATATGCCATAACCATAGTGTATTATACAAGGTGCAAACCACAGGTTGATCATGTGTCATTTGGGAATCATCCTGTATGGCTTTCAATTAGCACTACACTACCTTAGAAGCTTGAGAATTAATTTTTTTGGGGAGGCCAACATTCATAATTAATTATACCTGTTTTGATATTCCGTGTGTAGCATGAGAACTTCTCAAAAAATGACCCATCTGGCCTTCGAACGGAAAAGCTGAATGTGTCCATAGAGGCCCATAGCACCTCACAAAAAAAGGAAGGTGCAATAAGAGATGCACATTAATTCCACAGTTCTCTAATCCTAAAACAAAAGGGAGATAAAAAGAAACAATCACTAAGTTATAATCACTAACCATAGTATTCTTCATTTAGCTTGCAGAATTTTGTCAACAGCTTCTGGGCCAGTTGCAGACTTTCTTCAGATATCCTATTGCTTAACCCTTATCCTACCAAGTTATTTTTGCCAAAAATGCCTCATTTCATATAGCAACTATTCAGACTCTGTTTTCACCCCATTAAATATAAAATGGAGCTTTGTGATGTATTAGAAAATTGTGGAGCATTGATGAAAGTTTTCAAAATTTCCCATTAGGTAATTAATTTTAATTAATAATTAGAAATTTAATTGCTCACAACATCCTGTCCGAGTAGTTTTATCCATTTCAGACCCTAGTTTCACCCCTTATAGTTGAGAAGTGGGCTTGGTGATGTATTACAAATTTGTCAAGCAACAATAAAACTTATGCCAGAGTGGAACTTTTTTGTAATTATAAAAATTACAATAAATAATTAGTATAATTACCACAAGCGTCCTATTACTACGTCAACAGTGATTGGAGGTAAATTATTATACAAATCATGTAGGGGTTATATATGGCATTGTAGAATCAAAAGAAATGTTGAAATGAAATTTGCTGTGTCTCTGGTGTTGATTTTCTCCATACCTGGTTCATCATTGGGTTCACCTGCTCTACTTTCTAGTCCTTGTCCCCCATCTCGTCCACGCCCCCTGCCTCCCCGGCCTCGTCCTCTAGATCCTCTGCTCCCCCTGCCTAAACTCTGACCAGTGTTAGTCCGTGCACTGTAGATATAAAAGTGCCAATCCTATAGGCTACTGATTTGTGAAAGGAGAATGAAGTTTCTCTTACCGCTTTGAAAGTGGAGACTCATCCTCGGTACTTGAAGCTGAACCCCCTTCACCTGGAACCACTGGCAACTCGTCCATACTTCCTTCACCTTCAATTTCATGAATTTCATTGTCACTAATCTCATCCAGCATGTATCTTCTTCCTCAGAATTATTGTAAGCTCCAGCATCAGGGTCAGATAAGTCTAATCCATCTTCAGGCTTCTGACTCAGATGAAAGGCCACCTTCTCGAAATTCATCAGTCTCAAACATGGAGACAACAGCTATTGTACTAAATCTGCTGCTACTACTAGTATTAGCCATAGTAGCCACGTGCTTACTGTGATCGCTGACTTCAGCAGTTCACTAAAAATCCATTTCTCAGCAGGTAATCAGGACCAGCACATGGCTTCTGAGTGACATCATCTGGTAACTATGGTAACGTATCTTTGGCACGCGATTGTGGTAAAATTTCAATAGTAAACGTACTCTTTTGTGCTGCTCAAAAGATAACCCTTTTAGTGCTGGATTTACTTCCCTTATTTCAGGAAGCAAGTATGTACAGTTCGTGAGTTATAGGCCCATAGATAATCTAGAAGTATACTTCTATTTTTTAATAGCGTGGTAGGATAAGGGTTAATAGGAGACGAATCGCTTTAGCAAGAATCATCACATGAACATAGAGATGATCAAGAAGTATCCCATAGAGTGTAGCAGGAACATAAAACAGCAGAAAATATTTCCACTCGCTTGCTGCATGAGAGAAAAATATGATAGTATCGACAGGGCTTCAGTGTGGATTATAATGGTTGGTCATCGGCTAAAGTCCAGCCAACATAACTGGCCCTGGTTGGACATATATATATATGGCTGCCTTACCATAGTGTGCAATAATAAACTGACACAGTAGCGGGGAGGGGGGGGGGTGGGCGTTAGTAGTAGTAGTATACTTTATTTAGCACCCACTTGGCTTATGCAACTTTCAGTACTCTGTGCTATGGTTTATGGTAATAGCAAGTACATGTACATGCATATATAAGCCATTGCTGCTGCCTTCTCTTGCAAGGACAAATGTAATGATCTGGTACAGTTGGCAAAGAACACACCTATAGTACATGCATATGTACAACCAACAGTTGATGACTTCTGATCAAACTCAGCTATATGGTCTGACACTTGTCAGATCATCTTATCCACACTGAGCTTCATTTAGGGGGGGGGAGGCACCAGTGCTACCAACATCTTGTGATAATAAATCCTAAAAAAATCCTGGAAAATGTATTGGTCTAATGTGAATAGATAGCTGAAAAATCATAATTAACATGCTTCAAACTCAAAAATCCCAATATTAGGACAAATTGAGAGTTTATTATAGAGCAATGTGGCACTTGCCCCCCTTGGGTAACTTTCTAAATGAATTCCTGGTAGATGCAATAAATATATATGCACATAAGTACACTTCTACCTTTCCAAAATTTCCTATGCTTGAGGCTGCGGGGTGCACGAGAAATAGAATCGGGCATTTTAATTTGCAGTAATCGTCTATCAATTAGCTCCAGTTTTCTGCCAATGTACCTGCAAAAGGTATACAAACTAGTATAGTTACATTATAACATTCAATCACGTATGGCTACGTACACACACACATTCATTCTTCAGCTAAAGCGCTAATTTCAATTACAGGGGCCCACCTGAGGAGGTTAAACACAAGAAAGAAGTTGTTTGTGTAGAAATCGTATTGTATCATAGAAATTGTCCAAGATACTTCGTAAAAATACATTCCACCATCATATTGAACTATTAAATTTGGCGGTTTGGCGGTCTATATTACAACCGCCAAATTAAAATCCGCCAAAATTTCCTACTCGCATATATACGTATGGCGATCCCGTACCGAACCGTCAAATTTAAATCTGCCAATAGTCTTGCAATAGCGATTTTGGGTTCAACCGCCAAATTTAATGCCCACCAATATTTCTGGCTATACGGTAATATGAATGTCTTCATCACATTCAAGCTTCAAGCAAACTGCTGATTTTTTTCAATTTGATGAGATAGAAATCCGTTAGTTCTGTAAAAAAATCTTTGGTTTACGCCTTCTACCACTTTTGAATCGAATATAACTTGTTTTTATCACAAAATAATAATCTTTACTATCATTGATACTGAATAGACTGCAGGCAAAAACTTGCATAGGCTATATATAAAGGCCAGGGAAAGCCACTGTACACTGCATGAGCATCACATGCTACCCAAGCAGGCAAAAACTTGTATGATAAGTCATCCTTTGTGCATGTTTTTGTCTGTATTAAAATAGTTGATTTAAGTACATGCCAAAAATGTGTAATTGACTAGTAGTCAATGCACAAAGATGTACTTGGCATAAAAAATGATGATTGCAGGAGCAAGCTAATCATGCAGGCCTAGGTGCTTAAAAAAGCATGCACGTCACTGTACGTACGTACGTACACATATCATGTACCATTCTTTTCTATGATTTGTGGAGTTAAACCATAGCTTGGCCATGTTCTTCACAACGCCAATTAGGACACAGTGCATATAATCCACAGGTACTCCTTTTATTACATCAAAGGAGGGAAGTAAGTGAAGTGGGGAGTATCCTTTGACACCAAAAATTACCTGAAGTAAAAAACATACATAAAAAGAAAATTCACTATAGCTTACTTTGCCACTTTCAAGGGCACTTCGGGCATCTCTCAAGTGGTCTTCATGACTTCTCATCACTAATGAGCGTTGGTTATACGCTCTAGCATACCCTCTGCCAACTCGTACCTGAAAATACGCATACTGCATAACATAAGCACTTTATATACAACACAAGTCTAGCCAGCAAGTCCCATGCACTCCCCCTCACTATTCTGAGGTCCACAAAACTCAAAAATTAATAATATTTTCTGGAGAGGGGCCCGGAGATAATGGACTAGCTGGCCAGATTAATGGTAAATAAATATAGTTATATGCATGTAAAATTGGTGGACTGTACAATATCATAAATGAGTATAGCCTGCATGCTATATTATTATAATTCTAATGGGAGAATCAAGTGCCTACTGAGTATATGCATGAGTGAGTGCAGCATAGGTATCAATGTGAGGATGTATTACAGCTTCCAAAATCTCTTTCGAGCTTTTTACAGTGCATGGTCTAAGGTTGTGATTTAAGTAAGGAAGCTCACCGAACAACCAGGATGCTTACAAGTCGAGCAGCCATACTGGCCATTATACTGAAGACAATTCAGGAGTGCTGCTTTTGCCGGTAAATCAACAATAGCACAGAGTAGCTGAGCCCTGACTACACGTTTTCCTACATTTGGAATTTCAATCTCCAAACCTGCATGTATAATTATGACATTGTATGTATGCGTGGTGATAGCCAGTAATTTAAATCACATATTTAATACAGAATAAGAGTGAGTAGACATGACTCAAGATAATATACCTTCATCTTCCAAGCTCTTCAATCGCTTAAAAATTGGTTCCAGAAAAGAAAACGCTGCAGGTTTACAAGTAGAACACCACAAGCCAGCTAGTATTATGTGATCCTTGCTCCTCCTAAAGGACAACAGATGTCTTGGAGTGCATGGGTATTTACACTTAATAATATCGGACTAACTTGCAGCACAGTATCATGTACACACATAATATGTCATTTGACTTAATAAATACAGGATCCACATGCAACTAACACAGCTAACCCAAACTGGATTCTCAAGGGCCGAATATTAAAAACTGGAATAAGCATACAAATATGTACCGAGATCTAGGAGGTAGCTCATTGATACACAGCTGAATTGGCCATAACTGCATGTTCGATGATTTAAACTTTGGAGCCCCATCATAATTAAGACTGAATGATACATTGTAAGGATCACGGAAGAATTCATATCGATCTTGATATACACATCCATCGTATATATCTAGCATGAGGTCACTCTCAAGATGTCGCTCAAACCGATACTTCAGCAATTCCACGAATTTTACATCTATAGGTATTATAACAATTTGCACACTTTAAAAAATAAAATTAAACATATATATAGCTAGTCTTACCCATAAATCTCTCCTTCAATTGGGCATCAATCATCACCTCTACAAATGTGGCTTCATTGACATTTGATGCCTGGCATTCCCTACGAGGGCACCTCAGAGTGCCAGAAGATAATAATTGGCAACATGAACCACAACAGCGATGCACAATGGTGTGGGAATCGTAGGAAATAAATTCCTTGAGTAGCATATGCTGTGATGTAGGCAGCGCACTTGGAGCAGGCAGGACACAATGAAATAATTTTAAGATATCATCCACAGCAGAGTAGGTGAGACTGTGCTTCTGAAAAATAGATAATAGCGCAACAGAGAAGTCGTGGTTAGAGAGTTGAGCTCCTGGAAACAGCATTTTTGGTAAACATTGACTCTCTTTAGGCTCTCTTTCTTCATCAGACAGTTCACTGTAAGATGTACTTTCATCAGGACTGCCATCATGATCGAAGCTGCTCAATGATTCGGCACTGTCATCTGAATAGGAATCACTAGGAGAGGTGAGGCTATCTGCACTTGACTCACTGGGCATAGCGACAGGTTCACCGTGGCAACCATCAATGTCAGGGCTAATTGTATCTTCAACACTTGGCTGGACATCCAGGTCATCGTCATCATGCTCAGACACGCACTCTGTACCCCCATAGATTTGAGATTCGGCTGTTGCACACTCCAATGCTTGGGAAGGCGATGATGACGGCACTGTCTGTTTCCGTAGAGATTCTATATCACATTCCACTAAACGTTTCGCTATACTAGCCCTTATGCGTCGTCTCTGTCTATCGCTGAAACCTTTCTTTACAGTAGCCATGACCGTGCTCCATATCATATCCAGCAGGGGGGACATGTACGATCGAATCGATATGTACTGTCACGTGAATCACGTGAACGACCGCGTGATAGTGCATATACGTGCACGTGATGGGCTACATTCAAATTGCACTGTATTGCAAGTCGCGAGCGCAATTCTGTCAGTGGTTTCAGAAGGCTGTAAATCGATCATGGAAGACGATGATGCGATTGCGAACGACTTACCTGGAAGTTCTGTCAAGAGCAAGCGACAAGAGGAGAAAAGTAAATCAAAAAGGATGAAAGGTAAATTGTGAATAGCTAAGGCCACAACGCGGGATCACTTATAAAGAGCAGACGATGAAAAGTTCAAGGAAAGTTCAAACGTAGACAAACTATCCTGCCATATGCATACTAACCCTGATAATAGTTGTACGTGAAAGCCAGCCCCTGACCCATCTTGTAATGGTCTTGTCTGTTCTTTATGGGAGGCATGCCGTACCCGTTCTAATTAAGGCGCCCCTCTAATGAAAACACTACCTATGCCGGAGTCATGATTTTCATGCTCCAATTACCGTATGGCAGGTAATTTTCATGGGGTCTAAATTTCGTGGAAAGTCCGAATTTCAAAGGGACCTCAAAATTAATTTTCGTGGTTTTAAATTTCGTGACAGCAACTAGTCTAGGGACACGAGAAGAATTAATATTAGTATTGAAGACGCTATCAGCTGGATGACGGTGGCTACTGTTGCTCGCTAATGCTGGAAAGTGTTGGCCGCGCTGCCATGATGTTTTTGGCCACACCCATTATCATGGACTCACACAATACCATATCACCGTAGGCATTAATTTTTGTGCGTGGGAAAATTTCGTGACTGCTAAGTCAACCACGAAAATTAGCACCCCACGAAAATTACCCGCCATACGGTATGTGCCATGTGGCCATGCTAATTATTTTACTGGTGTACGTATATATACTTACCCGGGTGAAAAGGACCGCGCAAATACGTGGTTAGCACGAGCGTTGGTGGGTACAATGCGGATATCCGCGGAAATACGTGAAATATTGACCGTTCAACGTCCAGTCACGCCCCAACGCGCGGGTGCAAGCGGTTCAAAAATTAACGACGATAGCGTTTCGACGTTCAAGCAAGCTTGTAGCGGGCGATACTCAGGGTCGTTGAAGCTTAGTAGCCGAAGGTTCGAACGCGCACACAATCGAAGCGCTCCTCTCTTAACTTTGTTTTCGATCGCACCGGAAGTGAACGGTTTGGGGCGGTACCGTGCGGTAATACGCGTGAATTTTGGCGTAAAAACCGCGTATTTTCAACAACAAACCGCGCGCGCACGCGTTCCTTTTCTCCCGGGTACCTACTAGTAGCTTTCTCGATAATATATAAGGCATGTTTTCCATACTTCCGTTCTAATTACAACAGTCGGTAGTGGCACGTTAATTAGAACGGTAATGTATATGAATATATTATTGTAGTGGCCATAGATAATAAGAGGGACTGAAAATGGCTCATGTAAGCAATATGCTGTACTGTTGAAGAAAGAGGTGTCAGAAATTCAGTATATTTAAATAAATAAGCTGCCGTCAAGCTTGAAAATACCTTTATTTCACTGCTATTGGTAGATGAATGCATTGCAGTTGCCATTTTTAGCCATTTTTGTTCAATTAGTCATAGTAATGGGGCTATTCATGAATGCAAACCATGACACAGAGTGTGCATACATGGTCTTTTGCTGACGTGAATGGTTTCCAATCATGTTTACGTAATCTATATTATCTTGCCACCCAGAAACATATTTCCTTGTGAATTGGATTGATGATCCTGAGGGAGATGATATGTATGACGTTGTCAATTCTAAAATGGTTGTCCCTCCTGATGAAGTAGACATTCTAGAGGTAACCTCAGGAACTTTTTGCAAGGTGGCATTTGGTGGAAGCTATTACAAGGCTAAAGTGCTGGAAGTAGGTGAGTGATGTATCATGATAAATTTATGTCTTGGGCTGATTATACCCAGTATTACTGTTGCCATCCTGCATGAACTTGCACGCAAAGCCTATAGTTTGAGTAATCAAAGCATTCCAACACTTGCACATTAAGTGTACCTAGCCACCAGAAAGTTTTATTGGTTATGGGATAGATATGAGTGTGTTTGTGTACATATCAAATGTGTGGGTATGAACAATGGGAAAATTAGATTAACTAGAGCTTTGTAGGGGATATACCCCATGAGCTGCATTTGTAGCTGTAGCAGCATGCATGAACATGATGCCCTTTAATTCCTACATAATACCATTAATAAGTGCACATGCTTATTAAGCGCATATTTCTTTATAAGTGCATGCTTCCTTCCTGTTATGAGGTATTGTCTAATAAGCGCATGTGCCCAAAAAACGACAGTAATATTCCCCGTTCGATCATGGCTAACAATGAGGCACTTTCTGCCCCCTCCCCCCCTTGAAAAAAATCAGACGCAGCCCTGCAACGATATGTGACCATCCATGACATAACCAGTATTATTGATATTGCATAAAATGTTACACTACCATTATCAAATATGACCTTTGAGCCAGCAAATTTGAAGCCTCTAGTCCACCTCTCTCTCAATCCATGCAGTCCATAATGGTTTTGTTCACATATTTTGTGAATACTATAATATTATTATTGTGTGCGGGTATGAATGTCAATGGAACATGTGATCCTCATAAACAAATTTAGGTCCTTGTAGTCAACTTAAGAAATCTCAAAAGCAACTTGAAACCAAAGAAAGTGAAAAGGTATGTGTATTATTATTTAGCTACAGTAGTAATACTGTCGGTGTTGTTCATAGTTGACCACAAAGAGTGATGATGACTGTATCAATGATAAGTTGACTGAGGTATTTGTTTTCAAAGTGTACTTTGAAGCTATATTAAGAATGAGTTGTATAGCATACTCCTGACACAAGGAGTGACGATGCCAGTACCAGTACCACTGTTAAGGTAATGGTTTAAATGGTGCACCATGATTCCAATGTTAAAGCAACATACTGCAGAAGGCTGAGTCTAAGGGTAGAAAACCAAAGAAACATGTGCCTGGTGAAGGCAGTACTTCTGCTAAGGTAATACTTGACATGGTTTACTAAAATTAATAAAATTAATTATGCATGTGGTAACAGCCGAAACCTAAGAAGACTCCATGTAAACAAAGTCCAAAGAAAAGTCCAAAAAGTTTGTTTTTAATTATACTGTTAATAAGCCTCTGACCATGATTGCTATTATTTATAGAGAAACGATCTAGTTCTAGCCCACGTAAAGTTAATCCAAGTGAGTGTGAATATATATGCCTAGTGTATGTTTATATTAATATAACTACCATTTACTATATATAGATAGAAGCAGTTCTGGAGCCATAAGGAAACTGTCAATGAGCGCACCAAGTAGTTCAAAATCCAGTAAGTATTCTTAATCAGCGGGGTACTTCCACACCATCCTCAAGTTATTTGCATGTCTATTCCCAAGTAGAATTGTGCACCCAAAAGTGATACACACTCACTCAATTGCCAAAGCGTCTATAATTCCGCTTTACAATGTTAGGTAGTCTACGTGTCCTTGGCTCAGAGTTATTGTGCGTGCATGTACCCTCACAGCTATAATGGCTCTTGCATACATATAATATGTAGGACCTATTAATCTCACTCTTACCTCAAGCTCTGAGGAGGATATTTTGTCAGGTACATGTACACTCTTGCGTGTAATATCTCTTACACATATGCATGCTAGCTATGTATGTTCATGCACATGCAGGTGGTGATGAAACACCTAAAGGCCGTACAAGTACAAAAAAAGGTATATTACATGTACCAATTTGGATTTCTTTTATAGTTGATTTCAAAGTCTATTTTGGAGTACAAAGGTTATCACACATAGCCTCATCTAGTTGCTTGCAAACAATAGTATGCGGGTATACTTTGTATACAGTAAGCATATCTTCTCTATGCTTGGATACTCTTTTCTCCTATCTGTTCACTTGGTTTTCCAGGTTCTGCTTCAGCTCGTGTCTTACTGGCCTCTAAAGGTTATGATGAATAAATTTTTAATGTCTTGTGATATACTATATTATTATTATATATATAGCTCTACTTGCCAAAGATAAGACTAATAAAGAAACCAGGTAAAACTATACATGTTTATAGTGCGGAATGAAGTGATATTTACTACAGTAACTTTATTTAATTCAGGGAACCTAAAAGACGAAGTAAGTCATGTGTTGTGCATTTGTATAATGTCACACTTTTGTGACATTGAAGAGCTGTAGCCTTGTGATCGCTCATACAACTGTGCCATGGCTTATGTTGATGCAAATTTTTATATTCATTTTAGATTCCACCAGGAGTGAAACTGACTACAGCGATCAAGATGAGTCTTCAGGTATGCATAGAAAGTGTAGTTGTGTATGACTGAGCTGGCCTGTATATGATTACGTTTCAACTACAGTTCATTCAAGACAGAGTTGCGAAGTTGGAGGTCTGCATAATGTTTATTGTCCGTGATTATCGTATGATTGTCCTTAACATCTATAGGAAACAACAAAGAAACTTAGTAGCAAGGTGAAGGCTCAGGCGTTGGAGATAACCGAGCTCAAGAGGAGGTCTGTCACACCATCATCTGAGGCATCGGACACTTCATTTAATACAACTCCAAAACAACAGCAACCTTCCTCAAGCCAGTCAAAGCCTAACACAAGTAAAGAAGTTTCTATTCCTGGTGATGAAGTAAGTTGTAGTTATTATCCTGAATACATAGTTACTATACTACCTGTATACGTATCCTTAGGCAAATATTCTAGTGTGTGGTCATCCAGTGGATCGACTGAAGTTGCAGTCAGCTAAACTGCAGACAACAGCATCTAAATGTGCTCTAAAATTACTCCAATGCATATTCACATTTGAAGAACTGGCACTTGGAAATCCATCGGGCATCACAACTTCAAAAGGAGATTCTAGGAGAACCACCATCCAAAAGTTAGACCCCACGAGAATGGCATATATATATGGTAGGTTACATTGGATCATAAAATACAAAAAGTCATAATAGTATTTTTTTTTTTTCTAAAATCTAGACTATGTTGAAGGCAAGTGGCCTAACTCGTATGTTGATCAAAAGATCTTAAAGAAGCTCACTCAAAGATGTACTGACCTCCATGGTGACTATGAACGTGCCAGGATGTAACTGCGTGAGCAAACTGCAAACTGAATATTAACTTTAACTCCGACTATGACATGCTATAATTAATCATACACAAACAATGCATTATAATTATTCCTACTACTGACTAATTCAGAAATTGCAATCAATCATTCATTCCAGCCATAATATGCAAGAAAAATTATTTCTGGTGCAATTAACTTGCAAGTACAGTGTAATTTTCTTGCACTTTTCTTACAAGATTCTAGTGTTTTATTAGGTGAAACTTGCAACCATTGATATTTTGTGTGTGCAAGAAAGTGTGCATTTAACTTGCAAGTTAATTGCAAATTTTTAGAGCTTGAAAATTCTTGCACAAATAATGCATGTTCATTGCAAGGTAACTTTGCAAGATTCTTGCACATAGTGCAAGATATTTGCAAGAATATAGCAAGATAACGGTCATATCCCTTGCAAATGCAAGCATCTTGCAAGAAACTTGCAATAATTGGGTGCAAGGCTGTCCAAGGCTTGTACAAGAAACTTGCAAATTCTTGCATTCATATTCCAACTGGGATGGTAGCTCCTGAAGTACATAATTATAACCCCTTGTCTTCATTATCTCTAGTATATTATATTATTATATTAATTATACACTATTGTGATCATTGCAAATGTATCATAATAATAATCAGTCTACGCTAAGACCGCCTTAATCATGTTGGCTCTGGAATGCGGTTTGAGCAGCTGTAAAGTAGTATATGGGCGACCGCATGGTGGAATAATGCATGTACTAAAATTTTCGTGCTACCTAGACATAAGAAATGTAAGCTACACACTTAAAACACACAGTGCAAAGGGATTATAGAACACCTGGGAGTACAAGATCATAGATTCTGGCCGGTCATTTGAGCAGAACAAGGCCAAACGGTCCTTAGGCGAGTCTGGCCACCTCCAACTTCAGTTGAGTGTTCAACATGCAGCAAATAGCCTCTAGCAGTTCATAGTTACAAATCTGGGAGCTAACCTTCAGGCAAGTATCTTGACAAATACTGGAGACATACCGTTGTCGTTACCTCCAGAAACACCAGCTCAAATATCAGAAATAATTCAACAATTTTCACAAATATAGCTTCATGTACAATACTGTAGTACTAATTAAACTGAACTGAGACTAATAGATCTACCTTACTACTAACTAGTCTCTGTAACAGGTTTCAACTCCCTACCTACAACTGTTAGTTATTTATGAACCGATCTTCATGGCCATCTCCAGTCATCGCTGTGTTTCGGCGAAGTTCAAGCGAGTGTTCAACCTGCAGCAAACTGTCCTGGCTGCTTGATTAATTGGTCACATGAACATTCCATCCCATAGATCAGTAGCCTGCCTTGGGTTCCGGTAAATCCTTGCTCGTGTTCAGATATTATAGCTGCACAAAATCTCAAAAAAGTGAATTTGTAGCCATGTCGACCAGTGGTGTGACGTCATGCATAGGGCTTTAATCGCTGATAGCTTACGCGAGGCATGCGCAAATAATTATATTCATAGACCACCCTTCCTGACTGTGGCACGCGTATACGTCAACCGCGGTTGGAAAGGATAACAATTCCATAGTACCACTTAAGGACTTAGTGTAGACTGAATTCCAATACACCTGCTCATAATATCAGAACACTCCTTTCTTGTAAGAAATTGAACATACCACATCCTCGACCACAGGAACGTAACCTACATGGTAAAGGGTCACCATAATGAGCAATGAAGTGTTAAACTTTGCTTATATAATATGTAATGTTCATTGCTCAAATACGATCTTAGCATCCATGGTTAAAAGTCACTAAGTAATACTATAGAGTCCTGCAATAGGCGGGCCCACATGGGCTCTTATATTTGTATAAACTTTTACATTGACAGCTTAAAACGGCGCTATAATAATAATATATCCCTAAGATAATTGTACACTTAGTCACTTTTTTACCATGAGATTCTGTGTCTGTACATCAGTGTATCGATCATCTGTATGTGTATGTATGTATGTATGTATCTGCATGGTAAACGGTCAATATAAAGTAAGTGCATATTAATTCGTGCGAACCTATACTATCCAGGTACCTATACTTATGTGCCGCAGTTTTTAAGACGTCTAACAGTGATTAAATTGGGCTGAATATTTTCTACGATCCCAACAGTCAAAAATATCAAAGTCCAGTTTTTGTCATATTTATGTCAAGGAACCCTTCTACTAACTGTTGCCACCGCCTACGGAGGATAAATGTAAGTTACCAAGGTGAATTGTGACCGGATTTGGGAAAACCCTCTGTATGGGATTCGCGCAATGCACGTTTTTAGCAGCTCAGGTCGAAAATTGTCAAAGTCCAGATTTTGTCATGTACATGTTGAACAACCCTTCGTCTAACTGTTGCCGTCTTCTACAGAGGCTAGTCATGCTATACGAAGGTGAAATAAGCCTTCATTTTGACCCACCTAGTTGGCACAGCCACCGTACACGGAGCCCGTTGCTATGGGTGCTAATTAGAATTCTCTACCTGGATACAGCTCGATTCATCGAACTACTGTACGTTCTCTCACCTTTTTAGCTTCTTGAGCATCTAAGAACAATCGTCTGTCGTTGTCAACAATGAAATTCAACTCTTGCTCGATCTTTACGTTCATTTCGAACGGCTCCGCCCTGGTCCATTTAATTGATTTCCGGGTCACGCGTAGTATGCGGAAACGCCATACACGTGCATAGCAACGCCTTTAGACTGTAATTTCTCGATTATTGGGGGTGTGGCACGATCACAAACAAAGCGCTGTATCTCCACAACGAAGCGTGCAATCGGCCTAAGACTTGAACACAGGTTAGCTCTATGCTAGAGCTTATCAACCATGCATCGAACTCAATTTTCTGAAAAAAGTCCATACAGAGGGTTTTCCCAAATCCGGTCACATTATGTACAAAAAAATCATTGTATCAGGCAGAGCGATGCAGCCAATATCATCCAGCTGTGAGGTAAAATTCAACTCCTTTCTATGGCTGAACACAGCATTCTCCGTGATTCTCTGGCCGAGAATCATGGTAAATGATCAGTGCTACAAGCACGTGTTGTAGCCGAATAATTGGAATGTGGTCTGGTTGTAATACTCTGAAACCCGGCCCAGTGGATATGGTAACACAAGCTATCCATGCTTATTACTAATTTTGCCTGATATTGATAGCATGTGGTTCAGTTGACTTCCTGTGAATCACATGGCCAAAACGCATGCGCATGATTGCATATGCTTTCAGCGCAGTCATTATAATAAATAAAAAATGGCGAAGATTGGGACTTCTTGCACGATTTGACTGAGGAGCAGTTTCTGGCACTCTGTTAATGGTGAGTCACTTATACTGTATAGCCAGCTGAAAAGCTATAAGTAGATTTGCACCGATTACCGAAGATGTGTGATTACATAAGCTACTATATTAACATTGATACTTCATAATAATTGTCGTACCTGTCAGTAGTCCGGTAGCAAAGTTCGAGCAGAGCCTCAGCGAGAATGTCGCCATTGAAGGAGCCAGAGAGCAGTTGCTTGCTATGACTAGTATGAGGGGTGTGGCCTCCGCAACCGCTTCAATCTGCGCATGCGCACAGTACTATCTTGCCCAGGCAGGATGCTGTTTGTGCATGAACTACGTCTCATGTTTTATGAGCATGTACTGTTAATAGATGATCATGCATGCTAGCCACATTATCCCATGATTGTGACATTAAACATACTTGTATATTAAGGATTTATAATTATTTTTTTGTGCATAATATTATTATAATTATTAGCTATGCTATGTGGAAGTGCCATGCATGCATAATATTATTGTTATTGTTTTTAAGTAATAACTCACTATATATAGAGTAAGAAGAAAAACAAGCGGCAGTGGAAGCAGAAATGTGGCACTCAGGCATGTCGTCGTGATGACAAAGGAGGTGATGGAGGCAGTGGTACATGTATGCAGTGCACTCAGTCTGCCAAGTAGCTATAATATATCATTATTATTAGCTATTGGCAGTCTACACTAAGACCTCCCGTTTAATGGCAAAACGGAAATGATATTTTGCTGCGTATGATTACGCACGCGTACGCATTACACGGGTACACGCAATAATCTCGTGTATGTCCGCATATCTATCCGTGTACCGTACCCTACCCAGGACAGAATGAAAATTTCTTGTTTTCGAAGGCTCGTTTCTCGAAGCACCTCGAGCGGTTCAGTTCCACGCTACTGCTATACACTGCCACTATGGTATAGATATCGAGGATGCCTCGTTTTTGGTTCTGGAACGAGAGTTACTGATTTGCCCCCAATTCAAAGTTTCAGTCAGCCAGAAAAGATCGAAAAATGGACGAGCGAGTTGAAGTATCACAAGGAAAGTACTCAAGACGAAGAGTTGGTAGCTATAACCTAGCTAGTTTAGTAGCTAAAGTTTAGTATTTTCTTTGGTTGACAGTCAAGTTAACTACTAAGAAAATAGAACAGACTAAAGTGAAATTATTTTCGATCGTCAAAGAGAGTTCGTGGAGGCAGAGTGGTCCTGGAAGACTCGGGATTCAGTGGAATAACTGCTCTGGTACTTACCTACTTGTGGACCAAGTCCCCAGCGCTGGTTGATAGTTACTGATTTGCCCCCAATTCAAAGATGCCCTCAGCCATACGCAGCCGAAATCTTTGTCATCTCCACATCGGTCATCTCGGCACGCCTAGTCTTGTTCTTGGTATCAATGTGAAGCTCAGCTCTTCCTCTTTTCAATGGTCCTTGAGATAGAACGATAGCTAACACATTCTCTTTTATTTCATCCAATTCTCTTTTGCAGGATTACAAATAATTTGATCTATTTCTTTAGCAGCCATGCTAAGAGATCTGGCAATTTTGATAACAAAAATCATTTAAACAAAAATGATCACATGAAATTAGCTAAATTGCTAGCAGCAAAAAGGAGATGCTATAAACTCCAGTCAGTTTCACCTTAAATCACAGTATCTTCTAAAGTTAACAGCATAAAATTTTAGATTTGAAACTATCTTGGTTTAGCTGCTGGATATCAAAGAAAAAAAGTCATACATAACATAACCGCTAATTTTAGCTACTCTATACTGCTGTGGGTTACCCAAAGTTAGGTACAGAACTCTACTGGACAAGACATGCGTACAACCTGTGGGTTACCTAAAATTTAATAATACATGTATAATTACCTCTATAGTTGCAATAATAATATTATACTATGTGTACAAGTATGTTTAATGTCACAATCATGGGATAATGTGGCTAGCATGCGCTTAATAAGCATGTACAGTACATGCTCACAAACATAGCCCATTAGTGCCGTGCGCATGCGCAGATGGAAGCGGTTGCAGAGGCCACACCCCTCCAACTAAGTGTGCAATGGCGACGTTCTCGCTCTGCTCTAACGTTGTTACCGGACTACTGACAGGTATGACAGAGAACAGACCTTGCCTCTCGCTTCGCTCAAAGGCTCTGTGGCTAGCGCCAGCGCCTGCTCAGCAAGCCGGCCTCTCGAAACGCGCGGCGCTTTCGCGCCGATCGTTCGATCGACAAAATGCGTCTCTAGCTGTAGCTATGGCCCGAGGCATTAATTAAGGCCACTCTTCTTTGTGCACACGGCCCTACAGTTCTGACCAATCCTGAGCCTTGTAGTGCGGACTTTCTCTCCGCCTGCGCCGCACATTCATAGCAACTGGGCGCTTCCAAGACGCGTATCCATGCCATGCCCTCATGTAATGACACGGACTATATAAGAAAATTGTCGCTCTGAAAAATATTTTTCGTTGTATATATATAACTATGTGTATATATCACTTAATGGTCGTCCAAATTATGCACGTGATAATGACTGCTCAGCTATTGAAATATTTAATAAAGTTGGGCCCGGGTTTGTAGCTAGATAATTCTACAATAGTTATTGGGGTGAGCCGAAGTGAGCCCCACATACCGTATTTATTCGAATAGAAGCCGCACCCTGAATAGTAGCTGCCCTCGAATGGTAGCCGCACCTGGAGGTCTGCCAAAGAAATAGTAGCCACCCTCAATTATTAGCTGCACTCCAGCAAGGCTGAAATTAATAGTAGCCGTGGCTACTATTCGAATAAATATGGTAAGTGATGTCTATCGAGATTTTCAGTTTGTATATAATATATATGTATATACGTATATATCTGCCGTCCGTCATTCCGTATATACCTGTCTTCTATTTCAACGATATGCCGCAATATTTCTTCCGCTATGCGCATGCGCACACGACGTAGGGGAAACAGGAGCGAACACTTCAGAGGGCAAGCTCACATTGAGGGACTAAAAAGAAGAAAGACTGAGAAAATACAGAAACAGATATCAGAAATTTCACAAGGAGAGCTGCAGAAACTCAGACTGAGGGGGAGAAAGGCTACAGAGAAAATTTATGTCGTTCTAGGCAGGCAGAGTGAAACATTTTGAGTGCAGAGTGTCTATGTGAGACTCCAAATTCAAGGCCCTAAAAACAAGTGACTGTTTCTCTCTCGAGTCAATCATAAATTCCGATATGTATACCAAATCATTTGTATTTAGTCTTGTGTGGGGTTCGCAGAGGCTCGCCCCATTGATGTTAAAATATTGTCTCTAGTACAATTGATAGCCTTAGATTCTGCACTTCTCTTATGGTTATATAGCATGTGTGGCTCACCAAAGGGCGGGGGGACATTGCCCTTGTGCGCCTATGCTGAATCCAGAATCAGTATTATCATGGCCTAGCTTATCATTTTCTTTGCTAGCTAGCCAGCCTATCCACATGAATCTATATACTGTGAGCCACACATAGGTAATGCCATGCTCAGTCACCTAAGTGTCTGGCCTAGCCCTGATTGAACACTATATAGCCCAGTCTTGTATATAGCTCAAGGCATTCTATTTAATCCCCACTGACCCTATGACTGACATCATGCAGCCAGACTCGTGGCTGTGCTAAAAACGGAGCGAATTTAGTTCATGCAGGTTTTAGTGTACTTTAAATATACAGAACACAATAAGCATAGCTGCACTTACCTACCGCTAGCAGTTATCAGGAGCCATGTTGAACTCTGCGATGACAGCTGCAAAATTCGGAGGTCAAAGTTCATGTAGAAGCGGGATCTTGGAAGCACTGCGGCTGTCTGAGTCTGAGCCTGGCTTCGAAGCTACCTTCACAGTGCGATAGTGGTATCTCCGGTAAATGCAGAAAGAGAGGATTCAAAAGGATGATTATTTGCACCTACTATTAATTTTGGTAAACCTTTCCGTTTTAGTGCTATTATCCAAGGGCTAGCTAAAATAATTTTTAATTATGATAGCTAGCTAGCTGTACAACTATGACATGTCTGTGTGGCCCGGGATAGTAGAATCCCTTAGAGCAGTGGAGTGGAGTTGAAGGCAGTAATTCAACATTAAGAGAATATGATTTCCTTAGTAACAGTTTTGAGTCATTGTTATCTACTTAATTAGAAACGGTGTTGGAGTGCTGCCTGTCCCAGTGTCTCCCTGTGTACAGTGTCCCCCAAGATACTCTGCACTAGAGCCACGTCCCCCCCCCCCCCCCCCCCGGCATGAACCCTAGAGTAGAACGTCCTAGATCCTCTCCAGTGTTACATGTCCCCACACAGAGAAATGTTGGGGGGTGGGGGGTATGGATGGGCCGGGGAATGCTAGAGCCATCCCACTACGCTCAGTGCAAAGAAGGGGGACTAAGCTCCCTCATTTTTGGAATAGGTGTACTTGTTTGTATGCTATTACACTATCAAACTCCTCCATGAGCACTCACTGCATGAGGGTCAAATTTCCCTGTAGGAGCATGCCTAACTTTGTGTTTCCTACCACTTTGACTTAGCTAGCTACCTGGTTATATATGCCGTGAAGGCTGATTCTGTACATATGGGGACATTAACCAAGGGTCAGCTACGGCAGACTATGGGGACACATAGCCCTAGAAAGGACACGTGGTTCTAGTGTCAAATGTCCTAAAGAGACACCCTACTCTATTGAAGTACATTCCCGGGGACATACTACCCTAGGGTACAGTGTCGGGGGGGGGGGGGGGGGGTCATGTGACACTATAACAACAGTCTCCACTAAAGCAACATGTAAGTATTGGGCCACAGTATTGTAGCAGTACCTAAATTTAGGTTGTGGCTTGCCACAAGTGCCAGATCTTATTGTGGTACCTAAATTTAGGTGTCTACCCCTATGGCGTGCTCCAAAATGTGAATATTGGGCCATAGTATTGTAGTAGTGCCCAAATTTAGGTAGTAACTAGCAATCACTGATGGATTTTACTGTGGTACCTACATTTTTGGCATCTGGGTGCCTCATATTCAGGACCTCTAATAATTTTGCTATCATTTGGACAAAAATTATTGTCATCTGTATATCTTTGACGACCATGATTACGTTAATGTCAATATTCTCTCTTCTGTAGGACACCTATACTTGAACTGAGCTGTCCTTGCTCTTAAATTCAACTCACTGTCTGATATTTCAAGCAGTGATGCTCAAGGGAGGACATGGAGTGTGAAAAGTAATAGATGTTTTCCTTTTGAGAAATATTTTGATTTTTTAGGTGCCATACTAAAAATTTAAGATATTCTTTGTATTCTCTTAGATTGTAGTGTTCCTGAAAGAATTGAGAAGAATCATTCCCATTTTGACAATTTGTTGAATTACTATCACTTTTCAACATTTGTCCAGCATCCATGCTAAAGAAATAAGTGATTTTTACTACCTTTATTAAAAAATGCTAAGAAAATGGATAATTTTAGCCCAGATCTTGCAAAAGAGAATTGGATGAAATAAAGAGAATGTGTTAGCTATGTCACACTAGAAGATACAGTTGTACATAGACATGCACTAGTTTTGACCCCACATGCATGGCATGAAAATTCAGTAGGTTTATCTTCTACTACCAATCCAAACCTAAGGGGAAATCATCCCACTGCCTGCTCAGGCAAACCTAATTTAAGCAAAAGGCAGCCACATAGGTGCCTAGCCTTGAGAACTATGCATATCATTAACCCCCACAGGCGCCATGCAAACCGCGCGTTGACATTAAAATGTATTGTACGTATATGGACTTCCGGTGGTCTTAGTGTAGACTGTTAGCTATAGCTATAAACTGACTCATGACATACTGCATGTACAATATTATGTCATGTAACATCATTATCAGCTAATTTATAATAATTATACTACCTACATTGCGACATTAATAGGCCAGTATCATGATAAAATTAATAATTATTATTGTTATGATCCGATAGTTTAATATTGCTATATATTCAATATTGTTAGTGATTTCACAACATGGAGTGAGGGTTTTATTATATTAAATTGCTATATTATGTATAGGTTACATCACGAGGTGGAGGTCTCTACGGGATTTACACACGGAGGGCCGGAGGCCCGAGGCTGTGTAAATCACGTAGAGACCGAACCGAGTGATGTAACCGACCTGTACCATGGGCTACGTGGTCCTGACAACGTATCTACGGCCTAGCAACTACAGCGCCGGCCATAAAAGGCTCGAGCGCGTACCTAGCAACAGTTCAAACCATCGTCGTCGATCGAGTCGACGCTGGACATCGATGCATAGTGAGCCGACGCCGTTTTCTGTCCAACTCGAGCTTCTTCCTTGACATTCAGAACCACAATACCATCGTTGCTGGGTATAAAAGGCCGGCCATGTCATCGCTGTCTTGATTTCAACTCGAGGTAGTCAGAGTGCAGCTCAGTTTTTACTACTGCTGACTTGGCAAATCTTTCGCTCCACCCATTCAATTAACGCAGTAAGACCTGCCCACTAATCATCTGCATACAGTACTCTGCATAGCACTAGAGCTCTGTACTTCATCTCTTTCACTAACAAAAGATGCTGTAACTACCCTAGCGGGCATGATCATGTAAAATTTCATAGCCTCAGAGGTAGGTATCTATCTAGATAGACACCTCCTACACCTCCTAGGAGGTGTCTATTTTATTTAGACACCTATAAATCAATCTGATTGGACAGAATGTTACAACCATGGTACAATATTAGCTATTATCACCACAACAATCACTCCATACGGGTATATATTATAGTATACTCAGGCTATAAATAATATATTGCTATCCTAACCACACTATGCTCTGCATATTATATATAATATTGTATATTATACTAGGTTGAGTATTCACCTTATTCTCTTATGTGTAATAATTATTATGGCCATGCACTTCATGCAAGAGTCAAGCCAGAAGCACAATATAACTACCCCCACGCAGACTGTTGCATGAATATTCTAGGTGTCTGAATGTGTAGTTATAGCTATACCAAGTGGATCAGTAAGCTTCAGTTTTGCATGGCTATAGGATAATTAGCTATTATATATAATTATATTACAAACTGAAAATTATACTACCTTATAACTCTTGTACATGCATGCATGCATGCATGAAATGAATTAATGTACCTATAAAAATAATATTGATATACCTATTATCATCCGCGGCATGCATCCAACACCTTTCAAAAGCTCTGGCATCCACATAATAGCATAATATAGACTTAGCTACCTGCCACACTCAGTCTGCAGGTCCTGTAGCAATTATAACTCAGAAGTTGATTATTCAACACTGTTCAATTATGCATGCTGGAGGCCATGCACTCATGATCAATTGCTCCTTGAATATGAACATGACATTGTATATTTATGCAGTATACAGGTTACAGTCTACCCGTAGACGCCCGGAAGTACATACGTTTATTTGGAAATTGGCGCAATGTATTGTATGTATGGGGGTTAATAATATGCATGACCATTATGGGCATGAATAAACCACGATACAACAAAAAACACAGTAACTTTCTGAAACTTAAGGCGCTTGCTTATAATGCCTATATACTATATAGCTACAGTAACTCCTCTCCCTTTTGATGCTCCAATCACAAACACAAGTTAACCTTCAAAGTACAGAGTGGTAAGAAACCTCGGACCTCTCATGGCTGACAGCACTTTCTGGAGTGGATCATTTCAGTAATGAGCATCTAAAGATCAAATAACCTGCTGCAGAGCTTCTGTAAGTTCCACGAGAATATACTTGGCCAGCCGCTTTGACATAATCCTTCAATTCTGTCCCAAGAAATCCATATCAAAAGCAAAAATAATTTACTCATGCTGTGCACTGTAACTCTTACATAGAAATAGTTTAGACGATGAACTAAAGGCCTACAGACACTTTAACAACTTCACTAACAATGTCTACAATGGCTGAAGTTGAGCACAAATTGCAAACTCTAGGCGCTATCTTTTGCACTTAGATTATTCTGAACTTTCTGTCCGGTATGAACTATAAAAGTGGATCAAACTCAGTAATACGTTCCCAGAACATAACATTAAACAAATTAATGGTCATAGTATTGTAGCATCTAGGAAGAAGAGGTAAACTTCTGCAAAGATGGGGACGAAGACTCAAAAGTAGCAATTTCTGAATTAGCTCCCCAAAATTAATGGCAGCTGTACTTAAAAAGATCATCAAGTGGGATAATCCTAGTCTAGCCCTTCCTCCACCACCATCTGATCTGCTGTTAGTTAAAGTACTCAACCAGGAAATAACACCATGGTCTGAGGAGGACCTCCAAGATGCTATGGACTCCATTCTTGGACCAGCTTCACAACTTGATTCACAATCTCAGAATGAACGAACCTTCACCAGTGCATGCCACTGTAAAAAATTGTGGTTTAAAGTAACCCAAAAAATTGGGTTAAAATTCCTGCAACTCAGATAACCCGTGTCATGGGTGATAATAAACCACTTCAAGTTAGGTTAAAATATCCATGTGAAAGATAGTTGATTTCCATCCAGACATAGGTTATATTGATCTGTGTTCAGATAGGTAGAATTATTTTAGTGATGGCTATATTAACTTCATGGAAAGTATAGTCACCTTTCTAAAGTAGAGTTATATATACCACCTCAGTTGTCACTTCAACCATCTGATGGTTTTTTACCCTCCAGATCACAAAGGTATCTATACACAACATCTGGTAACCATAATCCAATCCCAAGTAACTATGATAAGGTATAGTAAAACTATTTTATTATTGGTGAATATTCCTGCTCCATTGTTCCTATAACCCATTATCATGGTTAAATATTTCTTTTCACAGCAGATACTTCGTGTACACAAAAGGATATATACAAACAAATCAATCAACTCAATCAACAATAATGAATAATAATGAGATAATAATTATGATGAGTATTGATCACAAGTTTCATGCCTAGGAAGGTCATGGAACACATTTTTTAATATCTGATGCTGTAGCCAAGTAGCGTAAGTCATCATTAGTCGACCACCTTTTATTGTCGATCGATATCTACTACATGGTGGTCTCGGGTGTGGTCGCGTTTTGCCACACACTATGAACGTATGGCGATGGTATTAATTTTGTGTATCCTGCATATATAAAAGTTTCACTCGATATGAAAACTTGATATTTATGATAATAGTAAGTAATAATCATGATGAAAGTATTATCTTAAGTATCTACTACTTGCATGCACATTTATTATAAAAATCGGCCATCGGTCGACATTAGCGCTGTTGCAAATTACTGGGCGGTCGACAACAGGTGGAAACGGTCGCCAATCCATAAAATCATGGGTCTAGCATACTCGCTCATAGTGACCTGCAGAAACGAGATTCATACACGGTAAGTAGTCGTTTAATAGACAAATGAATTATCTACCGAATGGATTTTGTTCGAGGTTCATAGCACGTACAGAGCCCGAGTTACAGTCCCGAACGTCTTAGATGGTCGAGAGTCGATGACTTACGCTATGGGCCCTTCCTATTGCATGAGTCAGGATATGCCAATACATAGTCTTGAAGGAAAAAGTAAACATTCTCAACAGAAGTTGGGTAACACAAATGAAAAACATAGAAGCAGGAAAAAGTTATGAACAAGGCATCCTGAAAAGTAGGTACTTGACATAATACCTTTTGTTCAACTATGACATAATACTGTGATTGAGTTTCACCAGTCAATGCAACGAAACGTGGCGAGTTACGCACTGGTCTCTCCATCGCCACATCTTCAGGTATTGTTAACTGTAAATAATATAATACAATTATAATTCTATATATAATATTATTATAATGCATGTAGTTACCTCACGCACTTCATAGATATGAGATAAAGCATCAGTAATTTTCTTCGAATACGTGAGCATGTCTACTAAAACCTTTAGTGCAGTCGTCTGCCGAGATGTATCATCTGTAAGGAATGTGCTACATCAGATTTCCAAACTCTCAATAAAAAAAAATTACTACTTACCAGCTCTATTCATCACAGCAAGGAGACTGGTGATATTTTTCTTCTTAATTTTTTCACCATAGCTCAAAATGGCAGGAACATACACAGTTGTCCATTGTGTATGGAAAGTAGCCTTTGGGTCACTAATGGAGGTTTTCATAAGCAACACCATGTCCTGCTCAGTCTGAATGTGTGAAGCTTAACATGCAACCATGCACACACAACCAGTGGTAAACACTGCAGCAGGGCGACACATGGCAGGATACGCTTGTAAGGTTGAACGAACATCAGCCTCCTCATCAAACTCCATGAACATCCTTCTTGAATCATATGTACTTTTCAAAAGAGGCAGCAATACCTGGTCACGAGGACGTGCTTTCTCCATTTCGGTAGTCATAGCTTTACAACGTTCATCAATGCTACGTGGATCATCAACAGGATTGCTGCCTTGTTGCACGGGATATCTTCGAAATAACTGGCTGTTGTGACCAGATTTGTTTTGGCGCTTTGACGTGCTTCCTTCCTCTCCCTTAATTCCCTTTTTCTGGAGTTTCCGTTTAGCCGCCTTAATTCTATTCCTCAAACACTCTTGGATTCTCTGAACCCATGATGTCTGCAGGCAAATATACACTATATACATTACACTATACCTATACAAATGGTGTACTTACATAACCACTCCCAAGGTCGTCCTTCATAAAAGGATATTTCAAAATTAGGCTTCTCGACACTAGCTCAATTTGCTGTGTGCTCGGATAATTGCCAACCTTGGCAGTTAAGAGAGTTGTTAAAGTACGACTGATATCGTTCTTGATATATCAGTATCCAAAACCTTGACATTAATACTAGCTCGAGTATTAGCCCGCCACACTAAAGGAATTACATCATCTGAAGAGGTGCTAACAGACCTCAAAGTTCCTGTATCACTACTCTTTCCAACACTGCCACTATCACGGTGTGGGGTTGTAGGAGAGACACTTGGAGCAGAATTAGGAGACACTTTGAGCAGAATTAGGAGATACCGTAGCACTTGGAGTTAAATTGATAGCAGCAGCAGTGGAGGCACTGGTAGACGGAGATGAAGAATTCTAAATCAAAATTTATTAGTGACATATACCAGCAGTCACCACAACAATCATTACAAATTAGACATGTAGAATAGTTCACCTCAGGTCTTGGAATCAAGCGGATGATTTTTTTTGCTATTCCCAAAGGTGGTATCATTCGTTTCACCTCTGCAATTTCCTGGTGATGTGTGCATGCATGCATAATACACATACTCATACTGTGATGAAGCCACACTTCAAACAAAAACAGCTGGTACAAATCCCGACTCTAAAAGTGTCATACACCCTACCTGTACCACATTCAAGATACAATATCTTCTATACACCAACTAATAGTATTACATACACATGTAGATACAAATACACATTCACACACAACTATTTTGTTGGTAGTTGACCTCTGTTTATCATTGGCCTACTTTATATGATGACCCAACCCCATCCCATTGCTGGCAAATTGCCTATAAAAACTTTGGTTGCTAAGCAACTACCAATAAACATATATAGTGTACATATACGCACATACACACACACATACTGTGACCTTGTTATGAGTATTTTCTGGCTAAAAGCACTTGTGGCACCCGTGCTTGCACACATGTAGTATCCTTTAAACATGATCTCTTTATACTTCTGCTAAAACTGGGCGTAATAGAGGTTCTTTCCAGAAAGACTACTACCAGCCCCTTCGCAAGAGAGAAGGGTATGATAACATTGTAAGTGGAATTTGTCATCAATGTTATTATTGTTGACTTCAGCTCAAGCGGCTGCTAACCAAAAATCATGGCGCTGGCACAATTCAAAGCTGATGGCATAATCAGGCTAGTCAAGTACTAGATTGTGTGCATGCACATGGTGAAGATGTCGGTCACATGCTAGACCACACTAGGATCTGATTGCCCACCTCCACGTAACTTCCAGGTATGAGCACAATGCGAGTATAATATTGATATCATCACATCCTCTAGCCTCGTACCCAAGCCGGAGGAAAGAAGGCCTGGTACCTATTGCACACACATGCGCCAACTACCCCAACAAAACCTGGGGTGCCACAAATGACTGTACGCTTTTTCGCCCTCCTCCTGCGGCCTAAGATATGACGATATGACATCACTTCATACCCTAGGCACGAGAAGAGAGTGAAAAAGTGTATAGTTGTTCGTGGTACCCCAGGGATATGGTTGGCGCATGCGCATGCAATAGGTACCAGGCCCTTTCTCCTCCCCCTCAAAGGGACTGGATACAAGGCTAGGGATCTCCTAGAATCAAATTTCAAACATGGACTAACCCTTGAGACTAACTCTGCCACCCCAGACTACTAAATTACATTCAAATTTAAAGCTCCGTTTCCCTTCACTAAAATTACCTCGAATATAATCAGGGATTAACTATATAGCGTGATACAACCATACATAAAAACGACACACAAAAAGCTAATAAATTATAAACAACTTACTTTCCAGTTTCTCACAAGACTCTCGTGGGATGTCATTTTCTTCTAGCCACTCGACCAATTCAGCTTCGTCGAATTTCCTTATTTCTTCAGCGTTTGCGGCCACACGATCACGACCAGCCATTTTCTCTTTCTCTCTCTAAGCTTTGAAATCGTAGCACGTGCTATCGACCAATCAGCTGACAGTATTTGGAATCGGAATATGGATCGGAAGTATGAGTAAGAATTTGCGCGCAAATAACACTATTGAAGTTGAGGCTGATCACAGCGTGGGCGATGATGGCTGGAGTATTCATGTGTCCAATTTGCGCGACTTTTGAAGCATCAAGTCTTTCTTATCTTTTAAGCCACTTGCGACTAGTCCACTCCAATGATCCATGTTTTAAAGTCACCTGTGGTCTTGATGGCTGTGCATATACTGCCTGTTCCTTTTTCTGCCCTCTACTCCCACGTTTATCGCAAACATCAGTCATCTGGAGCAATCCAGTCACGCCAGCAGAGTATTCCTGTGGTGGAGCAGGGTAGAATATCTCCAGTATTTCAACCACCTGAGTCTATGCTTTCTGACAGTGATACTGATCTCCAAAGCTTATATGATAAGTGTAATTACGTTGGTGGTAATGAGGAAGTTGAGGTACATACCTGTTTCCTTCATTACAGTGCAAGATGATATTGATCATTTATTTGGAGTGGATAAAGATATTCAACAACGCAGCATTGCACAGTTTATCTTAAAGCTAAAGGAAGCAAAACAAGTATCCCAAGTGGTCATTGATGAGGTAGTTGAAGGCTGTACGAGTCTATTTCAACACACTGTGCGGAGGCTACGAGCTAATGTGACTGCAAAACTTGCTGGAGCTGGTATTGATGTAAACAGCATTGAAGGCCTAGATGATATATTTAATGATGTTCCTCAGCCATTTGAAGAGCTAGAAACACGATATAAACAAGAAAAGTACTTCCAAGATAGATTAGGACTTGTGGTGAGTTAACTAGCTATACCCAATTGCATTTAATGAGGATACACCCTCAGATGAGGAATACATTTGCAGTTCCTCTCCATCCCCCGTACACACAAGTAATTGGGTAAACTCCCTCCTAAAGTTTATAATTAAATTGAGGTAAGACCTCATTAAGATGTGCTTGTTTACCCCCAGGACAACACTAAAATACCCAAATGTCCCCCTCCCCCTCGACAGGGGTGTATCTCTAAATTTTATCTAGAATAGCTACATCTCATCCATCCCATGCACACACACATCTCCCTAACACTTTCATTTGCTGTCTATCTTTACTATCTACTATAATAATTATTATAATTCCAGGTTCCGGAAGAAATAAAAATTGGTGATCCAATCCACGAACCACGCTTTTCTGGAGAAAAGAGGGAACTCTCTTTTAAGATTTCATACATACCAGTATGTTCCACTACTTAAATCATTAGAATTACTCCTTAATGATCCATCGATTCAAAATGAGCTTGACCAATATCATAGTCGAGTACATTCAGATGGCGTGATTGAAGATTTTTGTGATGGGGAATTATTTCTTAACCATCCATTATTTTCTCAGTACCCCGATGCTCTGCAGATCTTAGCTTATTTTGATGAGGTCGAGTTATGCAATCCCTTGGGAACACATGTTAAGAAGCATAAGGTGGGAATAGTTATGTTCACCCTGGGAAATATTCACCCCAAGTATCGTTCAACTCTTCGAGTCATACATTTAGTTCTAGATGTGACCACACCTATCATTGAAAAATATGGAATGGATTTGATCTTGCAACCATTTATACGGGATCTGAAGCTCCTAGCAACCAAAGGGATTACTGTGCAAGTAGGAGTTGAGCAAACTTATCGTGGGGCATTGCTTGCTTTCTTAGCAGATAATCTAGCCAGCCATATGCTAGGGGGATTCAAGGAGAGTTTTTCGTTTGCTTTACGCATATGTCGAACTTGTATGGTAACTAAAGATGAATACAAGGGTATGTGTGATTTATCTACGGTGGCCGAGAAGGGCCATTTATATTGCTGATCTGGAATTATTCCATTTATGAATATTGCTGATTTGGAAATATTCCATTTATGAATGTTTACAAAGACGATCTTTTCCAAACTTCACTAGTTCCAAACTACCACCTTACCAAAGCCTAAGCCTGTGATTGTGAACTGCTATCCAATGCGCACAGTGTAGAGAGTAGAGCAGGTGTCTAACTTTTGCTTGTGCTAAAGAGGTGAGCTCGAGCGTGATGATACTCGTTTTTGGAGACTCGGGGCGTCGGCTAGCGCTATAGTCGGACGTGGGGCCTGCGCTGCAGCGCTGTGCAGTAGCGTCACATGACGCGCACGTGCACATACATATTAGATCACGTGCTTTATGTTGCCTTGCCTTGAGCCTCCTCGTGCTTTAGTGAAAAAGGAGCTTATAGCTATTATAGTGACTACCGGTAACTTGAGCGCAGGTGATATCATAGTGATATCAACAGCGGCTATGGCAGCTTTGTCAGACGATCTTGTGATCGAAGAAAGTTCCAGCGGATCAAGCGCTGCCGGCCCTACCAGAAGGCTGCGGTCGTCGCGGTCTCGGGCCACCACGTCCGGCCGCAGTACTTCATCTGAGCTAACATGTAAGTGCTAGATCTTATCTATGTATGACTTGTTACCGTGTCTATTTCGATCGGTATACCAAGGATCAATTTGTATGGGAAAATGGGTCCTTTTGAAATAATTTCAACAGTTACTGTGAGCTTATGGTATCAATTAAAATTCCATGAAGTGATGTTCAATTGGATCAGCTGATCAGTAGCGATCACATGACGCGCACATGCAGATGCATCTTAGATCACGTGCTTTTAAGTTGCCTTGCCTTGAGCCTCCTCGTGCTTGAAAAAGGAGCTTATCAGTAGTGACTTAGTCTACCGTATCCAATCTATTAACGCGCCATGAAAAATAATTATGAGTGCTGGGTGGTGCGCTATTAGAAGATTACCCTTCGCGACAAGGTGGCGCGCAAAATTTGTACACAAAAGTATAGAGACGCGTGGGTGGGCGCATTTAAATAGAGTGCACTTCAGGCCTAGGTGGCGCATCTCTTAGAGAGGCGCGTTAATTAGATTGGATACGGTAACACTCTCACTCTCCATACATATAATTATAGTTGCATAATAGCAACATGTCTCCATCAAGTATATCTGCTCTATTTCCAAATTTGTATATTTCCACGCACTATACATTTGTCACTTGAAACTGTGGTATAGACGACTTAAGGCGTGACCGTTTAGCCCATTAACTGCATAGTAGCCGTTGCTATCCGCCATTTTGGTGGTCAAGCGGTAGTACCGCGTGTACTGCAGTATGCCAGTGGAAGCTAGCAAGATCGATCATGAGCAAGAAGTCCACGGACAGTTTGTCTAAAGCAGCCCGAGAGCGTTCCATCCGGTGTCGTAGGCGAGCTGAGAGACGAGAAATGCACTCGCGATCGTACACTGTATAAAGCTATGGCAGTGCTGACCACCAACATGGCGGATATAACGGCAGTTAATGGGCTGAACGGTCACACCTTAAGTCGTCTATATATCCATTCTTTGATGCTTCCATAATTGTCTCTTGAAATTACAGTGTATTTCTGTTCTTTGATATTTCCAAACATACACATTTCCATAGTTATTTCTTGAAATAGCAGTGAACATCCTTTTTTTGATATTTCCAAACATGTACATTTCCATAATTATTTCTTGAAAAAGCAGTGTACATCCATTTTTGATATTTCCAAACATGTACATTTCCAAAGTTATTTCTTGAAAAAGCAGTGTACATCCATTCTTTGATATTTCCAAACATATATATTTCCATAATTGTCTCTTGATATTGCAGTGTATATTCATTCTTTGACATTTCCAAACATACATATTTCCATAGTTGTCTCTTGAAGTTGTAGTGTACATCAGTTCTTTGACATTTCCAAAGATAATATTATACATTTCCATAGTTGTCTTCAGAAAAAGTTGTATATTAGGTATTTTTGTACTCTGTGTAGACATGGTAACGTTATATCTTGAGCTGTATGCCTTGTCTCTCTTTGCAATATTATATATTGCTGCATGGATTACCTAGCTACATAATTGACTATGCATTTATATGCAGCATCAATTGAAGACTATATTGAAATGGCGAAGAAGAAGAGGGCAAAGCAGACTAAGAAGTGTACATCCAGTAAGAAAGTTGAAGACAAGCACTGCCAGATGATGGTATAATTTTATACAACATAATAATTATATTAAGTAATATACGTATACAGCTTCTTTTTATGGATATTAATAAGTGATTATGAGGTAACAAAATGGCGAGATTATTATTGCACACAGTAAAATTTGCATATTACTTTCTCTCCATTGTTACAGTATATATACATGCATATTATATGCAGTATGCTGAATCATTTCATGATAATGATTATTGTAGGTCCCAGTAGGGAGAATGTACCATTGCACAAAGCGAAAGAGAGGGGTACATATGCGCAGTGGGGGCGGCCCTCGGAATGTGCTACTTAGAAGGGATTGTTCATATGGACGAATGTTAGCTAAGTGTATGAGTGAGCTCTACACAGAAGAAGAAAGGAAGAATGCTGAATTTTACATTGCTGATGCTAAGGGGATACCGGTGTGGCACAAGGATAAGATAGAAGTTGATATGGAGAGTAGTGGGAAAGAAGTTGAAGAAAGGGAGTGGACACTTGGCGAGTATCTTCAGTTAACCAACAAATCACTGTCAAAATCAATGTTCTACTGTGTTCGTGAAGGTATAGAATCCCCCAGTAGCCATTGAAATGTTAATTTATTTATTCTAATACTGCAGAATTGGAATCTGATGATGAAGCAGGGCAATCCAGTGTGGGTATGTTAATCATCTGCTCAAGGTATATCATAATATCTCCACTACATTTTAGGAAAGCGTGTCGTGAGAAAGGATAGGGGTGATGAGTTGAAGTTCTGTATTATATAATAGATGTGTGATAATGTTTAATTAATGTGTAGTTAAAGTTGATAGTGATGCCAGCTCAGATGGTACGGAGTTGGAAAGTGTAAATGAAGAAATTGACACTGGTAATGGACATAGTACTCACGAGAAGATGGAAACAGAACCTGCAGCACATGTACAACAGTATGACAGTGATAACTGTAAGCTATTTATAATGATGAATTCTGTATTGCTATCGTAACCTATATCATTGGTTAAAGAAATTGTTGCCATAACAACAATGGTGGATCCCTTCTCATAAATTGTCCGTATACTATAATGAGTTATAAACCAATACCATAATGTGTTATATATCCATGCAGACATTTGGTATCCATTTTCTCCTGTATTTATGAAGCGCTTGAAGAGTGCATACAGGGATGAATGGTCCTTTCGAACAGTGCATTCACAGTTAGATGCACTTCTTCTGTCAGAAAAACGTGACACTGTCCAAGATGAATACCAATATAATACTGTTGGTTTAATGGAAGGCAATCCCTTGCACCTACCAGATTTCTGGCTGGCAGGAATAGATATAGCAACCAATCGTATGTGTATCATGTATAATAGGTATATAATATATGAAGCTGTTAATATCCGTTATGTTTATAGAAACAGGTATTGATTTAATTGAGTGCTGCGATAGGCGAACTGGTGTTGTCCACTACAAGAAGCCTAGTGCTGGTGTGTATATATGTTCGTCTATATTATACTCGATATTTACATACTTTGATATAATATCTGAGTAGAGAGTACTTTTGGAGTGTGGACTGGTGGTTTTTCTTGTCCTGGTGAAAGCGTGGCATTACTTTGTTGCCTAGCAACAGGTGGCTACCACAGCTGTAGTAGTTATATGTGGTCCCTCAACGATGAGATACTGGAAGAGGAAACCCATGCTATCGCTTATGTTATCTCCACTGGTTCATATACTTGTGTTGTCACAGTATCTGGAAACGAAAAGCATTCCTTCTCTTTCAACGTACTAGGTATTTTATACTTAATACAATTAATCTTAATTAAATTATAATTTAATGACATAAGTAGCAGATGTAGCCAATGATAGATGGAAAGTTGTCATTCCAGGAGTCAATGTGTGTCAAGGTGAGGTATTACATGCATGCATGCATGTGTATAGTGTACATGTAAACATTAGATCTAGGTCTTCAAAAAAATCGTAGTTTAAGGGGCGCCAATAGTCTGACATCAAATTAGTTACATCATAACACTAATTACCATACTGATAGCAACCTAAACGTATATAACTAGGGCCATTGGTTACAACAACTAATACAAAAAGTTCCAGAGCCTAAAGAAGTAGACTACTCCAGCTCCTGCATGAACACCCGGGATTCGTGAGTTAACCCCTACAAAATTATGTAGTAGCTAGTAACAATACTGACTGGAGATTCTGTTAATTTCCCTGAATGTGTAATTATGGTCATATATGCATGCTGCCCGTGTCCATGAGCCACTTAGGTGGGTAGGGAGAGTTTCCATGGAACAAAAGAGCTTTTCAACCTACCACCCCTAGTTCTCAAGGCTAGGCACCTATGTGGCTCTGCCTTTTGCTTAAATTAGGTTTGCCTGAGCAGGCAGTGAGATGGTTTTCCCCTTAGGTTTGGATTGGTAGTAGAAGATAAACCTACTGAATTTTCATGTATAAATTATTTTTATTAATAATTTTGTATTACAGGAAGAAGTGTTGACATTGCCTTAAAACGGTTGTCCATACTGAATGATGTTGAATTAAATGGTATGTATACTAATGGTTTTAATAATTATTATAATTTATATTGTCACCAAAAATTACTTGATAGATTATCGTAAAGTTTGTCTAAAAGAGGTAATTGGACAGGGTGGGTATGGAACTGTATACAAAGCTAACTGGCGAGGACTGGTGGTTGCCGCTAAAGTAATTCCCCTTCCAGCAGTATCAGCAGATTCCAATAATGTGAAGTCAGAGATTGAATTTTTGAAGTAATTTATTTGCTAATTCAGTCTATATTAATTTTATTATATTATACTCCTCATAACATTGTATGAAAGGAAATTGCATCATCCCAACCTAAGCAGTCTCCTTGGAGTCGAACAGTTGGAAACGAGTATTGCTATTTTGACTCCACTTGTGTACGGTAAAAATCTCCATGAATATAATATTATTTTTAGCTCTGACAGGAAGGTAAGATTACAATTATAGTTACTAAATTGATAGATTATTCTTATACAAAATGTATAGCTTGTTCATCCCGAGAAGTTATACGTGTTGGTTCAAGTGTGTCAAGCTTTGACATATTTGCACACTTGTGAACCTCCTCTAGAACATCTGGATGTCAAGCCGGCCAATATTTTGGTAAAAATATTTATTCAGTCAGTTATTGTAAAATTATAGCCATAATTAGCCTATAATATAGTAGTAATTGTATATTATCTATATAGGTGGATGCCATGACACTTCATGTGACATTGACAGATTTTGGCCTTTCACATGCCATGCTGAATACATCATCCATTGGAACAAAAACAGCAATGGCTGGATCGCCTGGGTATCAGTCACCCGAACAGTTACAAGCATTGAAGAAAGAAATAGGCCCACCAAGTGATGTGTTTGCTTTTGGTTGCGTTATAGTCACACTCTATAGTGAAGTGCCTTTGTGGCCAGGCCTGACCCCTTTTCAAATCATGTGCAAAGTTACTATTCACAAAGAAAAGCCTGGTACTATGTCTGATGTGCCCGGTGAATTGAGAGTGCTATGTGAAAAGTGTTTGGACTATAATATTGCAAATCGTCCTACAATTATAGAGGTCCAAAAGGGGCTAGCCCGCATCAAGGTGTGAGCTACAACAAAGCAAAAAAATTAACACCTGATCATTGCCATCCTTATTCAATACAATTTCACTATAATAAACGATGGATGTTGTGCAGTTAACATTCGATTCTGATCACTCTATTATTCATTATTAGATCCTGCATTGTTGACGATCTCACTCATCATGATTATATCAATTGATATAATATATTATAATATAATCTTCATTAATTATTAATGACATCAGTATATGTACAGCATTAAATTTTATGAATTCAAAATAATTATTATGAACATTTTGCATGCATATAAACAAAATAAATTATGTTGTATAATAAAATGGGTATTTGCAGACAAGTTCAATTAATGTGTGCTTCAATTGTGCATGTTAGTGAAATATACAAATCGATAGCTTGCTCAATGGATATAGGCATTTGTAATGATGAATCTGCATCCATCACCAACTTTGCTACCTGAAGAAACTCCAAAGATGCTGGAGGGTCTGGTTCTTCAGCATAATCCTCAGTAACAGATATGTCACGAACATCCAACTGACACAGATAATCTTGAATACCTGTAGGAGTTACTGTAGATTCAGACTAGAAAATTTAAGATCATGATCATGTGTACCAAGCAATTGAGGCAAGTGAAATAATTCATCAGGATGACCACTGGGGCAAATAGAATTTCTCACTGGCCGCAAGCGGTGACTATTCCATTCAAGTTTGACTCGGTCCAAGTCATTTTGGATTAATTGCATAAAGCACAACTTTAAACAATCACTATAATAATATCGTAATAATAATGATAATCAAAGCATAAGTTAACTTGTCTTTGGCTTACACATGAACAACGTTTGTACCATTGTAGAGTCCATGAGATTCCAGTCCCTGAAATTCAAAGTTGAAGCCAATTACTATTATTGTGACATTGTGAATAATCTCACCTTAAAAAACTCCTGCCACCAATGAGTACACAATCTTCGCAATTGGGACCACCAGGCCTCTATTCTCTGTTATAATTAAAATTATTATTGTCTCTGTCTTTCATTGTAATGTTTTTAATCATAATAATTTCTAACTAACTTGGTTTGTGACGGACTTTCCATAACGAAAACTCTCAAAACCAGCATAGCAATCTCCATGATTTCTTCTCAAAAAGGGTTGAATGAATGCTAGAGAAGAGTTCTCTGTGCCACAGTCAACTCTTACCAATCTAGGCATACCTACAACATTTAATTATTTGAGCTAGAACACACATTGTACATGTAACAGGCAAACCATTCAATTGCTTCACACACTCCAAATAATGATGTGCTATTGTCCTGGGATTATTGTTGCTAACTCCAACTTTTAACCACAGAATTTTCCGGGAATAGCTGCAGAAAAATTAATAAGACTTAGTGAAGGTAGCTATCTAGCAAAATTTAATACTCCACTGTTTACTCGGATGGCATACCCATCAATGCACGCATGGATTGCAAAACCAAAAGGCTTGATTTTATCAAAACCATCGATATGCCATACATAGTTAGGTCCCTACAATCATGGGAAAAAGAAAGTTTGAATAAAAGGGTTAGTTATATGTGATATCAGATTCTTAGCAAATTTTACTTTATTATTGTATAATCTTCTACGTAAACGATTCTTTCTTCTAGCACGAGACCCCTCAGGATCAATTCTTGTCAGTAGTATCATCACATTATCTCTAGATACAGTTAATGAAGTATCACGACCAATGATTTATAATTGATACAGGGATTCCCCCAGAATAGAATCCAATCCGGATGCTTAATGATATTCATAGGCTTTTGGTTAAGTTGTGGCTTTAAACTCCACCCCTTTCTTTGATGTTTATACAAGTCAAACTGGGTGGCCCACCCTGATTCAGGTACACTGGGGGGAAACACTGATTGGTATGATGAATACTTGTATCCCTTTCCTCCTTAGCTATGACAACATGCCTACCTTGACACTGGAATGCCATATTACATTCTAACACGCCGCCACATACTTCTGTAGCCAAGTAGGCTTCCTGATCCTTTAAGCTCTTCCTATAATCAGAGAATTGTTAATGAGACCTCTCTATAGTGCACATATTACCATAAAAGGTATAACTGCAGCACCAAAAAGAATCACGCTTGGCACTCCATTACAACATTTAAAAATTATTCTATAATCAATTTAACAATATTATCCAATGCTAAGTGCATGGCACGTACATAACGGAGTGGCACTGAAATTAGAACCGTTATGGTATACCACACACAACACCCTGATCTTTACCTACCGTGATTATTAACCCCTTGCGCAAGAGCGCGTGATAAATTTAATAAGGCTGGCTGACTCCAAAAAGAGCACACCTAACCTTGCACATTCATGTTTATTAAACTTGATAGCTACAACGCCTACCTCAATTACACCCAGAGTATCAAGCAACAAGGTCCTATCTTGCAAGGTACGCCTTCGCAGGCCGAGTCTCTTCAAAATTCTCTTAAGTTGTCGGAGAGATATCGATATGCCATGAAGAAAGTGCAGAAAGCACAATATTAGTCCATAGTCGTATCCAAGATGAAAATAATGCTCTACCAGCGCATCCCTCGTCCCGAAAACGCACGGCGGAAAGGCCAATAAGGCCAGTATTACCGACAAAATCATGATCCGTTTCTCCGTGGATCCAGGGCATGCCACGGTGCTAGATTATGGGCCGGGACTTCCTCTTGTGTAATACCGTACTAGTAGTACTGCGTGGCGCATGCGCGTCATCGTACATGTACACAATAATATTAATATTACATGAGGAATTTAGTAGCTACATGTACTGTAAGGTTTGGAAATATGAATGTTTGTAATTTATAAGGTTTGGATATATTAAACTTTGGAAATTCCGGAACCTCGACTTTGGAAATACTAAATAGTAATGTTAGGAAAAGATCGTCTTCGTAAATATTCATAAATGGAATACTTCCAAATCAGCAATATTGATAAATGGAATACTTCGAAATCAGCAATATTTATAAATGGAATAATTCCAAATCAGTAATATTGATAAATGGAATACTTCGAAATCAGCAATATTCATAAATGGAATAATTCCAAATCAGTAATATAAACGGCCCTTCCCGGCCACTGTATTTATCCCATGTTGCTCCAAGGTGCATTCTTTATCATGAGCAACAATGTGAGCACCTTAATACCCCACTTCGAGATCACTACTCAAAAATATATGGTATTAACAGAAGTGCTCTACTTGATGTTCCCTACTTTTCAATCTTTAATGGTGGACTACCACATGACATGATGCACGATGTGTTAGAAGGGGTAGTTGTTAAAGAACTAACTGTTACTAAAACACTGTATCTCAAATAAGTATGTTACTCTTGAGGAGTATAATCATTGTTTGATTCATTTTGACTATGGCTACAGTGAAACGGACAGGCCTGCCCCCATCCTCAGTAGCTCTAGGCTTCTTGAAAGTGAAACAAAAGAATTTAAGCTCACAACTTCCCAGAGTTTACTCTTGGCAAGAATCTTTCCCCTATTTATTGGCGACAAAGTGCCTATAGATGATGCTCATTGACAAGTTTATCTTCTTTGCAAGGTGATTGATGTGGTTGTTTGCCCTTGGTCTTCTGCTGATTTATGTGGATATTTGCGAGTCCTGATTCAAGAGCACCATACACTGTTCATAAAAGTTTATTCAGAAGATAAAGTGACACCAAAATTCCATTTCTTGCATCATTACCCAGAGCAGATATACAAAATGGCCCCATGTTAAGATCATGGACCATGCGTCATGAAGCAAAGCTCTTTTTCAAACGAGTGGCTCGAATAGGAAACTTTAAAAATATTGCATTCACGATCGCTAATCATCATCAGCGCCTCTTATGCTGGGAACTGTCAAGTGGTAAACTATTGGATAATCCTCTAGAATGTAGCCCTGGTCAGACGACATCTAGATTGACGAGCCACCATCCATTAAGGCTAATCTACTGACACTTTTCTTGTGCTAGTATCAGTGATGATACCATGATATCTAGGCCTACATGGGCGAAATGGAATGGAAGCCTTATTAAGCGGGGTGCTTTTGTGGTCATTGGCTCTGATGGTCTGCATCCTACTTTTGGCAAAGTGGAAGAACTGTTGGTTATTGTGGACATGTTAGTGTTTAGTGCATATTGTGAAAACCCAGTATTTTGATGATCATTATCATGTATTTGTAGTAGTAGATTTGTAGTAGAAACTACAGTTGATCAGTGTTTCCTGCTTTTTGACAATTTAAGTAATTACTCTGTACACCACTCTCACAAGAAAAATGGCTTACTTTATATTTATTTGAAACAATTCTTTAAAGCATAGAATACAGTACTTTCAAAAAATTTCAGTCATGTTACATGTACATGTATAATAATATGGTGCATAGTCTACATGTATAATATCAGTTCATATTATCTTTTTATGACATTCACAAATCCATTATTATGAGCAACAAGAACATGATTGTCCTGTGTATGTGTGTGTGTGTGTGTGTGTGTGTGCGCGTGCATGAGTGTATGGATCATATAAGTGACATCAGCATTATGTGTATGCATTTATTTGTAGTTGCCTAGCAACCAAAGTTTTATAGGCAATTTGCATCATCGCACATCTCAAGTGCACTTAAGTGGCTGTGGTCACAAAACTATCTGTGGTTTGCCATCTATATACATGTACACTTGTACATAATAGTTATCTGACAGTAATAATATTTGGTGTATGAGATGCATGGTCAAATGCACCCCAATTACTGTCAGATAGCTATTTTGCTGGTAGTTGACCTCTATTCATCATTAGCCTACTTTATGATGACCCAACCCCTTCCCATAGCCAGCAAATTTCCTATAAATACTTTGGTTGCTAGGCAACTACCAACAAATACACGTCATGCTAACTGACCTTTATCCAACACACAGATGTCACATATTCAGACTGGTCAGGTTTTTGCCAACCAGCAGATCCAAGAAAACTCGTAATGTTTGATGGTAAATCCTTAGGTTCACTTGGATCACTTGTCTATATACAAAATTAATACAAGACTTAGTATAATATCATAGGCACCATGGCTGTATAATTAACTGGCACCTCACTTTAATTAAATAGAAATTTTGAGGTAAACTCCAATCTTTGTGAAAAATGTACACACTATTGCTTGCACATCCTACATAGAACCGTATTATGACATTGCAATTGTGTAAACATCTATTTGCATACATGACAACTAAACATACCACATGCAATGCTGCCATTGAGCACATCAATTCCGGTAAAATGATTGCTGTACATTGGATCTTTAAATTGACGTGTGACATTCAGAGATTGAATATCCAAGAGGTGAAGTTCATCAGACGCATGATTCCTAAACAAAGTATCAGAGTACAGATTCAGAAATCAGCTGTTACCAAGATTATATTATACATAAAGGGCTGTAATACTCACACAGATACAATTTCTGTATCGCTAATAAAAGTAGCTTTCTTGAGGTCCATTTGAGAGTCATGCTTAAACAAATGGGTTTTAGGATTACGTAAGTCAATGTAGCATACAGCATCTGGACACAAAAAATAGTATTGAGCTTCTTATGCCTTCTTAACAGAAATTATTAGCATATATGTACCATTAGTTGTATAAGCAAGGAGGTGTGTGTACACTAGGTGAGGACACACAGAAACAACCTGTTGCTTAGTATCAAGTGTGAAAGTGTTGTGTAAGGTTTCATTAATCCATATTTTGACTGCAGAAAAGTTATATGTCCAATTATTAATAAGATAGACACACAGTATTAAACACCGGTACCCCTGACATCGATTCTATATTAACTGCACTCACACAGCTTGAAAATCATTACAGTGTAGAGGCAAGGGTATACCGTATTGCAAGTCATTTTTGTGAAACTGAGCCATGTATTGATTAGCACCACACCCCTGGACTAGATTAACCAGTAAGAAAGCTGGTATACACACACACACAGTGATCCATTATAAAGATACAGTAACTGTTTCCTATAATTAGCTACTTGCAGTTATCTGCCATAACCTGTTTGGCCTCCACCGGAAATGAGTAACTGACCACATATGGTATATGCCAATGATGAAGTACTTTCTGTGTGTCCTATCACACACTTGAAACGTTGATTACCAGATGCTGTATCTAGCACTCCTATCTGACCAGTGCTGTCCCCATAAGCAAGGTGTGTGTTGACATGTGCAAATTTCAGTGATCTGTGAATCATTAGATTTTGCTGACATAATATTATAGGTCACAACGAATTTTGCTATCTAACATACTTGATCTTTCCTTCTGAATGGATATCAGCAAGAGGAAAGTGAATGCGAGGACTACGCAACAAAGTATCCTTATAACTGTAAATCTGTGGCATAATAGATGGCTAATAATAGCATATAAACCATGCAAACATACCTTGATTCGTTTGTGTACACCAACAGCAAATAAATCACCATGTCTATTAGCATCCACACAAGTGATATCATTTCTAGATGTTTGTGTCCTAGCATCTGTACCAGCAAAGAAGCTAGCTAGCTGAACTAGCTGTGTACCTGTAGCCATCATAATATCAGGTTGTGTATATTATGTCATGTGACATACACATGATAAGTCATGAACTGCACATATTTTTATGGTGCTCCGTGGATTATCACACCTAATTGTTAACATGTACTATGGCAATGGGTTGTTTTCCATTCATAGTTTACACTTACCAGCATTGGTAAAAATCAACTAAGATATAAAAAATAAACCATGGAAGGATGTATTTGTATGCTTATAACATGGGTGAAAAGTACCCACATAGTGGTAATAACCTGCCACTTTTTACTGTGTGCTGACATTGAGGAAGCATATTATGCTAATTACGTCACAGACGGGGTGATAACATTGGATGATAATCCAACCACTAACTCAGTGAAATCCTTCCTAAAAAGTATGCAACCCTATAGAGAAAAGCCATCAAAGGATAGGTCCAAACGCTTTGCAGCTGGTAACTTGCCACTTGACACTGAATCTCCAGAAACTCATGATGTAACTGTTTTTCAGTATTGGACAGTTTTCCCCCCAAATAAAGTTTTGCGGTCAGCCAGTTTTTCTACTTGGACAAGTGATCTACCTATCTGAGTCCAGCAAGCCAGTTAAGTTAATAGTTCAATTAAGGAAAATTCTAATTTGTCTACTGTGCTCAATGTTTGTGAGTATCAGGCTGACTCCTCTACTTACACTCTAGCTGGGAAATCTGGTCTACTAAAAACAGCATGTAATTTGCATATCAATGTATCTCATCTGATATCAAACACAAAAGATGGTTGTACATCTAGATCATACAGAAATCCCAGATCTGATAGAATACATCCCATACCATAATTTTGGATCTAGACATCTGTCAACCAACTGACTTTACAATGTCACCAATGTGGACACCGAAGATGAGGTTACAGATCCATACATTGTGGAAAAAATTGTAGATAAACCATTTAATCCACATAAAAGTCAACATGAATACTTGGTGAAGTGGCTCGGCTATGATATGAAAGAGAATACTTGCCAAGTAATATTCCTAATAAACAATTACAACAATATGAACAAAAACTATTACACAAAGACAATGAAAGTGAGCCTAGAAAACGTGGCCTAAGACCAAGTTCTTCTCTTAAAAGTACACTGAAGCCTGATTTTGTTAACAAGTAAGCTTGATTCTTCTATTTTTGTTCGTACATCTGCACAGGAAAGAAAGACTATAGTAGAGTATTGTATATAAAAAGTTTTATTTTTACCTCAAATTTTGTATCTTGTGTTGAGTATCTTCTTAACAATGTTTCCAAATGTACTTCTTGGTCAACAGTGAGATAAGGATGTCCGTTGCTCTAAATCGATGTGAATTGCTACTATACTGCCCACCACTTATGTATGTACTTACAACCTATAAATAATTAATCATAGTCTGAAGATTCTTTCACTTACGCTTTAATTTTTAGCCCAGGCAAATGTGCGTCCATGATATGTGCAAGTACTCGAGCATACTTTTCTTCTACATGGCCAAGCATTTCTCCTGATTTTAGTGTCACCTTAATGGCGCATGGATGGTGAATATTGCCAAACTCCCTCTGCAGATGGACATTCGTCATCGAATGCAACTTCGACAGACCCGTATAAAACTTGATTCCCATGACGTTTATATAGCAAGAGCAGTATTCTTTTGACGCTTTGTCACCCATATATTCCGCCAGTGAGTGGTTGCTATTCGTGGACTTATAATAACAATCGTGCATGCAAACTATATGGTAATAGCGCTAGCACCCATATTACTGGGTGGGCGTGGCTACAATACTATGCTTCGGTAGAGTCAACGGTCACGGTGCAATTCTGTATCCGGTCAAGAGGTCAAGGCATGTTTTTCGGTGCGGTCAAGGGGTCAAGAGCAAAAATCTACTCAGTCAAAATCTTGACCCCGGTCGCGGGTGGAAGTACAGTTGCCTATGTGGTGTCCCCCCCCCCCCCCTTGTTCAAGCGTCAGTAAACATGAACCTTCACCCATCAGTTCATTGACCCGCGTGTTGTAAAAAAAAGTCGAGCGTGGCGCAATATTTCACGCGTTCGCGTCAGCCCTAAACGGTTAATAGAATTCAAGTTTCAAGAATGCACTTAGCTTTCTTGTACAATATCATGCACATTCGCTTTCTATTATTCATACATGAATAAAACGTACCCAGTACTTTGAACATTTCGAGTCTTGTAAACAAGGGTATTTTTCGACAACCTTACGGCTGATTGCCTCATACTGGGATGTAGTAGGTGTGGGTAGTATACCCTCGTAATAGGATACCACTTCTCGAATAAAGGCAGATCGGTTGAATGGATCTCCTAGTGTTCCGTCTGCAATTGCTGATGTTGCTTTCAGTGAGAAATGTGTAGGCAATGAAAATTCTTTGATATCAAATTTTGACCTGACATTGCTGGTTCCCTGTATGGATAAATAAAAGTGAGAAGATTAGCTACCAGAATTAGATAATCCACATTAGATGACTTTTTCACAAACATGTTAATTAATAGGGATTTGAATTTTTGAAATAGGAGAAGACTATGACAACCAATTGCAAACTAAAGGTACGTGTGCAAACTAAAGGTACGAGGTCTATTGTAATAGGCTCCAGTTTTGAATCAATGTTAGTGTATGACTTACTTTGGGCTTGATATTAATCAGCAGTTACACAAAGAGCACCGTATTAGTACAGTAAACAGATTAATTTTTAAGGGGGAGAGCTGCGAAGGTGGCCCTTCAGCCTTGCAATAATCATCATTAAATTTTAGTATAATACGCATACCTTTCCATTTAGGTCGGCCAAGGGAGGGTGTTTTGCTGGAGGCAGATCATGATCATCTGCTCTGTTCAGTCTGTGCATTTGTGATCCCTCATTCTCATCATCAGATATTATCATGGCATCTTGTTTAGGATTTGTCAGTATATTGTCCTGTGTACGTAAAGTTATATTTTAGATGAGTACCTGGATGTGCCAGTATAATCACTCCTATTTAATATGTACAGAAAAAAGTAGCTATATACAGGTTTACCTCTTTAGCTGGGTGAGGACGTTTTGCTGGAGGGAGTGCTATCAAACGTTCCTTTCTGATTTGTTTTGATCCAAGTGTAAGTATCCCCTCGTCCTCGTCAGTGCTATCATCAGATATTAAGCTATCTTCTCTGGTATTCTTAGGATTTAACATAAGCAATGTACTCACATGATTGTGTTTAGATTTTAGGATCATCTAACGGGAAAGAAGTTTTTGAGACTGCACTTATTTCAGGCATTTACATTATAGCTTCAATAGTCACCTAACTTGAGATCCATCCCTTTGCTTGCTACCCATACGAAAGTTAGAGCCACAGTTAAATCTAGATACCTTGTTTAATAATATTATTATTAAATTTTGTAAAAAACCTCAGGATTTAGCTTAGTAGCTAGATCTTTCAAAGCCTTGACTAATAGCTATCAAGCAGAAATTCCCGGCTACATGCAGTAATAATTATTGGTGGGATGATATAGATCGATACTTCCAGCATGCATGAAGGGGGGTGAAAAGAGTAAATTCCTTTTTAATGAAGCTAGTTTTTCGATGATTTCTGTATGTGCTTGTGAGTCACTAAGATGCCTAGATCTTGATAGCTGGGTGTTAACTTCTTACCCATGTGTGTGTGAAAATCACACCTATTTGAAATTTTGATACCTGCAATACTCTTACCTCTAGATCTTTTGATCCACCGCTGCTGATCTCACTCTCTCTAACAATCTTAATCTTCAGTCTTGCAAATGGGGATGTCACTAGCACACTGAACTCTTCAAAATCCGTTGTCAATTACTTTAGTACCTCGCCATTAATCTCACAGTCTGGCTTATGCATACAAATTTCAAAATTAACCAACAATGTATAGGCCTACTCCCAGGGCTAGCTAGTAGATTAGTACTCTCATTAAACTCCTATTAAAGGTAGCTCTACTTTGTTATACAATTTGGCTGTTTGACTTGGTTTAAATTCTGAATTTACTTACCTCGAATCACCTTGATAGACGCCTTGTCAATTCCATTGCGATTTAGCTGATAGTACACTTGATCCACAGAGAGCTTTTCCATGTCCTTCCTCTTCATTACAGCACAGGAGTAGTCACAAGAAACGAAATAAACCAGAACGAAAGTCCAAGGCATCACAGCCGGTGTGCACTCCACTGACCCACAAGAGTTACTGAAGATGATTGAAGAGAGAGTTTGTGATGCCAAGGCCTTGTTCTCTGGGCTTTCTACTGCTCATCAACAACAGAAATATTTTGTTGACAACTTTTATCTAGTGGTAAGAAATGTATTAAAATGGGGGGGGGGGGGGGACGGGACACTCGCATAACACTGTGTCCAGATTTGTGAACACGGTCTGGATGGAGATCAAGGTGCTTCTTGGAGTAGTCTTGCGTTCCACACCCCCCAATCCCCTCCCCCCTTTGTTAAAATGGCTAAAAGAAACTATTGGCCCACTAGGACATTTATGGTGCCTCTATTGCCCATGAGTGTGAGTATGTGTATTTTTGGGGGGGGGGGGGGGGGGGGGGAGTGATGGATATGTGATACCTGATAAGCCGTTACAGTTCATTGTAGATCAGGTCAAGCAATCAGAGCCTTTTGTACTTTTATGTTTCTACCTCGGTCTGTCATCGCCCACTCTTGTATATGCTGACAGGAACCTGTTCCAGTTATCCTGGGTACAAGGAGGATTTGGAAGATTGTGAAGCACAAGAAGAGAGCAACCATTGTGCATGACACAATGTATTATGTTCCATTGTGACCGTCCACAAGAAAACCATGCATAATACGCTGATTTTTTTAGTTAAGGCTACCATTACCAACTACAATCTTTGAACTATTGCTCCAGCAAATTTGAAGTCTCTAGCCCGTGTAGTCATGGAGATATGAGCAAAAATATACTCGGATCGCCCGTACTAACGTTTTGCAAAAAATTGCAATGAACATTGCTACGTACGTTGACCGTGGAAGTCCGTATACTCACCGTTTATGGTAAACACGTGGCCCCGCCCACCTAGTCATTGAGCTAGCTGGCTGCCAAAACGCTCGAAGGAGAGCAGCAGCCAACATTTCGATGGAAAAGAACAAGAAAAGCGTTTCTAAAGATCGTTAGTACACAGAATCGGAGAAAGAAGTGGCTGGAGAGTTTTTTCTGTGCAGCTGCCGTGCTTGCCTACCTGCAACTATGGCAACGGCTCTGTATCATGGACGGTCAATGTTAGCTACACGGCCAACTTCTTTGAGGCATAACTTGGCAAGTATAGCGTTCTAGAAGCTACGAAGCAGATTTTTGTGTAGAGGAATGATTCCTCTATAGACCTATACCAAAAAGTGAAAATCAATATAGTTATCACCATAGGTAATTATTTTGGCCTGTATCTCGGATTGATATCCGGTGCATTATGCATAGTTTTCTCGTGGACGGTTACATATAGTGCAACTAAGCTTGACGATCTTTGCCTGATTTGCCCTATGGTCATTGGTCATTGTGCGAATGGCACAGAATGATTTAGAATACAGGACGCACTGATATGCGGTGTGGAGAGGTATTATAGTTGCACGTTGGCTCTTGGCTACTATTATTTGTCCATTCAAAAGGGCAGGGCCAATCGTGCTCCTCTACTATTAATAATTATTAATTTTATGTTCAATGGGTGATGGTCAGGTTTAGATTTATGTCACGCAAGTATATATAACAATGTATGATGTATGCTAGTCTTGTATAGTATTTAATATTTAAATGTAGGTAGCTAAGGCAGTGAGGGTGCCCTGCGTGCATGAATCAAGGGGTACTGGCTATCAAGTGTTCTCAGTGACCTTAGCGAATGCACAGAAATGCCTGGAATTACTAGATAGTTCAGGATTAAACCAGTTGGAACTGGTTGATTAATTATAATGAGTGTTGTACTTAAGAGGTTGTAATGTTAAGATACGATCATTTAGTTGGGCAGTGGTGAATGGATCCGAATATAGTGCAGTGAGTGAGTTGATTACGAAACGTTTAAGGAAACTGCTATTGTTATGGCGCGATTGTTGTCTATACCTTTTAAAGTGCATGTATAATATTGTCCGTGAAAGACTGTATCACATATATGCAGGTGTGTACTGTTAGTCATGATGTGGTGTATTATGTATTTGCCCACACTTTGAGTCTGTTTTAGATGAGTCACGAACTATTGCTTTAAGTCCAGAGATGTTGATGAAGGTATTATATGTGACCGCATTTGGGAAAACCTTCCGTATGGGATTTTTATCTGAAAATTGAGTTTGATAAGTTCTACCATAGAGCTAAGTCTTAGGCCGATTGCACGCTTTGTTGTGGAGATACAGCGCTTTGTTTGCGATCGCGCCACACCCCCAATAATCGAGAAATTACAGTCTAAAGGCGTTGCTATGCACGCGTATGGCGTTTCCGCATACTACACGTGACCCGGAAATCAACCTGGGCGGAGCCGTTTGAAAAGAACGTAAAGATCAAGCAAGAGTTGAATTTCGTTGTTGATAACGACAGCCGATTGTTCTTAAATGCCCAAGAATCTAAAAAGGTGAGCAAACGTGCAGTAGTTCGATGTATCTAGCTGTATCTAGGGGGCAACTGTAAATGGAGGAATAGGAATTTGGAAACGGAAAATGGAAAGGAAATGGTCGTCAGCACTTTATGCACATGCGCAGCTGCAGTCAAACTTAGCTATCCTCATGCCAGTGCCGGTGAGAGAAGAGAGAAGATCCTTCGCCATCTTGTTGACTGGGCCAAGAACCAGCAATCACTAATCATAAATTTTCTTTTATCTTTTGTCAATGGATACCTCAAAGGTGATTTTTCTGCCTAACTCATAGTACTTCTGTGTCACAAAAAATGTATCCTATTTGCTTATTGCAGGGCCATAGTGCTGACTCGCCTGTAGTCGTGAGTAGTGATGCTTCATCTGTTGAGTCTGCAGCATCTCCGCTAGCAAGCCACTCTGCAATGGGAAAAAGGAAACGGTTAGTGATCCCATATAAAATGATCGCTTGAGTTTGACAATTTACCAGACTCATGGCCAATCCAATTCCATACCGAAGTTTCTGGGTACTATAGTTATTGTCCTTTGCGTGTGTGTGTTCCCCCCCCCCCCCCCCCCCCCCCCCGCTTCCCAACAAATTTAATGTCAAATTTATATTGCTATGTGATTATGTACTGTAGGGTTGTCAGTAGCAGTGACGACACAAGCAGTGATGAACAGATTTTGATATATCCATTGATCGGTTAAAGAAGCCTACAACTCCAATAAAGTGAGTCAGTGCTCCTTTTGTAAATTCGGTAATCATAGTCCCGTATCATGGTAGGCACAGGAATGCAACATTGAATATAACTGGCAAAGATGATCTCTACCATGATAATTCTAAGCTACCGGTTTATTCCCGTACCTCAGCAAGGATGGATGCTCACGATATCGTCAATGCCCTTCTAGATCCTGAACTGGAAGAATCGAAAGTATGCAGTATGCACCCTGTGAATACTGAAAATAATGCAGTCTTTATTGTTGATCTTGGAATGCTAAAGAGCGTGAAGGATTTATACTGTGACGATATGGGTTCTTGGCAATATAATGGTGTATATCACTTGTGGTTGGAGGTAGATGAAACTGGATTTGTTTCCACACTGGGCAAGGACTGGTCCAAACACATATTACATTACAAAGAAATACTCCGTACACAAGAGCAGCAGAGACTTGAGGAAAATTGCCGCAATATTATCTGGTAAGTGTACATCATAATAATATTGTAATATCTGGTTCTCCCAGGATGAGTTAACCGATTATGGGCGGGGTTGTACGGGTCAATTGAACTTTGAACTCCGAAATATTTAAATAAAGCGTCCTATAGACAAGCTTATTGTAGCTAAGTAACAGGCCTTAGCTACCTCTAAAGGCTTTGTTGACAACTACATAAGTTGCCAGAAGCCTCACGTTCGTCTGTCCCACCGTACACTATCGAACTAAACGCTGTAGTAACGTCTAAAAGCTTAGAAGCCGTCTTACCTCGATCATGGCCGCTGTCTTCAAGTCTGCCGCTCGCGTTCAAGGTTGGCTTCACAAAGCGGCTACTCGTAGGTAGTCGCTATCCACTCGTCTAGCTATGGACCAAGCGCCATGGCTGTAGCTCTGTTGGTTCAACGATAATAGCCTCGAACTTTCGCCCGGGTCGATCGTAATGGCGATCGAGCGGCTTGGTTAACGGTATCGGTCACACCCACTTAATTGCTACCGGCGCGACCTGAAGCCATAACTTAGTAGCGGCGGTCAGCGGCTAACCACAAACCGGACGTAAAGCGTAGTAGCCTAGCGTTATGCACGAAAAACGCGAAGAAAACGGCTTTGACGCCATTTGGCGTCAATCGCCTATAACATACATTACGTATATGACGCCAATTGGCGTCTATCGCCCATAATCGGTTAAAGGCATAGTGGGTGGGGAGTGATTTTGGTGGAGTTTTGTGACTGCTATAACATAAATATAGTAGTACTATAGTATCTAGTAAGATGCGGGGCCCACTGTGCTGAAAACGCTAGGGGAACATTGCATACTTGTACTTGCAGGGGTTCCCGAAGCATATCCTAGCCAAATTGGCTAATACATCATTTCCTTGGTAGTAGTTACCATAGCAACATAATTTTCAATCACAAATTGTAGGATAGTTCAGAGGTGATAGAGGGTTATTAGTATGTTTACGGGTCAGGTACCAAAATAGTTAGATGGTGGTTTTGCAATTCTACTTGTAGCTTTGTTGCTTTGTAGAATAACTACCATAATACATGTAGTTATGCACAAATGAGGGAGACATGTACAGACACCAGTTATGTTTGCAGCATGGGTGTTAGGCAGCTGTTCCCAATTCAAAGGCTTACTGGGTTATGAATTTGCAACACAGAAATAATATTTACCACTATTGCATTCAAGTTTGCCCAGGTCTTTATGACCTTAACTTTCTACTGCAGATTGTGATGGTGATACGCTAACTCACTCTCTGGTACAATACACATTCGATGACGACGAGCACCCTATTTCCCTCTGTCCTCATGGAAATTCGAAACGAAAGGAGAGTTTCATTTGAACGATGCCCAGTACACTACAGAAGCTTAAGTGCATTGCTCAGGATTTAACGCCCAAATTTGCAGTTTGTGAAGCATCATCATCATCCGGTGGACTAGCTTTGGCTCCAAGCGCTGGACCATTACCTCGAAATCGTCAACAGGTATTGAATCTCAGATGCCGCACTGATGAAGCACATGAACCCTTGATTGGAAAGAAAAAGGATCCTCTATTTGCTGTCATGAGCATGTGCAAGGAAATTGAAGGCAAAGGCACTGCAGAGCACTTTGTTCGAATTGTTACCGGAGCTCCTGAACCAATGACTGTGTTGTGCTTTGATTGGAGCTTAAATGACTTGGAGCGATTTTGCACTGGAAAGCAGCACACTGTGTTATCAGTGGATCCCACATTTAATTTGGGGGATTTTGATGTCACGGTCACTACATACAGGCACCTGATGCTTACTAACATGTCTAGAAATCATCCCGTAATTATGGGTCCGCTTTTTATTCACCAGTGCAAGAAGTTCAACACGTATCGTTTTTTGCATCATCGCTCGTTGGGCTAAGGCCTGCCTTAAGGTACCATTAAATTGCGTGGGCGTGAGGTGGGGGATATGACACCTAAACCACATCAAAGTCATTAGTGAGGTGCATGGTGTGTAACCACGCCCTTTTAATTGCACAGGTCTCAGGGGTGTGGCTGCTAGAGCCGGAAGTGTTCATTTAATATCCTCCATGGACCGGAAGCCCAGCCGGAAGGGAGGGGCCAGGCCACGCCCAAAACAGCCCCACCCTGTTCCCCAAGGACCACCATTCTCAATCAAGTGCCTACTAACCACCGGATGTCCACCGGAAGCCCACAATCAATCCCAATTAAAACACACAGCTTCCTCAAGGCCAAAACACACACAAACACTTGGAGGCCGTTCTGCCACACCGCCCACGCAAGAGCTCACCTCATTTCCTGTGTGGGCGGAGTAACAACACGTCATCGCAACCACATCCGCTTCAAACCATCGTCAGCTTCCGTCCAGCCGTACAGGCCCCTCGATCGCACCGCCGTACAGTGCCTCATTAACAGACATGGCCTCACCTTTGACCTCCTGCCACGCCCCCAAAGCCTCCCCGCGGGGTTCAAAGGTCACCACCGCTTCCGGGACACGCCCACCTATCGCCGAGGCCAAGTCCCAGGCGCCGATGTCCAAGCACTGGCCCGTGAAGCCACGCCCAATCGGAAGCAATAAAACCTGCATTAACGCACACGCGCACACTCCACACAGTGCCAGGAACACGCCCACATGCTTAATTAGGCCTAATAAGCTTTTTTTTTTTTTTTTTTTTTTTTTTTGTCGTTGCGGTTAATAGTTAAGAAAGAATGCTTTGATCTTGCTTTGATGTGGGCAATTACCGGCCTTTTCTTCAGGGGCCACTTCCGGTCGCTAATTACACGCGCATAATCATCCCTGGCCGATTCTGGACACGCCCACCTTCGACCAAAAGCACTCGTATGGCCTCTTCGGCCACGCCCCTTCACGATTCGCTAATTGAATTAGCCATTCCTGACGCTCACGCCCACGCAATTAAATGGTACCTTAAGAAGTCTTCAAGCCTTCGGAACAGATGGCGAGCTAGCGTTATCAAATGCATTTCAAACAGTGTTCACAGGTGCCAAGCATTTGCGTAGCTTTTTGCATTGTAAGAGCAATCTAGATGACAAGTTGAAGAAATTGCACGTACCAAAGTCAGTACGTACCGAGTTCCTTCGTGACATTTTCGGGAATCCTGCTGAACTTGAGGAAGGACTTGCTGATGCTGAAGATGAGGAATGCTATGAAACCTCTCTTTGTAGCCTACAGAAGACATGGAACGATAGAGAGAGAGAATTTAATGATCCTCCCTCCTATGAATGGTTTGTCAACAACTGTAAAGATACTGTAAAGAGCTCAATACTAAAATCGGTGAGGATAGCTGCTGGATTGGGCAACCCACCACAACCGTTCTACACTAATGATGTTGAATCACACAACGTCATTAAATAGCACACGAAATATGCAGCTCAAGAGCTTCCGCAGTTCGTGGAAAAGATGAAAGGTTTAATTGCCACACAAAAGCAAGACATTGAACGTGCTGTTGTCGGGATGGGGGAGTATAGACTTGTTGATGTGTTCCAAAATCTTACTGTGGATACACGCAAATATTTTCAAATGTCAGAAAAGCAAAGAGAGAGAGAGGTCTAAAGCAGATTTTCAGTGCTAAGTTTGAAGATAAAAGGGGGAAAGTATCTTGGATGGAATGGAAATGAGTGGCACAGAAGCTGTTAGCATAGCAGATGAAAATCCCCTATGTCAAATCTCTATTCCTCAGTATGTAGCTGAAAAGGTGTGGACCGACGGTACAGAGCTGACGTCCCAAGATAGCAATGTGTGTATTTCCCCTGGCTGCGCTGATGGGTCTGCTTGGCTGGTAAAGAGTGATAATGCAACACATCATAGACCGTATTTTGTTGAGTGTAAGAAATCTGGACAGTTATGCTGTGAGAAGAGCTGCATTATGTTCAATTCCTGTGGTGTATGTGCTCACATTGTTGCCGTGGCAACCAGAAAGAAATGCCTTGAGACCTTTATTAATTGATTTAGCAAGCGGGGTAGCATTAATGTTACAAAAATGGCTCACTCTGGACTGCCTAAGGGAGCTGGTAAGAAGACACGCAGTCGCAGAAAATTTTTAACCAAGTCTAGCACGAGAAAGGTGAAAAAGATCTTGCAAGATGCCGATAGTGAATCCTATACCCCCCGACCTGGTATCACTACTAAAAACTTGCACAACAGTAGTGTACAGTCACCTGTGGCTAGCTTCAGTGAGACTGACTTCCATCCCTATTCAACATTAGTTACTACACCTACACCAGATACAGCTTCGTGCTCTTTTCCTGTTCAACCACGTCCTCCATTTGTTCCACCCATGGCCTCACCTCCTACTCCACCTCCCTTATTTTCTAACATCCAGGCTTGTGTAGATGCTACTCGCTCTGTGCATCACTCTCCCTCGGTGTTGACAGCTGCCTCTCAGGAATGTTCATACTTTCAACCATCTCCTGGACAGTCTTCACTCCCTGCACCACCACCTTTAGTCCGGGCACCAGTTCAGCTATCTATGCCAGTGTACCTTCCGTGTCCTGCACAACAAACACAAGAAAATGGGCATGAGAGAGACAGATGTAGCCTGCCATATTTCTTGGTCTTTGTGAAAGGAAACATCTCCAGGTGTGGAAAGAAGAATCTGCGTGATGTCAGTGGAAAAGTTCACCCTCCCCCTCACGATCTATGCCTCATGCACAAGGAATTTGTTACATTTGAGAATCCCAACACTGGACTACGTCAAACATCCCAAGAGAGAAGGGATGTTTACTACCACGCCTGCAAGGCATGTGTGCTACAGAAGTGTGAGAATCCCAAGGTAGTCGTTCAGTCAGATATTCGATTGAAATTATCTTCAGTTCATATACACCACTGGAAGAATTTGGATTACAAGTGTTAAATAATGTTGAGTGAAAGATTGATAGCACTGGTATAATAATTATAATAATGCCAGTATTGTGGCTCTTGTATGATGGTATAATACTAATACTATTAACGACCATTTCCAACTTTCCAGTTTCTGATTCCTGTTTCCTTTCCTGCTTTCCTATTCCTCCATTTACAGTTGCCCGAATCCAGGTAGAGAATTCTAATTACCGCCCATAGCAACGGGCTCCGGGTACAGTAGCTGGGCCAACTACGTGGGTCAAAATGAAGGCTTATTTCACCTTTGTATAGCACGACTAGCCTCCGTAGACGATGGCAACAGTTAGAAGAAGGGTTGTTCGACATGTATATGACAAAATCTGGACTTTGACAAATTTCTACCTGAGCTACTAAAAACGCACATTGCGCGAATCGCACGCGGATCCCTTACGGAGGGTTTTCCCAAATTCGGTCACATATGCACATACCAGGGTTATTAGTAGTACCGTATTTCCTTGAATAAACGCCTCCCTCGAATAAACGCAGGCCCCGTTTATACGCCGGGGGTATAAGGCGCTGTGTACGTAATAAACGCCGGGTCATTACGGAGTGGGCGTGGCGCGGAGCAAACTGTACGCTTGTGGGTGTGGCGATATGCTAGTCTAGTCTCGTACATGTACGATGGCGACAGCATACTTGTCATGTTCATTGCCATCTTCGGTTACAAGACTCAGCTCTTCGCCTACCTCAGGAGTCCACACGCTCTTGTATACATGATGCCCACGAATAACGCTGGCTTCCTCGTGCTTGTCCTCGCTAACGCTGCCCTGGCTCGCCATTCTGCTATTAATACATATGATTTCGTCGACCAGTACCAGCTGCGGTTTAGCACGTGCGACGAACAGCAACATTAAACGCCGGCCCCGTTTTAACGCCGGGTCAAAGAACTCTGTTAATAAATAAACGCCCGGGCGTTTAATCAAGGAAATACGGTATTATGAATTTGAGCTTGAATCCAAGTTTTACAATGCATGCTTGATGAATTCTGCAGATACTTTAATCTGCACTGGGCAGGAAAATTTAGTTGTCCTACAGATACAGGATTCGTTTTCACTAAGGTGTCCCAGGGTATGTTTTTGTGTTAATTGGTCCATAGGCGGATTATCATAGAGTCGGTAGACTCTATAAGTAGGGATGGCCCGGATATGCCATATATGTAATACATTACAAATACCCAAATATCTCACAATCGGTAATTTTGTGAAATTTCTAAGTGTGAAAATCAGAATCTCCAGCAAATTGTGCATCTAACAAGACCAAGAACATTCATCAAAACAGTTGTACACGTCAGAACCAGATGTTCAAAAAATAGGCCATTTCTCATTCTTTCTTTCTTCTTTCTTTCTTTCTAGTTTCTTGGGCTAGCTCAAGACTGCCTCCACCGCTCATCTTACTTTGAGTATAAATCCACTCTATTTTGTAGCGCGCAGTGCAGTGGCACGCTAGTTAGTCGTTATCTCGATAGGACGTAATAGTGGGCGTGTACGACGCATTATCGAATGGGTGTGTCTGATACGCCATTTTTATGATATAATGCGCATGCTCGGAATATGTTGCCATGGTGAAGTCATGTGACAGCGCCTGGCCCTAGGCGCCTAGGCGAGCTGCGATACTAGCTCGTACATCGCTAGCTCGTGCAACGGCGCGCTGGACCGATCATGGATATGAAGGTTCAAGGCTCGAGGAGCGGTAAGGCGCTAGGCATAGGCGAGCTACTCGCTAGCGCTTGCAGCGCTAGTGCTATGCTGGATCGATCATAGATATCATACCATCGCGATACGAAGGCGCAAGGCTCGAGCAGCGGTATTTTAACAACGTACAGATCATAAAATTATGCCGGGTAGCTAGCTGCTGCCGACAGTAAAATTTATAACTTAGTTTTCTCCATAAGCGTTAAGTCTCATCACTACTTGGGCCACCTAAAGCACTGAGCCTTCTTGGTCATCCTGTTCATCGTCATAATAAAACGCTTATATCTCTGGAACCATAGCAGCTATGAACTTCAAACCTGGCATGAATATTCTTCAATCATCCTACTACACTCGCTGCAAATTGCGGGCCCCGCCCACTTCCGGTGTGGGCGGGCCGAGTGCGCGCGTCGATCGCGTTCGAAAATCGCCGTTTTATGCCTCACTTTGGCGGCTCACCGCTCGGGTCAGGAGGCTTGCTCAGGCTTCTAACGTTGGATCTGTGAAGTAGAAGGTCCAAACTGCTAATAAACCAAGCCAGAAACCTAGGGCTCTTGAGGCCTTGAAATGGTTACAGTTTGAAAAATGGCAAAAAATCGCGTTTAGCGCGAAATGGTCCCTTTTCTCAGATCCTGTCACATATATTAAACTAGAGCTCTGTAGAGCACATACCCCGCGCGCACATTGTGCAATCTATAGATTTATTTTCGGTGCATGGCTATACTTTTGTGAACTTGAGAGAAATAATGGAAATGCTGCTTAATTGTTCTGGTGACACTTGAAACAGCCCTCTCTGCACCCAGACTAGGAAGACATGAACTTGTACCTATATTTTGTTGTAATAATAGTACATACTGATTGATTCCATGGGGCTTCAGATTTCAGTCACTTCACGAGAATTACATGTATTTAGAACATCGACGACCTTTACCAGTCACACGCTTGTTAGTTGTGCGCATGAGCAGAAAGCATAATGGCATGTATTATGCATCGATGGGCACTGTCGATAGGCGTGGCTATGGTGGCCAACAAACATGCACTATTTGTGACGCTCGTGGACCGTGTCCCTCGATTTGACGCACACTGAAGCCATTTTTTCGCCGAATTCGATTGATTCGTTGTGCTTACGAGTCGCTTAGACGCCTACATCTCGAGATATGGCGATTTTTGTGCTAACGACGACGACGACGACACAACCGATTACTTTACCCCTTGCGCATGCGCGCAGGGTAACAATATAGCCAATATGAAGGCGCAAGGCACTAGGAGCTGTAATGCACAGATCATAAAAATTATGGTAGCTGCTGCCAACAGTAAAACTTAGAACATGGTTTTCTCCCTAAACGGAACAGTCTCATCGCTACTTGGGCCACCTAAAGCAGCCTCCTGCTTCATCATAGGAATGCAAGTTAACGAGGGGCGTGGCCATGAATTTTGCACACACACGCGAACTTCAGCACCTCCCACCTTCTACTTAATTACAATCGCTCATTGACAGTTGAATGAGCAAACCATGTGAGATAGAATTACGCTGAGAGCATGTCCGGCTTTTCCTTCCATTTCTTGACAGTTGAGGCATGCCCAAAAAGATTGAAGCTATGTATGGAAAATTACTGTTATAAGAGTCGATATCTGTATCAGAATATCGGATGAGAGGCAAGATCAGCACAAAGATTGTCCAATGATACTCTTTCTTTCTGGACTGAAGATCATAGCAATCACAGTCATCACCATAAAGATTCAGCTCCTCCAAGTCAGTGGTTACGCAAATTTCATGCTTGATACGGTGGAGTGCCACCAGCGACAGACAAGAAATGCAAATTGCGTTAAAAAAACACAATGTTCAAGGCTGGAACAATCTTCCATCCTTTAGGAACAAGTTAGCCTTATCTTAGTAGCGAGATTGAATATTAAACTTGGCCCCTTACTTTGGATCAAACTCATAATAATTATACTATACTGGGGAACTTTCTAATAAGCCGCCATATCAAGTCGTGTGAAGTTGTCCTCCAGGAGGCTGCTATGGAGTTATCTGTTCCCAGCTACTGCTACTGCCACCACAGCACTAGAAGCAGAACTCCAACTGCAGACATGTTTAAAAATTTCGGCACTTGTCATACATTTCTTACTCCTGTGGGGGGGGGGGGGGGGGGGGGGGGGGGGGGGGCGGGGCGGGCATGAGACTTTCAAAGGATATGCTTTACATACTACATGACCAAGAAGTGATGACGCTTTACCATTTTGTTAAGTCTGGCTAGTGGGGGAGGCCTGGTGGGTGTACACTGGACTGGGAGGCTGATACATTTCGCTTACATGACATTGTACATGTTCATTGAAAGATGTAGTCTGTATGTATGCACATCATTTAGGATACTCCCACGTCAAATAATGATAGTCTCAATGTGACAGTGGAGAGTGATGAAGAAGGAATGAACACTCCCATTGAGTGGCAAGATGCTGACTCCTCTGCTACGGCAGTGACAGACCATTTTCCCAATACAGAGATCATGATCTGTGGTGGGCATGCCGGTAGGGCCCACAAGAAACAGCTGGAAAACCTGCAGAATATTAAGTCCTTCACTGTTGATTTAATAAGAAATATAAGGACACTTTTCCCTCTGTTGGCGATGTGGTCTGTCATTGCTCAAGGCACAAACAGGGATGTGGTTGCTTCTCCAAGGCGTTCATTGAAAAGGCTAGAAACTACTTTTCGCTAATTTTGTCGATGAGTGAATCTGCCAAAGAGTTTGCAACCAGGATGAAAGGATTAGCCAGACATGTCCGCGACGAGTACTTGGAGAAATGTCGCCTCTCTCGCTTCCCAGCGGTCGGTGAGCGCAGGACTGTTGGTGTCAGGCACACCCAGTCAGTGGACCTTCACTGCTCCTGCCACTTGCCCGAGGAAATAGGTGATAAAATGGCCGAGTGTGATGTATGTAAAACCTGGTACCACAAACACTGCTTGGACGTTCCTAACTATGTTTTTGAAAAAAAAAAAGATGTCCCCTGGAAGTGTAAATCATGTGCTGCAGTATGAAACTCTGCCTTGTATTTTGTTGCAGCATACCCAGGTGTGGCCACATGTATTGATTACCAATCCATTCTCTCTCGTATGTTTCCTTCTCTGGGATATGATAGCACCTCTCTCTATTATATACATGTACATGTATAACTACATATATCTATCTGCTCTCTCTCTCTCTCTCTCTCTCCCTCTCTCTCTCTCTCTCTCTCTCTCTCTCTCCCTCTCTCTCTCTCCCCCTCTCTCTCTCCCCCCCTCTCTCTCTCTTCGTATCAATGCTAGTACATGTATGTGTACATGTCTATTACCATATTTCTTCTCAGTATCATTTCTCTTCATACCTGTGTTCTCTCGAGTGTTAAAGGCACATCAACTCAATAAGCCTGACACAGGGAAGGTTTGTGCAGTTGTAGGCTCTACCTATGTCGTTTCATGAATTTTGTTTTGGGGTTAAAACCTGTTCCTGAATGTCAGGTCATAGGGTACAGGTACTGGTTATCAATCTTAGCTCTGTGCTTGTAGTGACCATACCAAAACAGCTGACTGGTTTTTTTGCACTACCTTATAAGGATGTGCACAAATGCCATATCATCAAACAGGGTTGTGCCATAATATCTACATGTACATGTATCTCTCCTTGATGAAGTCAGTTGCCTGAAGCTCCCAACCTCAGGTGGCATGACGAGTCGTTGATGGCTTCTGGTTTTCACATTGGAGTTATGTTTCTCTCTTGTGTTCTCTGTATCATCTCAATACGTGTTTGTGCTGGGCACTTGGTATAGTTGTTTGTTGCCTATTCAAAGCTGATTATATTACAGAGCAGTAGGTACAGGTATAGGTTACCGAGCAAACTTTTTATGAGTGAAAACCTAATATCAAGTTGTATCTCATGTTGCTCTAAATATAATCTGCTCTACAGTACATGTAGTGTCATGGGCACTTGCCTGGGACACTATGGTATTACCCCCATGTGCGTAGTAAAATAATCGGGTGGCTTGGCATTTTTCTCTTTCTCCTCGTTAAAGTCAGTTGCCTGAAGCTCCCACCCTCTGGTGGCATGAGTTGTTGATGGCTTCTAGTTTTCCCATCGGACTTATGTTTCTCTCTCTGTTCTGAAAACTTACCAGATATCAGCAGAGGCAAAATGTCAAAAGCTGACGTTTGTTTCACCGCATAATGTTGACAAACTGTACGTACAAATCACATCAGGTGTGCCATGTGCTGTTTCAACCGCGTACTGCACATGCCAGACTCTACATGTATATGACACGTAAGTGAATGCAAGAGCACACACTAGGCTACTAATTGTGCACATGGGGTATGTGCTCTACAGAGCTCTCATTCTTGTTACACCAACACTGGCAGAACGAGAATGATGGATGTGCAGTACGAGTTTGAGGGTAGTATGATTTCAAGGATATATCCTCTCTCTTTCTCGAAAACTGGCAGTCATGTTGATGTGCTCATTGTAACATGGTGCTTGTAGTCACACTGTCTAGGTGTAAGGGTCAAGGAAGCTCATACTAGTGTCAGCTGCTATTATGTTTAGGCCGTTATCTTTACATCAATATGTACGTGCATTGTATACATTTAGCTTCCTCCATAAACCAAGGCAGTGTGGCCCGGGCTCTTTATATCGTGTGTGTATGTTGAGCTTCTCCAGTTACAGCGTGATTGACCTGTCCATGATAGAGCACTTGTTGCTCCTGTCAGTGGAGATATATGGCATGTACTGATACAGACATGGTTTTCTGTGGTGTTGTTGTGTTAGTGAATGGTCTGTATTGTGCTATATCTTTCCTCTCTTCTTAGAGTTTAGTCGGGACGAATGTGAAGGCTTATTGTGTATGTACGTAATGGCTGATTCTTGGCTGGTCAGCTTTTGGATAATTTCGCTAGAGAATGTTTTCCAAAGCAGCTATGAGTACACATCTGATCTGTAATGAGAGTAGGGTGGGGAGATATTTAATTTGTGTGCATACAGTTCGATCCAGGAATCAGCCATTCATTCTTTCTCTCCCTTGAATTTGAGCCGGGTCACCTGTGCATCTGCCTCCGTGTGGCGTGACCTGGGATAGGAGTTACATGTACATGGAAATGTCTCCATAATCAGGTCTTAGTAGCTACTATATCATCCCTTCACTATAGTTTGTGGTTCTGTTGTACATGGAGCTCTGAAGCCAAAGGATGCACACCATCGCTGTCTCTTTTAGAGAGAGAGAAGTATTTTGTTCATGGGTGAGGTAATTATGGTGTAGACTATGATAATGTATGATGTAACCTATTGTGTAAGTATATCCCCGAGTCCCAATCAACAAAATTTGGCTCTTGCTATGATGAAGTTATGATGAAATTTATGATGAAACCTATGATGCATTGCTGTGAAGACTGTTTCAAAATGTTTAGCACGCATGAAGGCTTGTTGGAGCCCAGAATTCAAATCTAGTGTATAAAAGATCGTGGACTATCGATGATATATGGCTATTTTCTCAGTTCGCTTTCTTTGATGAGCTTGCACTAGGGGGGATTCCCTATTCAGTCTAGCTTATGGCAGGTGGAGGTCACGTCCAGGTCAACCGGCTCAAGCCGCGCACCCCAATGTACGCGTATACAGAGAATGCGCTGTTTGTTGAGGTGAAATTATGGCGGCGTACAGTAGCGCGGTGTAATACTTTTCATGAGCGACGAGGTATGTAGTGTCAGGAGTAGATTAGATACGAGTGTTGAACTACATGCAAACGCGTTCCGGGAGGATGACGTAGACAATACACGAGTAAATGAATCAACACCTTGTTGAGGTCATGAAGGTGGTTGTCTGGGTGGTTGTGTTAAGTACAGCGGGTGTGTCCCACAGTGAGCCACGTGTAAACTGACTCAGCAAAATTGCTCAGCTGGCTTGTAGCAAGCTATACGGTAGCTCACTACGAGTACTAGTATGTCAAGTCCTAGGCGTCATTGTGTTCGGTCTTTTGCGATGAAGCAACTGTTGGCAGAAACGCCGCGTTCTAATCGCACTCGGTTGGCTTATCAGTTGAAAAGGAGTCCGTTTTCAAGCAGAGGGAGCAGGCGAGAAGTTGTGTGCAGCAGGCAGCAATTGAGGCGGAGGCATGGCGTGGAAGTTTTGAAGGCACGCCGATGCTTGGACCTCTACAGTTGTGTTGGTGAAGCTGAAGGACCACTGACTGTGACAGAAGCTGTTCCCCTAGCAGAAATTCACGCTTTAGATGTTGTGAAATCGCCTGGGCCAGAATCTTTGTTTGTGAACTTTGTTCGTGTTGTGCAGGACACCTACCCTCAGATTCTGAAAAGTCAGATAATTTCAAGTCCATGTAATGAAGCCATGTACTACTGGCTAGAGTTGGTCCCACCAACACTGGTGTTCAATCCCAGCGTAGGACCCATGAACTGTGTGAGAATGATGCTGTCTAGTGAGGGTCTATGCAGCCTACAAGTACTTCTCCCACTAGTACGCACAGTATGGAAACGTAAGTACATTTGTATACTGTCATAATGTGGGACCATAATACATGTATGTCCTATACAAGTGTGTCAGAGAGATGTGTGCATGTACGTGTGTGTGCACGCGCACATATATGTATACATGTACGGTATAATCCCATATGCATGCATACATGTGTACATGTACACATAATAATATTATTACATGCACATGTATGTATGTATCCATGCATGCATAGTACAGTGTATAAATGTATACATAATTGTAGGTCTAATCAGGACAGAAGAGGAATTGAAGGAGGCTATTAATGTGCTTTTACCAGAGTCGGGGTATATTTTGTGTCCTGGTATCCCAGTGGAATTGTACAAGGATTGTGTAGAAGTTGTGCGATTTCACAGCAAGGTGGTGCATTGCTTTCTTGAGCCACCTTTTGAGCGTTATGAGGCTGTGAGTTGTCTTTTGTGGCACAGGCCACCATACAAGAAGATGCTTCACTGTCACCCAATACACAATTCTTGTACTTCATGCAAAAAGGTATACACATATATGTGCCTCAGCATTTGGATCAATAATAAGTTATGTTTTAGCCCCCTGTTTTGTGTAGGTGTACAGCCACTTATCGCAGCTTGCCCTTGAGACTGTCCAGTGTGATCCAGAGCTTAAAACTACAAGGAGGGACCCATCATCAAACTACTCGTGGAGTAAACTGAGTCCTGCTAGTCAGCAGATGCGCCGATTCAATGTTGTTAAGGAGAGACGAGACTACATGGCTAAGGCTAAACAACTTTCTAGTATATCAAGTTAGTAAATTTTAAATTAGTTGTATTTATCCAAGAATATTATACTCCTGATTTGTCTTGCTTATAGTGCTCACTCTTGATGATGTACATGGCAAAGAGATGGCTGCCATTGTTTCTCATATTAATAGCAATGCTACTGGGAGATCTCACTTGGATGTGATATTCAATGAGGCTGATGGTACTGGAGAGGGACGTGGAGCTGTGCTTAAAGCCCTGTGGAGTGAAGCTAGTGATCGGGCAGCATTCTACCAAGACCAGGCTAAAAATAGTGAGGCTCTTGATAGATAATAATTATGCCACTTGGATTTCATTGTTATTTTACACGTACTATAGGGAGTGGTGCTAATGGAAACAGGTGGAGCCTAGTTACGTATCGACTTGGTAGGCATTTCTATAGTACAATACATGTACATTGTATACAAAATATGTACTCTTTCTTGATAGCTTTGGCAGTATACTGTAGAAGTCCTGCCGCATTTGAAGCCCTCAAGAACCTAAACATTCTCCAGCTACCGAGTAGGTCGAGTCTGCAGGCCTACCTTTCAAGTCACCAAAATGATCCTGGTGTGAAACAGGAAAGTTTAGCTCTACAATTCGACTTGTATTCACAACACAAGGCTGCAAAATCTCCTGTACCTACCAATGATGGAATCCTCATATTTGATGAGGTTCGAGTTCAAGGTCGAGTCGTTCGGAATTCTAAGAATAATAAAATTCTTGGTGTAGCCATGAGTTCAGCTGACCTACCTTCTCTTCATGACATCTACTCAGCTATTGATGAAGAAGAAAAAATGAAGGAGACCCACTACATACTACAATTTGTATGGCGTGACATGAGTTCAAAATTTGACATAATTGGTCCTTACTACACCAGTTCTAATGGATTTGACAGCTCCTTCACTATGGCTTGTCTGCAGGATGCTCTGCTACATTTCGAAATGTTTAACTTTCATGTTTTAGCTCTTGTTGGTGATGGGGCTAGCTGGAATCAAACACTCTTCAAGCGTCTCTGTGGTCATGCTGGAAAGTTTGGTGCAATTGAAGGTGAAGGTGACCAATTTATTCATAATGTGCCAGGATCCTTTACAAATCCGTACACTGGAGCTAGAGTATGGTGTGTAGTCTGTCCTTCACGAGGTAAGATGATAGATCTGCATATGAGAATTGTATGCTGAAATCTCTCTCTCTCTCTCTCTCTCTCTCTCTCTCTCTCTCTCTCTCTCTCTCTCTCCCTCTCCCTCCCCATATGTGTACAAATGCAGCTGAAGAGCATGGTATCAGCATTGTACAATTCTGGAGATGGGTGTACCAAGCATTTCTATAAGAATAAGATTTTCTTTGGCTGGAAGACAATCCGGGACTTGTGGCAAAGAGAAATGAACCGCTCAAAGAATGGAGAGATGATGGCTGTCCCTCGACTGAAAGCAAGTCATGTGTTCAGGGATTCTTGGACGCGACTCAACGTTACCCCAGCGAGAATCATGCAAGTATGTATGCTGTTGCTGTAATTGCCCAACACATGTTCAATGTATATAGGACTTCATTTTATTTATTTTATGCATACACAGCAAGAAAAGGTTATAGCTGAAATCAAATCCCATTCTAACAGCCCCTATGATTCACAAAGTGTTCAATTTCTTGAAGCCCTCAACCAAATATTTGAAAATGATCTTTTATCAAAAGAGGTTACTGGTGAAGATTCACCTCCCCTTAGGAGTATGCAAGAAGGCCTGTCATTTTTCACTACTTGGTGTGATGAATGTATTAAAGAAGGTGAGAGCACATGTACATGTATATGCATGTATTTTATTTATTCTATTTAGAACCCACCCTATAGCAATAGGCATACACATGATGCATGCACACATTGTACCTATACCTGTACTAGCAATTCTCTCTTCCTCGTGCCAATACCACTGTCTTCTAAACTCTCTCTCTCTCCCCCTCCCCACACATGTACATGCACATGCACACATACACAATGTATGTGATATGCATACACACGCACACGCACGCACACACACCGTATTAACAGGTGGCAACCCACAGAATGATAAGCAAACAACGTTTCTAGCCTGGCAAACTTGGGATTTGTTACGGCTTACAATTGAAGGATTTATTGGCCTCTGCAGTGACTTCTTAGTCCGCAACCCTGGGTATTTTATCAAGCCTATCAGGATTAACAGAAGTGTGATTGAAAGCCTTTTTGGCCGTTTTAAATATAACTCAGGAGGGAATCTGTCTTCTGTTAACTACCATAACTGCGTTGCCAAACTAGTTATTGCGGATGCCTCCAATGCCAAAGAAGACTACCGGGCAGTACAGTGTGATCATAAAGGAGTGTTGGTGAAGAAAAAGTACAATCGAAATTGATTTGACGTGTAGTGGTGTAGCAGTGGTATGTGTATATGTGTATGTATTCATTTTGATGCAGCTACTGGTTTAAGTTCATCCCTGAGCATCAGTGTAACTGCAGACGTTTTTCCTTTTTTGTCTAAGTGTACCCTTTGAAATGATTGTTTCCAGTCTTCCTTACGTAAATTGAACATTTTTGTTGTCAACTCCCTATGCACTTGTTCTATTTCATGCTGTGGACAGTTGTGCTCGGACTCGAAACACTCTGTAAACAACCGGAAAAGTGTTGGAATCTCCTCTGTGAGCTTTGAGTCAGCAATATTATACACTAATAATTAAGTGCAGAGCAATCTTTTATACCTTGAATAGCTGATCTCCGTGTTTTTGGAAGCTATCATTGTTCACATGTTTGGTAAATACATGTTCAACTTGTTGCAGAAATGGCTTTAAGGATGGCAATGGGATGTACATATCACCTTTGTCTAAGTGCTGGATGCTAGCTGGAATGGCATCCTTCATGGTCTCCTTGCTCTCAATAGGGATGCACATTTTTCGAAGGAAATCCATTTGCCAATTTAGAGACTGAATTTTTGGATGGCACTTATCTACATGCTCAAGCCTTTTCTTTTCATTTGCTCTAACATTCATCATCCTTGCCACCTCAGCACCACACCTTCTAAAAAGAGCACCATCTTCAGAGCTTGCTGGGTGTGGTAGATCTAGATTCGGGGGTGTAGTTTTTTTCTCGTAGATTTTTCGTTGTTGGTGGTCATACACTTCCCGAGCTATCGTGTGCAGCATAATGAAATTAGTTTCTGGTGAAAAGGGAGAGATATTAGCAAGCGCACTGAGAGAATTTCAGACCATGCATCAAGTGCTCCATAGTTGAAGGCTACAGAATCATTTTCACCATCAAAAAATGGTTGTGCATCACAAGTTGCAAGGGAATACCCTTGCTCACCTACCCTCCTGATATGATCCAACCAAACGACCTGAAAGTCTAGATACTTGGCTTGGCCTTTGATAGAAGAAAAGAGCTTCAAATAGTCTTCTAGTAAGGAAGACACAAGCTTCTCATAAGCAGGCCTCATTTCTGGGCTTATCAGCATGCTGTACAAATGCTGCCTCTCAGGAAATACTGCTAGCTGTTTCATTTTACTCATGGAATCTAGAATCTTATCTTTCAGGTCTAGATCAGTCCCTACATCCTCCCCCACAGCTTGAGCTATTGATTTCACTTCTTGTACTCGAAGCTTCTTCGTTTTCTTCCGCGTAGCCATAGCGCTTCACAACCTAGAGCTCCGTGATACCGCGCTTTCTGGGGGTGCTTGTATGCATATGCATAGTGGTATCTCACCAGCTGCAGCCCAGTTGCACAGCTGCAGTCTGCGTTCACATAACACCCACTTAAAGTACAAGATGTTGATAGCGCATGCTAGCCTTAATTACAATTTGTCTACGTCATCCTACCGGAACGCTGTTGCTACGTTTGTACTGTAGTTCAACACTCCTATCTAATCTACTCCTGGTAGTGTATATCCCCAGTATAGCATGAGGTAATTATGGTGTAATTATGAGGTAATCTCTTAGGTAATCAATGAGGTAAATGAGAAAACTCAGGGCCTCTATGGAGCCTTTCTGAGACTTGAAAATCAGTAAGTATATAGAGTATCTAACGAATGTATCGAGCGAATACTTTATAAGCTGACTCCATCTCTGCGCATCGATATGGACAGTGTACCCACAATATTGACAACTTCTTACCACATGCACCACTGCAACTATGCAGCTACTGAGGATATGATGAAGTGTTTCATATGTACTATTTATGACAGAGTGTATCACTGAACAGCAAAGCAGATCGACAGAGTGCACTTATCCCCTTCAATTAGAAATCATCGTTTAAGTAGTCACACAACAGCTGCTCATAGTCACAGGTTCGTGGAGAGAGTGTATGTATGTGTGTAGGTTAACTGTGGCCACCACAGTAGACTAGGTGTTATAAAAATGTTTAAGCGACTGTATAATTATGTATGGTGTACATTCCATATTATGTTCCTTGAAATAAATTTCATGTGGCTGCCCATAGAATATCTTGCTTATCTGTGTAATTGTATGCGGTTATAATTGAACAAGCAAGTAGTAAAGTAATAATTATATTGGAGTATAGCTACCGCTGTGAGCAATGATTATGAGCTTTTACTTGATTGTCTTCTTTCTCTTCGTTGTCTTGTATAGGATCCACCTAGTCACCCTATATCGTGCACCGCTTCAAGTGTTGTGTTTACAAAATTGACTGGGTTGCTTTAATGTGTGGCAGAATTAAGGAAATGCAGTACCATATGTGGGTAATTTCGAAAATCAGAGAGGGCCCTCAGAGTTTATTTTTATTCATGATGGCAACCCAATCTAGGGGCGTGGCGCTACACAAAATTAATGATGATGTAATCAATGCACATGCTCAAGATTTTCAAGCCACACCTGCAAAGACTTGGACAATTAGCATGAGATAGAAGAATATTGGTTGTACACTAGTAGCCGGATGACAGTGGCAACTCTTGCTTGCTAATACTGGCCATGCTGCCATGTTTTTAATCATGCCCAAGTCAACCACAAAAATGATTACATATACCCACCATGCGGTATACATCTCTCTCTTTCTCCAAAACTGACAATGCATGCTCGTTATAGATACTATGGTCCTTGTAGTCATTGGTAATGGTCTCAGCTGCTATTAGGTTTCAGATCATCTTTTACATGCATCTTTAGCATCCTCCATAAATCAAAGCAGTGTGACCCGGACCACGCCCATTTTGACATAAACCTGGGCTCAGCTACTTCGTTATGTTATGAGATAAATTATAGTCAGGCCTGGCCACTGTATGAGCCCGTGTGTGCCTTAGTTTTTTTTTATAGGGGTGCGGTAGCACCCAGCACTCCCATGGTTCCTACGGCACTGAATCTAGGGATAAGCGCATATCCTTATTAGGCATATACTACCACTCCACTTACTGCTGTAAGTGCATGCGCTTATTGGCCAGATTTCACAGTAACTTGATTTCAATCCTATTGCAAAATAACGAAAACCACAAAATATTAGCATATTATGCAGTTATGACCATAAAGAGAAGCTGGTGGAGTAGGTCGCGTAACTGGTGGAGCTGGCGGAGGAGGACTCATTGCTGGAGGAGGAGCAGCAGAAGGCCACCGACCAGCCAGAGGAGGAGGACTCATTGCAGCTGGAGGAGGAGGAGCAGAGGGCCACTGACCAGCCGGAGGAGGGGGGCTCACAGGAGGAGTAGAGGGCCACTGATCAGCCGGAGGAGGAGGACTCACAGGGAGGAGTAGAGGGCCACTGATCAGCCGGAGGAGGAGGACTCATTCCTAACGGAGGAGAAGCAGGACCAGCCGGAGGAGAAAGACTTGCTGCTGGAGGAAGAGGAGCAGAGAGCCACTGACCAGCTGAAAGAGGGGGACTCAAAGGAGGAGTAGAGGGCCACTGATCAGCCATCGGAGGAGGAGGACTCATTGCTGCTGGAGGAGGAGGAGCAGAGGGCCACTGACCAGCCGGAGGAGCTGTTGGTGGAGGAGGAGCAGAAAGCCACTGACCAGCTGGAGGAGGGTGACTCGCTGCTGGAGGACGAGCAGAGGGCCACTGAGGAGTAGAGGACCACTGACCAGCTGAAGGAGGACGCACTGCTGGAGGAGGAGGAGCAAAAGGCCACTGACTCGCTGCTGGAGGAAGAGGAGCAGAGGGCTACTAACCAGCCAGAGGAGGGTGACTCGCTGGAGGAGGAGGAGCAGAAGGCCACTGACCAGCCGGAGGAGGGTGACTCGCTGCTGGAGGAGGAGTAGAGGGGCACTGACCAGCCAGAGGAGGAGGACTCGCTACTGGAGGAAGAGGAGCACAGGGCCACTGACTAGCTAGAGGAGGTCTCATTACTGGTGTATAAGGAGCAGAAGACCACCGACCAGCTGGCGGACTCGCTCCTGGAGGAGGAGGAGGAGCAGAAGGCCACTGACCAGCCGGAGGAGGGTGACTCGCTGCTGGAGGACGAGCAGAGGGCCACTGAGGAGTAGAGGACCACTGACCAGCTGAAGGAGGACGCACTGCTGGAGGAGGAGGAGCAAAAGGCCACTGACTTGCTGCTGGAGGAAGAGGAGCAGAGGGCTACTGACCAGCCAGAGGAGGGTGACTCGCTGGAGGAGGAGGAGCAGAAGGCCACTGACCAGCCGGAGGAGGGTGACTCGCTGCTGGAGGAGGAGTAGAGGGGCACTGACCAGCCAGAGGAGGACTCGCTGCTGGAGGAAGAGGAGTACAGGGCCACTGACTAGCTAGAGGAGGTCTCATTACTGGTGTATAAGGAGCAGAAGACCACCGACCAGCTGGCGGACTCGCTCCTGGAGGAGGAGGAGGAGCAGAAGGCCACTGACCAGCCGGAGGAGGGGGACTCGCTGCTGGAGGAGGAGAGCAGAGGATCGCTGACCAGCTGGCGGAGGAGGACCTGATTGTGGTGGATGAGAGACAAGGTGAGTTTGTGATTTCTGTGTTCGGAGAAGTGAATATGTAGCTGTCAATTCAACCTCTAGTATGTCAGCCGTGACTGCTTATAATGTTTGCCCACAATATTGCTGCAAACAGATGGCTCTTTGTCATTTGCACTTACCTGATATGTTCTTTTGCCTTTCTTATATGGATGGTGTCGCTGGTCTAGAAAGTATTATTGAACGATTATACATAGTGAAGCATGCAGCCTATAGCTAGTACCTCTAAGACCAAGCTGCTGTTGTAGCTGCTGTAGGTGCTGCACCTCTCTCTCCCTTTCCTGTAGCTCATCTGCAACATACCCTGCAAGTCAGACTAGAGGATATACTTTTCAAGGTAGTCTTACTTGATAAAGGTTGTCCCATTTTCCCAGTGAAGTGAATGAGGATTTGGTAGCCCTCAGATGGTATTTGTATAGGCACCTAGGATTGTGCAAGCACTGCGAGACTACAGCATGCTTCTGCTTGCTCTCTGTCTAATGAAGATTGTGGTGAGAGCATTTCCCACAGCTTTGAGGCATGCTACTGCTTGTACCATATGGTATTGTTTTTTTTTGCTAGTGCTTCATTTTTCCCAGGAGTTATTTGGATGTGTCCTCTGGAGGGTTAGGTCAGCAACAGGGGAAAAAGGGGAAAAGGCATACAGGCTCACTGACAGTATCTTGCTAAGTTGTACTGGCATAGGCTAAAAAATGTAACGGATGGTTCAAATAATATGCTGAGAGAGAGAGAGAGCACATAGCCACCCAATGGTCCCTCATAGGAACCCATATTTTCCATACCATTACCAAGCACAAGCAAACGCACATGCTGGCACACATCCACATCCACACATACATGCGCACACACACGCATGCACACACACACCAACCAGAAGTCATAGATAAGCACAGTCTACACTAAGACCACCCGTTTAATGGCAAACCGGAAATGATGTTTTACTGCGTATGATTACGCACGCGCGCGTACGTATTACGCGGGTATACGCAATAATCTCGTATACGTCCGCATATCTATCCGTGTACCGCGCCCTACCCAGGACAGAATGAATTTTTCTCGTTTTCGAAGGCTCGTTTCTCGAAGCGCCTCGAGCGGTTCTGTTCCACGCTACTGCTATACACTGCCACTATGGTATAGACATCGAGGATGCCTCGTTTTTGGTTCTGGAATGAGAGTTACTGATTTGCCCCCAATTCAAAGTTCCATTCAGCCAGAAAAGATCGAAAAATGGACGAGGGAGTTGAAGTATCACGAAGAAAGTACTCAAGACGAAGAGTTGGTAGCTATAACCTAGCTAGTTTAGTAGCTAAAGTTTAGTATTTTCTTTGGATGACAGTCTAGTTAACTACTACTAAGAAAATAGAACAGACTAAAGTGATAAATTATTTTCGATCTTCAAAGAGCGCTCATGGTGGCAGAGTGGTCCTGGAAGACTCAGGATTCAGCGGAATAACTGCTCTGGTACTTACCTACTTGTGGACCAAGTCCCCTAGCGCTGGTTTGATAGTTACTGATGTGCCCCAATTCAAAGATGCCCTCAGCCATACGCAGCCGAAACCTTTGTCATCTCTACATCGGTCATCTCGGCACGCTTACTCTTGTTCTTGGTATCAAAGCTCAGCTCAGCTCTTCCTCTTTTCAATGGTACTTGAGATAGAACGATAGCTACCTCACACTAGAATATACGGTTGTACATAGACATGCACTATTTTTCTGCTAATGATTTTCCAGAATATAGTAATATATTTTTACTCCTGGTAGTTGTAATTTGGTATGCTCCGTGCAAAAATGATCCACAGCACAAAATCAAAGCACTCATAGGTACACTTTCCCTATAACAGATTTATGCACTCCAGCCCTTCGTCAAGTTGTCCCTGCTATGTTATTGGTATGTGAGTATCCCCAAATAATCACCACCTTCCATGCCATGATTTTCTTTTTGTTAACCAGTAGGCAACTGGCTCAAGTCCAGAATTTTCGGTTAGTCCCTTGTGTACTGAAATGCTTAAGCTCCGTTCTTTGATCCTATTAATCAACTTGTGTAATTAGTGCAATTGTAATGTCATGTATTAAATTTTGTGAGCTAAAGTTGACCATCTGCAGCATTTACAGGCACAAGTTCACAAGCAGTTTGTAGGATGGTGACGCACACAGACTGCCTTACTATACTGTTGCTTACGCCTAAATTAGTCCTTGTGTGCATGTGCCAAACCTTGATCAGTACAGACAGATTGGTAGATACTGTATGCTTACAAATAGGCTGTTTGACAGCACAGTACCAGATGCACTCTGTCATATGAGGTTAAAAACTGTCTTGATAGCTATTCTGCTTATTCTGTGGATAGGTGGCGATTTTGGAGCTTAGCTTCTCCGATCTTTCCATAACCAATGATCCACTAAAAAATCGGGCCTATACTTTCTACTCTGTGGCTGTAACCATTAATACTATTTCAATGTAGCTACTGCTTGAAATTCAATTCTGTGAAGTAATAAAATTAATCAGCAATTTGCTATAGCTATATAGGCTGACAAAACCACCAAGAAGGTGAGGTATAAGTTGTAGTTGCTGAGCAACACCACAAAGCATGTACTGTATAAGTAGAGGTTAATTACTTATTCTCACCTGGTCCTAGAGCTACCACAGCCTACCAGCACTACTAGCGATTTATTGCACTGGTGGTGCCTTTGATCTCTATGGCTTCAGTGACATACACTGAGGCGCTTATCAAGATTTGTACCACTGAAGCCCTAGAGATCAAAGGAGCGCCTCAGTGTGTGCCACTGAAGCCATAGAGATCAAAGGCACTGCCAGTGCAATAAATCGCTTATAGTGCTGGTAGGCTGTGTTCTTGGTGTGCTCTAATTGAAGGAGTGGGACCACAGCATGCAGTGATACATGCACATACATACACAGACACACACACACATGTACAAGAGAGAGAAAGAGGTTTGTGAAAATGAAAGATGCATCCTAGTGGTACAATATTTATTGGGGCGAGCCGAAGCAAGCCCCACACAAGTGATACCAACCAATATTTTCCGTTTATCTGCCGTACGTCATTCCGTATATAGCTGTCTTCTATTTTAATGATATGCAAAATTTCATTCCTATAATAAGCGCACGCATTATCAGTTATGAGACAACAGCAGAGAGACGTCTAGACAGCGAGGGAGAGCGAGTAGCTGCATTGAAAAGGAAGAAAGGCTGACGAAAGAAAGATCACAAAAGGAGACCTGCAGAGATGCAAGAACAGAGAGGCAAGGCTACAGAGAAAAACGTGACGGTGTTCTAGGCCTCACTCTAGGTACGGCTATAATATAAGTGCCAAGGATCGATGTCCAGACTACAAATTTAAGACCTTGAAAGACTGAAGCAAGTGATTATTTATACTAGCAAAAGATCATGGCTAAACCATGAGTCTTCGCATCCGAACCAACACACCAACATTCAAGTCAGTCATCACAAGCTTGCTGCATAGTTTTACCTTCATAAAATTTAATTTCAAATTATATCATCAATAGACTTGTGCTTGTGTGGGTTTGGTGAAGGCTCACCCCATTGATGTTCAAACATACATTGTCTCTAGTAGTATATTGAAGTATTAGCTTGATATAAATGTAAGAAAAGATGCGGGCAGATATGCACATTTATACCTTAGCTAAACCTCCATAAGGATATTATGGTATTCCGAGGGGCTTATTTTTAAGGAGTGGTCTCCACCACAGAGGAGTGATATGCAGTGTACATAATTAGTCTGTTCTGGTTAACACTTTCCTTATAAGGAATACCCCGGACGTCACTTTTCTCAGCCCCCTATCGACACTATTAATTCCCTCTCAGCGCCCCTCTGGACATCATTAATTCCATGCAACTGAGTGCCCCTCTGGACAAGCATTAATCTTATCTTAGGCCCCACTCTAGACATTAATCCTCTCTTAGGTCCCCCTCTGGACAGCATTAATATTACCTTAGGCCCCCCCTCTGGAGATAATTAGTGTCCCCTAGATCTGGTTCATGCACCCCTTAAGACGTAATCATTTTCCTTGTGGTATCCCCTAGGACAAGTGGTTGATACCCCTCTGGACATAATTATCTCAATGGTAGTCTTGCGAGGGGTGTATCTATTCACTGGACTGGACCACTGGATTGGACTACTGGACTCACCTTTAACCCCAAAAATGGCACAAATCAGTGCTCAATTTAGCTCTCTAGTTGTGTTGTTAATACTCATATAAGCCAGTCTTTCTGTTTTCGCCACAATGGTCAGATTCAGGATATTTGACCTCTGTAGTTACCTTGCTAATACAGTAACTGTGTAGCTATGATGAAAGCCAGCTGTGTTTAGCTGTACATGTAGGGACATGGGTAATTTGACATTCAATCAAGCTAAGGATCATCAATCAAACCAGCTAGTAGTGAATAAGTCCCCCTGCTATATAGCTGGTCTTTAAGCCTCCTCTGTTACTAGTTGTTCTATGCATGCTAAATGACCCCGGATGCAAATACATGTAGGAAACTTTTACCAACTCCATACCTTGACACTCAAGATTGTTAATACACTAGAGTTCCTTGTCAGCAAGAAATAATCACAGGCTCGTAGGCAGGGGGGGTGCACGTGCACCCCCTTTTTTCAGCCTAATAATTGCATGTCATTTCACAGAAATTCTTAATTGCATGAGCAATAGACTGAGGCTGCATGCTATCCTCTTGACAAAACCACACTTAGTGCAGCTAATTAACATCACACCTCAATCAATAAGCAGTTGTGACCAATACATGCATAAAAGCAAGCAAGAAATATTCCAACACTTGTTGCGAGTACATTATAGTAATTAAACCCATACACATGTGCACCCCCCTTTTAAAAAGTCTGGCTACGGGCCTGAATCACTATACTATAGGAGACATATGTAGCCATTATCTTTAGCATGATGAGTGTATATGTATACCCATGTTGTAGGTATATCTTGAGTATGATTTCAGCTACATTCTAAAATTTAACCAGTTGGTGTATTGTCACTTAGTACAGCACAGATACAGGCTAGGAAAAGAGTAAAACTATGCATTGTCACAGTTTTAGATAGCTAAGATCAGTGGCATCTCTAGGTAGTTGTTTTTAACCGGGTGCAAGTTACTGAAAGTAACTGCACAGGTGGATGCACACAGCTAGTGGAAGTGTAATTGTAGTACTACATGACATTATAGTATTAGGTACTATTCCATGTAGACAGTCTATGTACATGTATACATAGTGAAATGTGCACTATAGGTAAACAGAACTACACGTCATGGATAGGATGGGTACACAGGTGCATGGATTGGGTGTGACACCACTGGCTAAGATACACTCAGATGCTAGGCTGACCAGTTGAAAATAGCTACTATAACTGATTTTTACCTGCCTGCCGGACATGAATGCTTGATCTGATTTAGAGCAAGTAAGCATAAAATGTGTGTCTTCCCGACCAGAGAAGGGATACGACAGAATTCTAGGATTGCCAATCAGTGCAAAATTACAGGTTTTAGTTAATATTTTGGGGTCAAAGGTGAGTCCAGTCCAGTAGTCCAGTCCAGTGGTCCAGTCCAGTGAATAGATACACCCGTCTTGCGAGCCAGACCTTCACATGCAAAGGGAAGGTCTGGTGGCATGTGTATACCCGCGTTCGTGACAATTCCCAAAATCTGGGAAGGACCAATCAGATCACAGAACGAGTAATTACGTGCATTCCAAACAACGTAAACGTTAGCGCATGCCTTGATTTCGCAACAAAAATGGTGACTCAGCACAGTTATTCAAAGAAACAGTGATGACAAAACAGGCTAAGCTAGCTTGACGCTTTCGTTCATAGTCGGATACGCCACCACAAACTACGTAATGCCATAAAGATGCAATCTGATTGGTCACGCCTCGTGTGAGGCACTAGGACAACTTGATGTATAGCACTTTACCAGACTCTCCCTCCCCAGGTGTAAGAGTCTGGCTGCGCGAGACTAACCTCAATGGGGGTGTATGCTTTATAGAATGAAATAGTCCAATAAAGCATATCCACACATCCAAAAATAATATTATGTAGACTTGCTAATCCATCTAGTAGGATAATTTCGGGTAGCAGAACCAAATGAATGCACAGGAGTGCAGAACCCTCACCGCTACACGCATGCATGACTCATGCACATGTAGATCTATAGTAGCTAGCATATCCCAGTGTGTATGCCTGCTCCGAATATAAGGAGTATTGAACTAGATACATACTACCCTGGCATATTATAGATACATATTACCATCATAGAGTCGGTAGACTCTATAAGTAGGGATGGCACGGATACTCCATATATGTAATACATTACAAATATCAAAATATCTCAAAACAGGTAATTTTATGAGATTTCTAAGTATCAAAATCAGAATCTACAGCAAATTATCTAACAAGACCAAGATCATTCATCAACTCCATTGTATATGCCAGAACCAGATGTTCAAAAAATAGCCATTTTCTCAATCTTTCTTTCTTTCTTTCTTTCTTTCTGTTTTCCTGGGCTAACTCAAGACTACCATGACCGCTCACCTTAGTTCGAGTATAAATCCACTCTATTTTGGAGCGCGCACGTCTGTGGCATGCTCGTTTTGTGTTATCAGGACAGCGATTTAATTGTGGGTGTGTACAGCACATTTCGCGAGTGGGTGTGTCTGATTGGCCATATTGTCATATAATGCGCATGCTCATACGGTGTTGCCATGGTGAAGTCATGTGACCGATATCAGTGGTGCGCATGCGCCGGGATATGCTCGAGCGCTCAAGCGCTCAGCTGATCGATCAGCTCAGTGAACTGATTATGGTGGCTACTACCAACAGAAAACTTACTGGCCTATACAATACGCTCCCGAAACAGAAGATTTTCGTCGCTACTTGATTCTAAACGGCCTTCTTTCAAGTTCGCCTGTCAGCCAGCTTCAGGATCGAGATAACGAGGGGCGTGGCTTCATTCGCAGGTCAGTTTAGCTGATTACCTCGAGAATCCCACAGATGTACGTTCGATAGTGTGTGATACAAAAGAAGACGTCCTAGCTAGCTATCAAACGACTGCCTGGGATTTGCACTTACAGGAATATTCAAGTTTGAAATCACGGTGTGTTGCAGTACCATAGCTCAGGCCTGACACAAAGGCTAGGATCGCACAAACATGCTGAATCAGTGGTCCAGGTGTATATACCTACTTTCCTATAATATATTGTATTATTGTTGGAGTGACAATCATGAGCTACCCCGAGGGCTCTAAAAAAAGAACAGTAACAAGTATAAAAAACAATTGAATAAAATTGAAGGATGAAGTAGGGATGGCAGTGCCAAAAAATACACAAACAAGATTTGTAGGGATAACGTATCACACCCACTATACATCCCTACGCTTGCTTTTTGAGTAGCCGTGCACACACATAATATTATAATCATGCAGGAATGGAAATCGATACCGTAAACCCATGCATGGACAGCGATACTTTACATACTGAATCAGAATTAAGTATATGATATTATCGAGAAAAGCAAGCGTAGGGATGTATAGTGGGTGTGATACGTTATCCCTACAAATCTTGTTTGTGTATTTTTTGGCACTGCCATCCCTACTTCATCCTTCAATTTTATTCAATTATTTTTTATACTTGTAATAATATTATGGTAGTATGTATCTAGTTCAATACTATATACATACCCTGCACCTGAGGTATTCCAGTTTTCTTCAGAGTCAGTGCATGGATATAGGCTAGGGGGAAGGCACCTGCCTATGTCACTATAATAACTGAAAGCCTCTGTGACTACTTAAACTCAATTATGCACTTGAGTGCCACTGCCTGTTTACACTGTCACTGCACTGACAACTGACCAGCAAGGCACAGAATGGCAACCACAGCTGCACACTATTATACCAATGGGCAGAACTTAACGTGACCACTCTTCCTTGATGCCTGGTAATCCTCAGATGCGTACTTTCTCCCAGACGACCCTTACCATACGGATCGACGGACGGACAAAAATTGCCAAACGATTGCAGTAACCCTCCGCCTACACTTTGCGGCGAGGGTTAATAAAAGCCTGTCACTGAAAAAGACTTTCCCATGCTGCACTGTCGACAGGCTGTCAAAGGAGGATTCTAATTAGAGCGTGTTTGCAAAGTAAGCCCATGCAATCCTGTTCAACCCGTTGAGTCAGCAAAAACACTTATGATTGATGCGCAATAATAAAATGTGCATAATAGTGCCGAGCCGAAGCGAGCCTCAATGGACATAGTAGATTTAGTGTATGCAAAGACTCGGGAGAAACAGAGTGCTTAGTGGACATAGTCTCAGGTTTAGTGCACACACACACACGATCCCAAACCTCCCTGTTCGATGTGCAAAGGTGTGGCCACAAAGTACTGCACAATAATGCCTACACAGAATATATTCATGCTTGCCCAATGGACCATACCCAGTTACTGTATGACGTCGTACATCATCAGCAACGCAATATGCATAGTGCATGGGCGCTATATTCCTAGTTGTAACAAATACTGCGATCTGATTGGTCAGGACCAGGTATCTATTTCTCGTGAAAAAATCTCATATAAACTTGTAAATTCACCATATAAACCTGTAAATCTTTGATAGGTTAGGTTTGTTGCTAAGCAGCAGTTTATATGTCAAGCTTGTGGGAATTGTTGCTAGGATATAAAGTTGTTAGACACTGTTTAGTCAGTTTGTACATGATTTAGAAGACCTCGGGGCTCAGTAGAACCCTCACTTCGCTCGGGATTCTACACAGAGCCCTTTGGTCTTCTAAATCACATAGAAATCTAAATAGTGTCTAACTGGTTGGGCACAGCAAACAGGTGGGGCATGGGGTGTCAAAGCTATGCATCTATCAAAGGAAGGTCCCGACTACCCCCCTCGCGGGGAGTGGTGGGGATTAGCAAATCACCCTAGCTAATTACCCCTATGGTTCTGCACTCCTAATAGGCGAATCCCCACCCCTATTAATCAATTGTTGGAGCATGTATGCATATGAGGCGAAGCTTCTAGGAAATGTCTTGTGTGCATGCGCTAATCCCTCCCCCCCTGGGGGGCAGAATTTTAGTGCTAATTGGAGGAAAATCCCCACCACACCCCCTATACTCCCCACGAGGGGGTTTATATTCGGGGACAATATTGATAGCTGCACTACACGCAGTTTTTGCTCTGATGACAATGTTATGTTTATGCAAGCAAAACACAAAGTAAAATGGCTAGCTAGTTCTGGTACGAAACTACATATCCTTACAACTCACGTTTAGTCTCTGGCTCTTCACAACAGATGCTCCACTTCTAGCTTAGTCTCGTACCCAGACCCCACCCTTGATTTGCAATTTGGGGGACCACTTAGAGCTTCGTGCGTAGCTAGCTAGATACTTGAAAACGTGCACGCACTACACATCACGTGCATGCAGCACCAGAATGCATTACGTAATTGCCCAACGAACCTCCTATACCCTAGGCCTAGGTCCTGCAAGTTGCTAGCCCCGCCCCCTTCAGATCTACTCTGGCTGCAAGCTGATTTAATTCCCATAATCGTTGCACAAAATCACATTCCTATGCTACAATACGGGTGAATATCACGTGACGTCACTCGTTTCTACCAAAATTAATTCAAAAATTTCATATGCTTGCTTAGCCTCCTCGGCCTTATGAGGGCCTGTTTCTGTTAAAGTGCTCGTTTCTACCTGAAATTCAAAATTTCATCTGCTTGCTTGGACTCCTCATAAGGGCCTGTTTCTGTGATGTATTTGGACTTGTCATTATTTTACATTGTTCTGTAATTAGGTCATAGTCATATTTTCATTGTTGCTAATTGCTGCTGTCTAAAACTTATTCTTTTATCGGGAAGGTTCTCGACCCTTTTGTGCTGTACCTTATTGTACCCCTCAGTATTTAAGTTCGTTTGTGTGTATATGCTGTCAGTGCATTTGCAACCCAATAACCTTCAATGCTGCGGAAGTTCTGTGTGCTCTGGTGGGGAACATAACATTTTGGCGACAAGGATAAAACCGCCAGATGGCCACTTTTGGTACCCTTAAGGAGTTTTGTCCAGCATCGGACTCTATCACTACATATTTGCAGCGTGCAAAGCTCTACTTCACAGCAAACAAGGTGCCACAAGAATTGCAGGTAGCAATATTGCTAACCTCGATAGGAGCCTCGACTTATGATCGACTGTGTGATTTGCTAGCTCCTGACGACCCAAGCACACGGACTTTGAAGCAGATATCGGAGTTATTAAAGTCGCATTTCGAACCTCCAAGAATCGAGATTGCAGAGCGGTTTCATTTTCGTAAACGTGAGCAAGCACCAGGGGAACCTATTGTTGAATATGACGCAGCTCTTCGTAAGCTAGCAACTCACTGTAATTTTGGTGCAAATTTAGAAACCGAGTTACGAGATCAAATTGTGTGCGGGTTGCAGCAGGAGTCAGTTCAGCGACAGCTTCTCACTAAAGCTGATCTAACCTACAAGAAAACAATGGAGATGGTGAAAGCTGCGGAGTCGGCTGAAAAAAGTGCACGTAGTTTGCGGACCACGACAGCACCGGTGGACCAAGTGAATTTACTTCCTCGCTCAGGAGCCCTACAGGATCAGAAAAAGGAGTGTTATCGCTGTGGGGGAAACCATTTGGCAGTGGATTGTAGATTTAAGTTGGCTTTATGCCATTTTTGCAAGAAACGCGGACACATTGCTCGTGCTTGTATGGCCAAATCAAAGTCGAGTCGAGGGAAACAAACCCACACCATACAGGAAGACTGGGAAGAGCCTGTCGAGTCGACCGCTCCAGTGGAGGTTTATGACCTATACCACGTGCAAGGGAAAAACAGATGTCCCTATATGATACAAGTAGTATTAAATGGAGCCCCGCTGCAGATGGAGGTGGATACAGGGGCCTCGATGTCGCTGATCAGCGAATCAACTTACCTGAATTTGTGGGAAGTCTCTCCTAAACTGCAACCAACGACCATAAAGTTGCGAACATATTCTGGCCAACAGTTGACGATACTGGGGGCCTTGGAGGTTATCGTGGAGTATGGAGAGCAAAGGATCATGCGTTCATTGCTGGTAGTGGAAGGAGCAGGTCCTAGCCTGTTAGGACGGGACTGGTTGGAACAAATCAGATTGGACTGGAAGAGTTTTGCAGTACAGCACGTGTCTTCAGGAATTACCTTGGAGGATCTATTGAGCAAGCATGAGCCCCTGTTTCGTTCCGAGTTGGGGAAGGCCAGGAACATTACAGCAGCATTTCACCTCGAGCAGCAGGTTACTCCTCGTTTTTGCAATGCTCGGACAGTCCCTTATGCTCTAGGAGAGAAGATTGAAGTCGAGTTGGAGCAATTGCAAAAGGAGGGAATAATTGAGCCAGTGCCATTTTCGGAGTGGGCAGCACCAATAGTGCCAGTAATGAAGCAGGATGGCACTGTGAGAATTTGTGGTGACTACAAGCTCACTGTTAACAAGGTATCAAAGACAGATTCTTACCCAATTCCTCGAATTGAAGACTTGTTTGCACGAGTAGCGGGTGGACAAAAATTCACCAAGTTGGACATTGCTCATGCCTATCAGCAGATTCCGTTGCAGGAGGAGTCAAAAATGTATGTTACCATCAATACCCATAAGGGGTTGTTTCGGTATAATCGGCTGCCATTTGGAGTTAGTTCAGCTCCAGCGATTTTCCAGCGGGCAATGGAGACATTGCTCAAGGACATCCCCGGTACTGTAGTGTATATTGATGATATTCTAGTCACGGGGAAAGATGATAAAGATCATGTGAAGAATTTGGATGCTGTGATGACACGGCTGGAGGCTGAGGGTTTCACGCTGAAAAAGTCGAAGTGTGAATTTTTGTTACCGAGGGTGGAGTATCTAGCCCATACAATTACAGCTAGTGGCTTACAACCCTCAAGGAGGAAGACCGAGGCTATCACGAATGCCCCAGCACCCCAGAATATATCTCAGCTACGCTCATTTCTGGGGATGATCAATTATTACGGAAAGTTTTTGAAAATTTTATCCTGTCAACTTGCTCCATTGTACAACCTTTTGAAGAAGCAAAGTGATTGGAAGTGGGGAGTGGTGGAAGCCAAAGCATTTGAGCTGGTGAAGAAGCAGCTAGCTGAAGCCCCAGTTTTACAGCACTACGATCCTACAAAAGCAGTGTCGCTATCTACGGATGCATCTCCTTATGGGGTTGGAGCAGTTTTGTGTCATGTACTCGCTGATGGTACTGAGAAACCAATTGCTTACGCCTCGCGTACATTGAATGCTGTGGAGAGGAAATATTCTCAACTGGATAAGGAGGCCATGGCAATAGTATTTGGAGTTAAACGTTTTCATCAATATCTTTATGGCCGACAATTTGCCATTGTATCCGACCACAAACCACTTCAGTATCTGCTCAGTGAGTCCCGAGGTGTTCCTGTTATGGCTTCTGCCAGACTGCAACGGTGGGCATTGATTCTTGGTGCATATCAATATACCATCTCCTATCGGCCAGGGGAGAAGATGGCAAATACCGATGGATTAAGTAGGCTGCCTCTACCCGAGTCTCCAGCTTCCGCAGAAGTACCCCTTCCTGGTGAAGTAGTCTGTCTGCTCCAGACCCTGCAGTCATCACCAATCACAGCTGAGCAAATTAGACAGTGGACAACTAAGGATCCAATCCTGTCGAGAGTGAGGGAGTTGGTGGCTAAGGGATGGAATGAGAATTCGGATGAACAACTGGCACCATATCAGAAGAAGGATGAGCTAAGTTTGTTGGATGGATGCATACTGAGAGGAAATAGAGTTGTTGTGCCTGCAGCAGGAAGAGCCCGAGTGTTGGATTTACTGCATGATGGTCATCCAGGTATTGTCAAAATGAAGAGTATAGCAAGACAAGTAGTGTGGTGGCCTGGTATTGATGCAGATTTGACTTCAAAAGTGCAGCAGTGTGAAGCATGTCAAGTAAATCAGAAGTCTCCAGCAGTAGCCCCATTGCATTGTTGGGAGTGGCCTAAGAAACCATGGTCGAGAATACATGTGGATCATGCTGGACCTTTTCAAGGGAAGACCATTTTAGTGGTGATAGATGCACACTCCAAATGGATTGAGGCAGTAATTGTGCCATCCACCTCTTCAGCAGCAACGATTAAGGTACTCCGGAATTTATTTGCTACGCATGGTATCCCTGAGCTATTATTTTCAGACAATGGGACCTCTTTTACAAGTGAGGAATTCAGTGACTTTGTGCTGAGGAATGGAATTCGTCATCGCACCTCTTCACCTTATCACCCAGCCACCAATGGATTGGCTGAGCGGGCGGTTCAAGTAGTTAAAGCAGGTCTAAGGAAAACCCCGGAAGGAGATATGGATTTGAGGCTTGCGAGATTGCTGTTTAAGTACCGTAATACGCCTCATGCAACTACTGGTGTGTCGCCATCTGAACTGTTGCTCGGGAGGAAACCTCGTACTCACCTTGACTTATTGCATCCAGATTTGACTAAACGAGTGGAGGAAAGACAGATAGCTCAAAAAGTAGCCCACGATGGAAGTAGGAAAGAGAGGCTATTTCAGATGGGCGACAATGTGTATGCTAGAAATTTTCAAGCAGGCGACAAATGGTTTCCCGGGAAGATTGTGGAAGTGTTAGGCTCTCGCTCTTACAAGATCAAGATCAGTTCGGGAGCGTCTGTGCGCCGACATGTGGACCACATCAAGTCTCGTGCTGCCAGAGAACAGGAATTGGAGGATTTGTTGGTACCGGAGTTGGAGGAGGCAGCCGATGCCGATCTGCCTGGAAACAGCGAGCCTGAATTGGAGGCAGTTGCTACCCAGCCAGTTGCGATTCGTCGCTCCAGTCGTATTAGAAGACCGCCTGAACGATTCCAGCCAGTCTGGAGCTAAGGAGGAAAGGGATGTGATGTATTTGGACTTGTCATTATTTTACATTGTTCTGTAATTAGGTCATAGTCATATTTTCATTGTTGCTAATTGCTGCTGTCTAAAACTTATTCTTTTATCGGGAAGGTTCTCGACCCTTTTGTGCTGTACCTTATTGTACCCCTCAGTATTTAAGTTCGTTTGTGTGTATATGCTGTCAGTGCATTTGCAACCCAATAACCTTCAATGCTGCGGAAGTTCTGTGTGCTCTGGTGGGGAACATAACAGTTTCTATCAAAGTGCTCGCAATGGCGGCTAAAAGAAAAACGAATACTCAATACTATCATGATCTAAAATTTGAATTTTGGGTTTTGACGAGATGGAACTCTGATTTCTTCATTTGCCTTCAGAAAAGACTTAACTACTGAAAACATCTCCTCGATGGGATTTAGGTCAGGGCTGTAGGGAGGCAACAAGAGTACCAAAGCTCCTACACTGCTAAGTTCCCTGACTTGCTTGTGGTAGTGTACAGATGTGTTGTTTAGTACCATAATGCTGTTGGGATTGGAGCCATTGAAGCGAAGTAGATGAGGTAAAAAGGTTTAGTTCAATGAGTATCTGTGAGTGTCTTGTCTGTCCATGACAGCCACAGACTTCAGGCACAGAGCTATCACCATGCTACTTATTCTGGTGGAAGTATCTGTAAAAGTGTCTTATCAGTCCATGATACCGTATAGCGGGAAATTTTCGTATGGTGCTAATTTTCGTATGTTTCGTATGCTCCATCCCTTATACGAAAATAAAAACTGTGAAAATTTGAACGTGCAAACTCTTTTATTTCATACGTGACCTTTGACCTATAGGCCTACCACGGCCACATGCGGTCGCTAGCGCGAGCAGCGGATGCTAACTGCAAGGCTAGCTCACTGAAAAATGTCTCTTTATCTGTTCTTTGCCAAGGCGTCGAAACGGAGTGACCTTCCTGATCCCAGTGGACATCGATTAGCTCCACTACGATCAAGGGGAAGCCAGTGATGCTAGTGTTACCGTATAGTGCGAGCGCTAGCAGCTGTGCATGCGCACAATCTCCCACAGCAAGCACACGAAATTAAAAAATACGAAAATTTATTCTAAGGGTATTTTGGTCAATCATACGAAAATTAGCACCAACGAAAATTTCCCGCTATACGGTAGGCACAGACTGCAGCCACAGAGCTACCTCCATGCTACTTATTCTGGTGGAAGTATCTGTGAAAGTGGCTTGTCGGTCCATGACAGCCACAGAGCTATCACCATGCTACTTATTCTAGTGGAAGTATCTGTGAAAGTGGCTTGTCGGTCCACGACAGCAACAGACTGCGGGCACAGAGCTATCACCATGCCACTTATTCTGGTGGAAGTATCTGTGAAATTGTCTTGTCGGTCAGGCCACAGAGCTATCAACAAAATTTTTCCAGTACTTCTGTTCTGCTGGTTCAACTCGTGTGACCATGTGGCCATTATTTCTCACCTTCTCGGCCATACAGTGTCTCCTCACACTAACGTAAGTATAAAAGTCAAGCAGTAATTTGTTTGCTAAAATGGTAGTTATAACTCAACTAGAACTAGAACTTGATTAGAAGTACTAGAAGAATTAGAAGTAGTTGAGCAGAATATAGCAGAATACATGAGTTAGAGTTAGCATGTGTTTTATAGCAGAATACATGAAAATACAACACTATGACTTCTGTGTACGACTCCTGGTTCTGATTCGCCCTTCTTATTGGCCAGATTCCTTAAATTGAGCTTTTAGTTTCCTAATTTCATCTTTTTTTGCTCCAATTCTCTATCTCTTTGCTCCAATTCTCTATCTCTTCGCTTCACTTCTTCGATGAATTCATTTTTTCCACAAGTAGTTCGGAGATATCAGTCGGAATGTCCATGTACTGTTCATAGGTTTTTTCTTATGGAGCGTGAGATTGTAACCAGTGCCATTCATCAGAGACAGCTCGTTTTTATACCTTCCCGTAATGTATAGACAAGTACATACAAACCATGATTCATTTGTGAGGCTACCATTCGGTTCAAAGATGTTAATGGCTGGTGTTACAATTGCATCAATATAATGATTTCCATCAGATACGAATGGTAGAAAGATAAACTTTAGCTGGTCTTGGCATATTAAAATCAACAATGGTGGAACAACATTGCTCTGTTTAATATTTGATACACGGCTTACTATATGATAGCCTATCGTTTGGCAAATGGCTTTATCATTAAAGTCTTCCTTCCGTTTCACTTCTACTATTCCAATCACCGGCATTTTTCCACCACCAAAACCATGTGACAGTAAATATATGGTGTAGTCGGGTATAATGCCCTCGGACATACTCTTTTGCTGTGAAGGTGTTTCCATGGCAGTACCGGTCTGTGAAGCACTGTGTTGAGAAGAACTGGGCTGAGAAGTAGGAGTGAACTGAGAAGTACTGGGTTGAGAAGTAATCGGTGGTTTTTGTATACGTTCCTCAGCTGAAACTACAGTTAGTACATCTCAAAATCCCTTTTAGTATTGGATCAGTTATATGAAACCTCACTTCAGCCTCATTCAAATTCACCTAAGTATTAATGGTCAATGTAAAGTATCACTAAACATGAACATACACTGTTAAAAATAGGGTGTAATACTAGCACCACAGCTACTCTGACATTGTGAACAAGATGTAGCATGATGCTCAATTCAAGTATTTCATCTCCCTTCCCCCATCTCTCTCTCATCTGTGTCTCCCCCCCCCTCTCTCTCTCTTTATCTACTTCCTTCCACTCTCCCCTTCTTCTATCGCAGCTTTCTCTCTTTCTTTAGTTAACCTCCCCCTTCTCCATTATGCAAACATATTTGTTCTATGGTTATGTTCAATTAGTAAATTTTTCTTTTTCTAATCAACTGTACTGACTTTCAAGACATTTGAACATATACAAGATTTCATAGGAGAACTAGCACCCTAAGCCAGCACAGATTGGGTGCTAATGCAGCACCATGGGGTGCCAAAATTTGTGCAACCTAGAGTGGCCAATATAAACCATACTACTAGCACTACCAAAGGTGCTACAGTGGCACCCTTTTTCTAACAGTGTAGCAATATGGGAATATTCACATGACACATTCACATTCACAGTAGTATTAACGTTAGTATTCTGTATCACATCTCATACAGTGAGTATCCAATGATATCTGCATCATACTGCACATTAAAGCCTACTGCGTGGGTGGATCAAAGTGCCGCGCACTTCCGCTATACGCCGTAAAGCTGACCAAGGCGAGGGCAATACTCATATATCACCCAGGATGTGGTTAGGGCAATACGAGTATTGCCCGGCCGCTCATGCGCCATGAGCTTTGCCATAGAAGCTACGTCCAAAGCAATGTCTATGTACGTACGAACAGATTAGATTGGTGTTATGAATGTTTTTGGCTGTGTTGACTAGCGATTTAATCGGACAATAAATCCCATATAGCCCTCGTGGGCATGGTATAACTATTACGTATATGATCCTAACTCTATTGCTATGATACTTAATAAAAATCTGTACTCTTGCTTGTACTTACCACATGACTTATAAAGAAGGTTGGAGTACTCCATAATATCCCCCGAGACTGTCAGTATCTGGGATTGGATACTTGCTTCATGGGTGGTAGAAGGAAAGTATCGGATTGATTCAAGGAAGGTGTTCAATCCTTCTATAACCGTTCCAGAAGCAGCCATCTTAGTAAAATGAGTGTTCAGGGTCAAATCTCTTGCCGATAAAAGCTTTTTTTTCAGATGACCCTCTTTCGCTTGATACACATTAGGCGACCAATCCGCTATTGGTTAATGCTTCAATATCAAGAGACATTGAAAACATTCTGTTAGCAGCCTTTGGCAATGTGACACCATGTGACTGCACTGGATGGTACAAGGATTAATTCAGGATACATAAATTAACAGTCAATTAGATTGTACATAGTAAACATAATAAGTGAATGTGTACAGTGTATGAATGTGTTGCGTGCATGTACTTTTTTTATTTATTAAATTTTGAATCCTTTGAGAGTCTGTAGAATGGTATCCTTGTCTTAAAACTCTTCTAGTGTAAGCATACCCACATCTTTAAGGTTCTGGATCTCCTTAAATTGCTTCAAGTATTGGGAACGAAGCTCAACCTTCTTGCTGGGGGACATTTCGCCAGGAGTACACGTTTCAGTGTCAAGCATGCCATGTGTAGAGATTTCAGGGTTGTAGCTAGAAATATAGAGTGGTGGAAGTGTGGCAGCAACATCTAACCTAACCTAACCCTAACCTAACATGTAATAATTGATACATGGGTAACACAAATTATGTTGCACAAGGGTTGATGAGGGCAACGTAACTTGTGTTTACCACATACCCATGTATCAACTGATTTGTTGTGTGCTATGCATCTTACCTAAGGCAAAATATGTTGCATATGCAACATCACTTCCTGTGCAACATCACTAATGTTGTTATTGCAGAGTCTATGGAGAAGGGTCTTAAGTATACAACTAGTACCATAATAAACAGCTATCACAGTGAAGGAGGAGAGTATGGGAGCTCACCAACAGCCACTTGGGACTTGAGCGTAGGCTGTGGTAAACACTGTCGTGGACAATAAACTAATCAGTGCTTCCAAAAAAAGCCACACTAGGTGATCTGTACAATAGACTAAGTGCTACTTGGATCTGGGTAATTGCTTCAATGCCAATGCTGTATGTGCATGAGATGGCTGTATCATATTTAGGAATACCAATCCATCTTTGTTCTCACCTGATACTCTGTCACATCTGATAGCAATCTGGTAATCACTGCCCGGGGAAGGATGTGTAGCCATGTTTCACGAAAATGTATGCTAGCACACTTTAATCTTTTGGTGTCATGATATCGTAGCTCAGGCACAGTGCAACGATTTTGTATTTAGTTGGATCATTTCACGTCATTATAATCTCTTAATGGCAGAGACACTGAAATTCAAAATGTCAGTGTTTGTAGTGTTTTGACCTGACTGAATGTCACATATGCTTGCCCTGGACTGAATTGGCCCCAACAAAGCCACTCTCTGGGACACTAGACACACGATATCTCAGTCTGCTTTGTGCCAGAAATGCCATACATCCCTCACACTGGTACTATTTGTCACACACATATGTAGTTAAATAACAATTGGGGGTGCGTGTGTGCACAAGTCTTGTGTATGTGTGTGTTGAGTGTGCACTTGTGTGTGTTCAGAATAGACAGCAGGATATGGGGGTTGAAGTAATTACTGTGTGTGTATTTACATTTTGCACTTTCTCTCTCTACCACGTATCTTCCTAACTTGTTCCGCGCCTTCTTCAGGTTGAACAGCATAGTCCTATCAGTCCGTCTGTCGGTCTGGCCCTCAGCTTCTCCTACAGGAACTCCACTCTTGATAGCATCCAGTTCAATCTGCTTGATAGTCCTATTATTAGTAAAGTAATGTAGTTAGTGAAGTGCTATCTTCTTTTTGCATGCAGGGCTGGTGGTGGGACACGGTGGATGAGAAAAAAAATTTTTAGCCACGCATACTCTTAGAGGGATTTTATAGGAGTTTTTGAAGGGGAAGGAGGTAAATCTTTTGTATGGAAAACAACTACAAATGTGTGAGGGACCTAACATTTTGAGAAGCGGAAGATACATGTAGCTGCGTGTGTGTGTGTGTAATAACTCCATAGCTTTTTTTGGGGAGTGGGGGGCATGAAATCTTGACGCACATAATGATCCAAATTTAATACCATAAGCTATATAAGCTGGGTTTTTGAGTGCGTAGTTACAAAACTTGCCAATGGTGTATACAAGTCAGATTGCAATTTTAGTGATTGCTAATCGCCAAGTGGGCAATCCACACGATGCATTGTACTTTCGCTTTTACTCAGGCCAGTTAAGGACTGGGACCAGCTAAATTTTACTGTTTTTACAATGTCTTGTAAGCATACTTACAGCAAAATGAAAAGTAATGAAGTAATGTGACAGTTATCCCAGGTTCTTCAACCTTTGATGTGGCTAATGACACCTCTTTTAGCCCCGCCCATCAAACCGCAACGGCCACACCTCCATTTTCGTGAAAGCACTTCAGTCAATATGGATCACCTAGGCAGTGAACTTCTCGGCCATGGATGAGCTAGACAGCCATAGTCGTAGTTTCTTACTTCACTCGTTTGCAATTTTTAAAATGACCGTTCATTTGGCAGAGAGAGGTGAAAAGCAACAAAAGTGCCACTCCCACTTTCTATTTAAAGCCTTCTTTTGAGAAACTGGAGGGTAAGTTAAAAATTGCAAACGACAAATCTTTAGATATTACTTACATAAGTACTATGAGCGACAGAACACGTCGAACCATCTTGTTCCAACACCCCGCCCTAGCACAGTCTACCTCTTCCTGTACTTCACCACTAGCGGGTGTGGCTTAGGTCACATGACCTGTCCGTTAGCTGCTCCAGAATCGCTATTCAAAAGGTCTCTTACTGGCTATACATGGATGAATCATTGATAAAGTCAAAGGATTATCACGTATGTACTGGATTTTCGGTGTAAAATTCGTCGATCTGGGAGATAGCTGTACGGTGGGCGGAGACCCTGCTATGAATATCATTATCGTGCGGGTCCCAGTCCTTAAGGCGCCTGAGTACCCCCACTTGGTCTGGTTTCTGGATTCAATTGCTACTGTCATTGCTTAGTTGACCTCTCTGCGTGATATTTGGAGACAGTTGTGCTTGGCAGGGTGTTGGCAGGATTACTGTTAAAAGTCAATTTTAAGGGAGAGAAAAAAAGGAATGGCTGGTAACAGCAGCATTGCATGCTCTGTATACAGGGGCATACGAAATGTACGTCATTTCTACTAAGTATAACTTGTGATGATTCTATGCTCAGGATAATACAAGCAAGTCAGCTGTTTCAGTACAACACCACAAAACCACTGAATTACCTTACATGGAATCGCACAATTACATGCCCATTCAGCAAACATCTCATTTTGTACTATGATGGAAAAACAAACTACATGTACTCAGAGAAGTCTGATGGATGTATGAATAGCTGCATAGTGGACAATAGTCTGGTTTGTGGCATCACGGTACAAGTCAGCTGTACTATGATTTTCTAAAATATACTGGCCATTATATTATTATACACACTCCCTCCTTGTACCTGTGACCAGGAGCAGCTGTAGTGTCACTACTTGAAGCATTAACGTTAAGGGTGTATTGGGCCGCTGATTTTTAGCAATGTGATATACCTTCTTTTGCATGCAGGGTGGGTGGTGGATGAAGTTTTGAGACTGCATACTCTTACTAGGAATTTTTTTTCAAAGGAGAGGGAGGAAGATGAAAAACAACTTCAAGTACATGAGGACCTAATAATTATTCAGAGGGTGAAGACAACACTGTGTGTGTGGGGAGGGGGGATTGGGGAATAAAAAAACATGTCTTGTAAAAGCAGAAATGTAGCTAAAGGAGTGGAGCCACACTGTGCGCAGTGACATACACACATACGTACAGACACACGCACACACAACACACACACGTACACACACATGGATACATACACATCACACACACACATATACAAAAGAGAGAGAAAAAAATTTGCATCCTAGTGGTGCATATTTAACTCGTGTTGCTTTACCTGCTTTGCAATGGAGTACAGGCTCTATAGATTTGTATACAACTGCGTACACATAATACCACCCGTGCAAAAAAGGCCGCGGATATCCGCGTGCAATCGCAAGCGTCTACGCACACTACGCGAATCTCCGCGTATTTACCGACCCCGTACGCTCGGAACGTATGTAACGTACACTTGCGTGCGGAAGTGTACAACGTGCGTATACGTACGTACGCATGTGTACGTGCGGCTCCCGCTCGCGATGTGAGTATACTGATGTACGTGAGGCTCCCGCTCGCGATGTGCGTATACTTACGTACGCATGGTATGTGTGATCGACAATTTGTCACGACTAACGGTAAGTCTTGTAACACATTTTGCCTACATTATTTGATTTTCTGTCTTTCCATTCAGGTGATCGACCACAAGACCAAAGCTATAATTACTTTACCATTGTATTTCTGTACTATCATGAAAGAGTAACAAATACATAAAATATGAATCAAACAATTTTATTCATAAATGAATGTGAAGACATTTAGTCACTGGCTATATACACCCATTAACCTCAAGAGACAGTCTGGTGACTTAAACAATACTGAAGTCGACTCGGACAACACTGAAACAACTAGCTGCATGCATGGTCATCAGAATTTCTTTCTCTTGATATTGATGGGGTATGTGGCCAGCAATGCATAAAATAGCAATTGTTTTCTACGGGTCATGCCATTGTTTTCATGGGTCAGGATCTGCATCAACTTGGTCAGTTCGGCACTTTTCTGGTTGAGATGGAATCTGAGAAGGTTCTTCCACCTAGTCATCTCCTCTTTTGGGGAAGAAATGGGAAAAATGTAGTTGATGTGCTCTGCATGATACAATAGTAGAAATGGAGCATGATATAATATTGACAACACACTGGGTCTCTGTCGTCAAGGGTCTGCCATGAATTTTAACTTTGGGAGTGAATGTGGTTTGAGCAGGTGGGATTTGCTTATAGACAGTAGTATGCATGCATGCACACTAGTCACAATGTCTGTACAATGTAGTATACCACTTCCCACTTACACCTACACAAACACAGCACAACAATTATTAACTATTACCACGAATTCCTTGAATCTTATTTTGATCCAGCAGTTTTATGTCTTTACGTCTGGGCTTTGTACAGTTTCCGGTGTTAATTTCCTCAGGGGTGAAGATGGCAGATAAGAGTGCCCTTGCCAGTGCTTCGGGAGAAGCAGAGCAATTCTCCGCCGCTTGTACTGTTTTTCTGTCCACTCCCATCACCTCCACTCTATGGGCTGGGTCTCGGGGGTTTCCCAAGTAGACCCTACCAGCTGTGAGACATTAAATGACATAGTCATGCTATACATAATCTGACCACTGATTTTCAGCTAGTGCACACCCTCCCCCAAAAAGCAAATTGGACATGATCTTTAAAGATGCTTGTAGTGCCAGCAGGCGTGCTGGGGATATTTGATTTGCATGCCTACTACACTTTAGCCAACTTACTGGCACTGGCAGAGATATCAGCAGCGGTAGCACCAGTGGAGGGACCAGCAAAGGGTCCAGGACAGGCAACAGCAGAGGAACCAGCACCCGCATTAGCAGAGGCATTAGCAGAGACATCAGCAGAGGAGGCACCAGGACCACCGGGTGGAGGTGGTGAAGGTATATTGTACTGGACGTCAAGCACACCACTCTGGGTGCAAAATCCAATCACAACAAATAAGTATTGTATTACGTGAATGTACCTTCCGCTTTCGTTTCTGAAATAACATGTTCTGCAGCAGATCAACTGTGCATTCTAAGCGGGTGACACTTTGCTTGACATGTTCCAACTCCTCACACAAGTATTGCATCTACAGATATTTCCATAGAGTAAACTGTCAAAATCCAGTATCACAATCCAAGAATTTACCTTTCCCGATGAGTATGATGTATCGCTACTGAAGTCCATAAACTCGTCAGGGGTAGAGGTCCGACGTGGTGGACGCCACTGGCTAGAATTCTGCTGCAGAGAGGAACATTCATTACCACTACCCTAGCAAATGGCTATATATATATTATTACAGTGAATGAACTCGATCTGCCCATTGGAGGCACGCATGAAAATCCTGATCCAGAAAATCCAGGAGATGAGCATGATGAAAACGGACGCACAGCTTCTGTCTCCATCCGAGGAGGAAAGTAATTGGGTTCACTGGCTATAAATTATTACGTGTATGTCAGAAACACTACAATAATACTGCCATACCGGAATGATGAAGTCTGTAAGGGGTTGCATGGTAGTGGTAGGTACTGCTACAAGGACCATTTTCTATTTGAGAATACCAATGCTGTATAATAGAGTATTGTGGGTAAAAACTGCAAATGTCATAACTGATGAAGGGGTCACTCATTCCAGAGAACACGTACAATGTCATGCATATGCATGGTAATTTTTGTAAGAGATGAACACCACTTACTTGGCTTGAGTTTAAGGGAGTGTTTACTGTAGGCTTTACTTTGGGCTATATTAATGAAGGTTAACACAACTGAAACTCAATAATATAATATACATAATATTATGTGTATCACCAACCAGGTCAGTTTCCTTTGGAAAAGCATCATCAAAGCCATGGTCACAATCCTCCAGACCCAGATCAAATGAATTCTTTAACTGTATACAACATTAGGATCTCACGGCCTCCCAAGCACTGTACGTTTTACCTGTCTGTTACGAGAAACCACGCTCTTTTGAGAAACCTCGCTCTCCATTGTCACCTCCTGTTGCTGCTCTTTGTCCATAGCATTCTCCTAATAAAAGACCAATTTTAAATCATGGTTGGGAAAGGCAAATCCCAAGTAGAATGGCAGTATCCATATTAACTGGCCTACAATTTACACAGCACGATGCCGTAAACCCCCCCCCCCCCCCACCACAACAGTCCCACCTTATGTTTCCTCTCGCTTCTGCACCCCCTCTATCAGGTCCATGAGGTTAGCATCAGATTGCCTTTGCACCTTCTTCCCCGTTTGTTTGATTGCAGTACTCTATTGAAAGTATATACAAGTAGTGCTTAAAGAGCATTTCACTACAGCTTCAAATTCCACATATTGCTTAAATGTTAATTCTATGGGTGCTAGCCTAAAGCTATACTTGGTTTTTGGGGGGAGGGAGTATCTTCAAGAATACTGACCAGTCTCCTCTGTTTCGTCTGTGCTGTATATGTCTTTCTTGGAGAGGATGTGGTAGCCTGTATAAAAGTATATATTGTACAACTATTCATTTTATTGCAGGCAGAAATAAACACGCATTTAACAATTCACTATCAGTTGAGCATGCCTCTTTAGTATAAACTAGTAGTAACCTTTGAGATATGAAATTCAACCACCAGACAACACATGTAGTGGGACTTATCTACCATGCACCTTGTTCAAAGGTTCTAGGGAAGCCACCAATTACCCAATTGCACATTCCTGACTTTGCAAGATACCACTGGCTAACCTTCTGTTTTCTCGACTTCTTGTCCTCTTCTGGGCTACTACTGCCTTCACCTTCTAGTAGGACACTTTCTTCACTTCCTTCACTTAGTGGCAAGGCAGGTGTCTATTGGTATGTATAGTAAATGGCGAGTAGTCCAGTTATGTATAGAAACATGTAACATGTTCTGCAACATAAGAAAAATCCACACCTGAATTATGAGAGTCCTCTTCACTAAAGCTCTCTTCCATCTCATCTTGTTTCTTCAGGACCTCAGCTTTTGTACCTGCACAGAGACACAACGCATGGCTTAGCTAAATCAAACCCTCACTGATTTCAGCACCTAAACAACCATCATGTTACAATTAGTGTTGTCTCTGTCTCTCTCTCTCTCTCTCTCTTTCTCTCTCTCTCTCACTCACTCACTCACACACACACACACTGTTGGATGAGGGCTACATTGTTATTACAAGTACATTTATGTGTCTCCATAATGGTTCATCTAGCTAAAAATCATTTTTTTTCTCCATTGCTGGCACTTTCAAGACGGGAAGGCAAGATTATGGGAAAGTCAAAACCAGCTTTGTACAAGCTCAAGGCAAGCTGCTGGTCAAAATTTGCCATTTTAACTGCCAGAGCACAGATTTTATATACACATAATATAATGTATTATTATGCAGGGCCGCCGGAACCGGTCAGGCTGGTCAGGCCAAAACCGGACCACTTTTTTCAACATTTAGTTGGGTAATGGTCGTTTATTTTATTTATCGCATGGTAAAGATCGTCAGATAATAAATCGCGCATGCTTGACAGTGCAATCAGCACACCAACTCATCTTCAAATGAGCTTCCTAAGGTATTTGTATATTTTGGTTCTAGTTCAACAGTCTTTAAAGCTTAATATATTAAAGTGGAGAGATTGTTTAGATCATGAGGCTGCCTTCTGCTATCAAAAATTCTCTGTTTCACTGAATCTTAATTGGGATTTGGGCCATACAATGAAGTCTAAATATTGACCAGTGAAAGTGGTCTCAAAAGCCATCAGAAGCAATTTGGGATTTGGGCCATACAATGAAGTCTAAATATTGACCAGTGAAAGTGGTCTCAAAAGCCATCAGAAGCAATTTCTGATGTTGTAAATTACAAAATTTTCCTGGGGGAGCATGCCCCCAGACCCCCCTAGTTTTTGCTCCACATTCTGATTTAAAGCTGGCCGGACCACATGTAAATCGCTTCCTCCGGGCCTGTTATGCACATGCACACACATACCCTACACATATACACACATGCATGCAGATGCACATACACCTACCTACCCACACACACTCTACACAACACACCATGCCACACACACTCACCCACCAACCCACCCACCCACCCACACACACACACAGTAACAAATTACATGGTCATTACTGCACCACAGTGCTAACTTTGCATCTCACCAAACAAGAAGCTAATCATGCCCATCCTTGATAAAAATAATCATGATAATAAACGTACCTGCATATAGAATTTCCGCCTCATAGGTTCTCTTGGCATCTTTCACCACAACAAACTGTCCTTCCATATAAGGAGGCTGTTGTGACACCACATTCTTTCCATGTACCACCGAGTGGGAACCTTCATTCCGCCATCGCACGAGCAACCAGATGTCGCCTGTGTACATTTGGTTTCAGATAAGATCACCACAAGCCCGTTTCGATAGTCAGCACAAAAAACTTAAACCCATACATACACAGAAACACTCACCCGCTGACTTTGTGAGTTTTCTCAGTGCCATCTCAAGCTGTCTAACAAGCAGTGGATGTGGATGAGAACAAAATACACACTCGCAGGAGGAACAGGCGCGGCCGGCTAGATAGCTTTTTTTTACATCTGATGCTCGAGGGTTTTTGCATTAAGTTAGCAATATGGCGACCACGTGGTCGACGTGGTCGCCAAAAATAGTACATGCAGCTAGTCTATGCCCAAAAATGGGGTGCTGTCTATTGATAACCCCAGCTAGCTAGATTGGACAGGTCCCCACATAGCCTCGAGGCTAGTCCCCACAGGTGTAGAATGGATGCTGGGTTGCTCGAGTTGTCCTTCCTATCCTCTGAGTCTGACTCGGAAAGTGATCCAGAGTTGGAGGAGCTATACGAGTCTTTCTTAACCCTCGAAGATAGCATCAGTGCTGATACTCAGACTGCGTTCAGCTGTACAGCTAATCAGCCGGAGGAGAAGAAACATACGCTATATGAAGGAGCAGCTGTCACTACGTTCCAGACTATTGTACTTGTGTATCAGTTTGTATTGAGACACAGCTTTTCCACCAAAACTTTCACTGAATTCCTTCAACTCCTGGCTGTGCTACTACCTAAAGCAGCAGATCTACCAAAAAGTGTGTACCTTTTCAAGAAGCTAGCCAGTTTGTTTCCTGAAGCGCAATGAAGAAAGCATTACTACTGTACTACTTGTCAGATACCAGTAGAAAAGGATGGTGTTTGTGACTGTGGTCAAACCAATATTAGTCAATTCATCATTGTTCCACTTCAGCCTCAATTGAAACGTCTAATGGAAGGTAAGGTAAGGTTAACACTCCCTCCAACCATAGCTCTAACTTTTTTTCCTGGAAATACACTGGGCCTTTTTACAGATCCGTCAAGTTGGAATCTGCTACAGCAGCGGTTTACTAGGCTTGTTTCTGATGATGTACAGGATATTCATGATGGAAAGGGCTACAAACGGCATCAACACTTCCTTAACCATCCAGCCCACGTTTCCCTATCTCTCAACACTGATGGAGTATCCTTGTTTCGTTCCAGCAAGGCTGAGATATGGCCTGTGTGGATTGTGGTCAATGAGCTGCCCAAGAATAAAAGGTATTACTACAAGTGTAAACTTAATAACTGGCATCCTCCCCCAACACACACACACACATGCACACACACACTATGCCACAAGCTACATGACCAACTTAGATAGTTGCACTACTGGGTGCTTTGAAATAACATCATGATGATAATGTTACAATACAGGTTTCTGAGGAAGCACATGATACTGGCAGCATTGTGGTATGCATTAGAAGATCCGTGTGTGAATACTTATTTGCGGCCAATCATAGATGAAGTTGAAACAGGCGATTGAGAAGTGAAGGAATAGAAAATATCTCAGGACTTAGCCGGGATTTGAACCCAGGACCTTCTGAATTCTAATCAGACACTCTTACCAACTGAGCTACTAAGCCCTGATGGCAGCGGAGTGTAGGATAGGTGGTATACATCCTAGGAACGAGTTCAAACTTGGCCTCTTCACTTCTCAATCTCAGTGATGGTGTGACTCAACTGTGACTAGCTGCAAGCAGCTTAAGTTCACAGCCGTGGCCGAAGCCCTCCGAGGAGTCGTTTCCAGTCGTGGCCTGACTGATGGCGGGGTTGATAATTAAAGGCTAATTACCGTAAGCCTGGTAAGGCAGGTGCTGAAACAGGCGATTGAGAAGTGAAGGAAGAGAAAATATCTCAGGACTTAGCCAGTTAATGACCTCTACTTGAAGGGTATGCTACTCCATAATCGTGAATTATTCCAGCTATTATTAAATTACCATATCCGAGTGTAGGATTTCCAGTATCAACTCCTGATGGTGACAAGACTGCACGTGCTCTCCTCCTCCTCTGTTCAATGGATCTCCCTGCACGTGCGAGAGTGATGAATATGAAGAAATTTAACGGGTACTGTGGCTGCTTATTTTGCTATCATCCTGGAGTAACCAGAGTTGGACAGCCTCTGCACAGGTTTTGGCCCAAATGCATAGCTGAGCTTCGTACACATGAGAGTTAGTTGCTGATGCAAGAAGTGCACTGACTACTGGAAAGCCAGTAATGATTAGCTGTGCATGTTAATTTTACATGTGACACTGTCAGTCATGTTGTATCATTTCATATACATGTGTAGGTACGTGGTGTGGTGGGACCATCTGTGTTGGGTTTGCACCGCCCTTTTTCTCTGGTGACTGGAGTGGTTGTGGATGACCTACATGGATTGTACCTTGGAGTCACCAAAACTTTGTTAGGCTTGTGGTTTAACAACAAATATAAACAAAAGGATTTCTACATTGGAAACCAGGTGATTAAAGCAGGGTACAATGTATCATAATATTATGAGATCACCTTTATCATAATTACCCCGCGCGCATGCGCAAGGGGGTAAAGTAATCGGTCGTGTCGTCGTTGTCGTTGTAGTTGTTGTTGTTGTTAGCAGAAAAATCGCCATATCTCGAGGTCTAGTCACCTGAGCGACTAGTAAGTACAATGAATCAGTCGCATTTGGCGAAAAACGGGCTTCAGTGTGCTTTGAATCGAGGGATATGGTCCACGAGCGTCACAAATGGTGCCTTTTTGTTAGCCTTCGTAACCACGCCTATCGACAGTGCCCACTCAATGCATTATGCATGCAGGCCTTGTGCTTTCTGCTCATGCGCATAACTTATGGAAGGTGAAGGTCGTCAATAATGCTAGCGGCATACGTTTGGCTGGTAAGCTATCCGCAGACTGGAATGCAAAGCCCCATCGAATTAGAATGTAAGATACCTATATGTACCTAGTCTAGATCTGGTGCAGAGAGAGAGTCAGTTGTGGTTTTGCGGATATCACCAAGAGCCCTATATTATACAACCAAGAGCTTATGGGGGTCTTGATACAACCAAGCAGCAACAAAAGCAGCTCTATAGGTTGCGCAATGTGCGCGCGGGGTATGTGCTCTATAGAGCTCTAGTTATATATAGGTGTCCCTGTGTGATTCTAGATTGCTAAGTATCCAAGTACCGGATATTCTTTCAAGACTTCCTAAGAACTTGGAGGACATAGGCCACTGGAAGGGTATGTATACGTAGCTTGCACCTTGTATACATGCATGTACTCAACTGATCGTCTACCTGTGCAGGATCAGAGCTTAGAAGTTGGTTGTTTTACTACTCCTTACCAGTTTTGAGTGGTATTTTGCCAGATCTATATTTCAACCATCTATCCCGCCTTGTTGCTGGTGTGCATCTCTTATCAGCTCCATCACTGTCGAGAGATGACCTCAGCACAGCTGAAACAGCACTTGTGGCTTTTTATGATGAATTTGGCGACCTATATCGTATGTCTATTCCTCGTAGATGATATTCAACCCCCATACTTCATGTGGGTCAGTAGCTGTCAGGCCTTTTTCATTGTTACTACCGTCTACCGTATAGCCAGAAATATTGGCGGGAATTAAATTTGGCGGTTGGGCCCTAAATCATAATTATAAAGATATTGGCGGATTTTAATTTGGCAGTCACAAGCTAGACCGCCAAACCACCAAATTTAATTCCCCACCAAATTTTCCGGCTATACGGTATGCCTTCCAACCATACTAATATTCTGTTTGTATCTACCTTGTCAGTACTTCAAATGTCCATGAGCGTTTGGTGGAGCTTACCGTATGGCAACATGGCAAAATCGGTCACATCAAATGGGACAATAATATTATTATGTTGAGCTATAATGCATATTTATATTATGTTATTTGTAGGTGAACCGGCAACTACTTACAACGTGCACCTTATCCAGCATCTTACTATGTGCGTGGAAGAGTGGGGCCCACTTTGGGCATACACTTGTTTTGCATTCGAGGACTTGAATCACCACATCAAGAAATTATTCCACAGCACTAGGGATATGACCTCTCAGGTAAACTTCTGTGTTTATTTCAGGATTTTGCTCAAATAGGGGCAAATACCTAGTGTCAAAATTCAAAAGGGGGGGGGGGGGGGGAAGCAATCCCACATTAAAGATAGGGAAAGCCAATTGCTTGGGGCGGGGTGTTTCTTGGAATCTTGCTATCTCTTCCGTGCTCTATACAGATGGCGTTTTGCCATGTTGTCATGCAAGGTCTACCTTCCCTAACCAGCGAAGTGCTGTCGTCGTCAACTGTACCTCTCCATGTTCAAACTCTCTTCAAGATTCTCTTGGGGCTTAAACGGTTGGTTACTAATTATGATTATGATGATACAAAATTATTGATTATGCGTACTGTTTACGTGCATTATACACATCCAGATCATGCAACAGGCAGGCAGTGAGCACATCAGTAGCTATCCTTGGAGGAGCTACTCTAACTCATCTTGAAGATTCCCTCATACATACGTTATCACCCCTTCTTCATCGTGGACAAAAAGTACAAACTTTCTACTGTGTTGAAATCAATGGGCAGGTGTACTATTCATATTTGTATGGAAGAACAAAGAAACAAAACAGCTATACGGTGTCATTTACCAGTGAATCAGATGTGGAGACTAGAAAGTTTGGACACATCAAGAAGTTTATCTGTCTACCACAAAGTCAACTTCCTTATGCAGTAATACAGATTTTGCAACCAAATGCAATTGCGAGTGAGTGCTTCGACAGTGACCCTGCTGTAGACCATCTTAGCAAATTTTTCCGTGTTGACAAAACTGACAGTCCTGTTACTTGTCTATTACACAAATGTGTCTACATTGAAATCGAACAGAGTATATATATAGTAGAAATAGATACTGATAATGTTATTTTGGATTAACTTGTATCAGATATTTTTCTTCCATGATGGTTTGTCAAGGCTGATAAAAACGGTTGTCAAGTATTAAAGCGAATTAGCATTCTCTATATACCGCTACGCGCGTACGAAGTAGGTGGAGTAATTGGATGCCAGGTCAGCAAGGTTTTTCTACCAGCTACTCAGCCAGATCGCCGTTGCAAACCATTTACGCTTAGTCTGAGAAGTATCGTTGCAACAGACGGTAGAAAAAGTGCTCATTTCTTTGTACATCAGATAGGAGTCCTTGAAGAAAGCGTTCAGGTAGGTGCTCTAGCGTTCTTCATCGATACCGGTGGCCCTGTAGATGGCGAAGCGAACGGCGACGATACTCCAGCTACAGTGACAGCATGGTGAAAGTCGATCAGGTTCGGTTATGGTTATGGTAGCAACGGTGACTTTGTTACTCAACTATAGCGCATCTCACCACTCTAGATCGCAAGCATCAAACAAGTTTCCGCACAATCATGCAGATTCACTGACGTACGCATACGTATGTACGCGCACCATTGTACGGATACGTACGCAATTGTACGCACACCACAGCGATCATTGAGCGTGCGTTTATATGCGTAATTGCGCAATAGAATCGCGTACGTAACGTGCATAATCTTGATGATAGCGAGCGTCCGTGAGCATGCAAATGCACGTGCTTGCCCGCGGAATTTTTTGCACGGGCAACTATGGTTGCTAGACAACAGCCAAGTCACATATGCGTGTATTTTAATGATCAATTCACAAACAAATATTTCTACGTAGCTCCTTGCTACTGGTAATGAACTGCTACTCCTCGGAGAGGGAGGGATGTGCTGCATTTTAATTTATTATAATCAAAAAGAAAGTAGCTAGAGATTCATGTGCTCAGATCAGTTACAAGGGTGCATGAAATTTGTGTCATTGTTTACTTGATTAATCCAGTGCAGTGTTGCTGAAGCATGTGCAATACAACAGATTTGAGTAGTTATCTGCTCCAAAGGAGGACTCATTTTTTGAAGATAAGCTCCAGAGCCATTGTGGAGTTTTTTTTTTACTGTAACACCAGTTGCAATACCTGCAGTAGTGGGAACCACCGACAGAACGTGTGTTCTGTTTCGCTGTTATTGCAGCTCTTCAGGGTGGTGTACCCGAAATTCAAGAAGCAGCTGTGGCTTGTGGAACCACCTGACTTACACAGGGTAAGTGGCCTTCTGCTCCTCCAGCGAGTCACCCTCCTCAGGCTGTTCAGTGGCCCTCTGCTTCTCCTCCAGCAGCGAGTCCTCCTCCTCCGGCTGGTCAGTGCCCCTCTACTCCTCCTCCAGCAGCGAGTCACCCTCCTCCGGCTGGTCAGTGGCCTTCTGCTCCTCCTCCTCCAGCGAGTCACCCTCCTCCGGCTGGTCAGTGGCCCTCTGCTTCTCCTCCAGCAGCGAGTCCTCCTCCTCCGGCTGGTCAGTGCCCCTCTACTCCTCCTCCAGCAGCGAGTCACCCTCCTCCGGCTGGTCAGTGCCCCTCTACTCCTCCTCCAGCAGCGAGTCACCCTCCTCCGGCTGGTCAGTGGCCTTCTGCTCCTCCTCGTCCAGCGAGTCACCCTCCTCCGGCTGGTCAGTGGCCCTCTGCTTCTCCTCCAGCAGCGAGTCCTCCTCCTCCGGCTGGTCAGTGCCCCTCTACTCCTCCTCCAGCAGCGAGTCACCCTCCTCCGGCTGGTCAGTGGCCTTCTGCTCCTCCTCCTCCAGCGAGTCACCCTCCTCCGGCTGGTCAGTGGCCCTCTGCTCCTCCTACTCCAGCTGCGAGTCAGTGGCCTTTTGCTCCTCCTCCTCCGGCTGGTCAGTGCCCCTCTACTCCTCCTCCAGCAGCGAGTCACCCTCCTCCGGCTGGTCAGTGGCCTTCTGCTCCTCCTCCTCCAGCGAGTCACCCTCCTCCGGCTGGTCAGTGGCCCTCTGCTTCTCCTCCAGCAGCGAGTCCTCCTCCGGCTGGTCAGTGCCCCTCTACTCCTCCTCCAGCAGCGAGTCACCCTCCTCCGGCTGGTCAGTGGCCTTCTGCTCCTCCTCCTCCAGCGAGTCACCCTCCTCCGGCTGGTCAGTGGCCCTCTGCTCCTCCTACTCCAGCTGCGAGTCAGTGGCCTTTTGCTCCTCCTCCTTCGGCTGGTCAGTGGTCCTCTACTCCTCCTCAGTGGCCCTCTGCTCCTCCAGCAGCGAGTCACCCTCCTCCGGCTGGTCAGTGGCTTTCTGCTCCTCCTCCTCCAGCAGCAATGAGTCCTCCTCCTCCGATGGCTGATCAGTGGCCCTCTACTCCTTTGAGTCCCCCTCCTTCAGCTGGTCAATGGCTCTCTGCTCCTCTTCCTCCAGCAGCGAGTCTTTCTCCTCTGGCTGGTCCTGCTTCTCCTCCATTACTCTGGCATGTTAAGGCCTGGGGCGCGCGCGCTACGTACGTATCCGGAGGTGAACGGAAATAATTGAAAAATATACGGGGGTGTGGCCAATGGCTGACAGTTAGCTTTGTATAGAAACGAGTGGCTAGGAGGCTAGAAGACATCGTGTACAAGATAGCTAGGTGATCGTGAGTTAGCCGCAGGATCTATTTAGCCTTTAGCGTAGAGTCTATATTATTAGGCTAGGCTATTGTCGTGTCAAGAGCAGTTGTTCGTGTATCAAGCGCTCGAGGCTACTCGGAGCAGCTGGAGATGGCCGACTGGATCAAGAAAGGCGGCGTACATAGCCGCCCTGAGTCTTGCTCTGAGTGTACTCATTGGAAAGAGCGGACATTCTTCTGGTATAGTCCTTGTTAGCAAACCGTAAGTTTCTATCATAAAGCCAACACATGGCTATGAATATTTAATTAGCTCGAAGTAGACTACAATTTCGGTCTTCGTAGGCTTATAACTCCCCGAAGGTACATGCATGTAAGACGCTAAATTGTAGTGCTAGTCATGGTTATTAGGACCTCCTCAACTAGAGCCTACCTAGTTTCTATATACGCCGCCTAAGTGAGTGTATGGATATTTTTAATTACCGCTAATTAATAAACAGGTGGGCGTGGCTATTAGTTAATTAATTAGAATCTATTATTGTGTGTAGTAACTATATTCCAAGTTAGAAGTTCATAGCTTGCTCCAAGTAGCCTCCATAACCTGATATGTGACCCTCGCTCCAGTTCAAGTGGACCCAGGCCTTAACTGTACAGAGTAGGAACGAGTCCTCCTCCGGCTGATCAGTGGCCCTCTACTCCTCCCTGTGAGTCCTCCTCCGGCTGATCAGTGGCCCTCTACTCCTCCTGTGAGTCCACCTCCTCCGGCTGGTCAGTGGCCCTCTGCTCCTCCTCCTCCAGCTGCAATGAGTCCTCCTCCTCAGGCGCGGATACAGGGAGGGGTCTTGGGGGTCACATGACCCCCCCTTTCAGCTGTCATAAGTCTCACGTGCACGACTGTGCATGGCTAGTCTAGTACAGTATTATATAGGCGCTATTTGCTCAGTTGAACTCACCTATGATAACAGTCTCCTTTTTGGCTATAAAGCGCCAGAAGAATGCGCCTCCATCTCAGCCTAAGCGATCACAGTGTACCAATCTCCTACAGTTCTATGGCCCATCAAACAGGTTTGTGTATCAGTGCATGCAATGATCATAGTCATGTACTATAATACTATGCATATGTAGGATCACATGCATGGGAGACCCCACCCCCGCCTCAACAGCTGATGAGTGTCCTTCGACCTCTACACGAGGCAGCAGTGAGCTTGAGAGTACTATTGATACTGAGAGTAGTAGTAGTAGTTCATCTGAGTCAAATGATGATGAATCAGACAATGAGCAGTCTGATACCACCACCACTGAGCCGCTGGTGGCTCTGCATACCAATGATGATGGAGAAAAAGATGCTAGTGATGCTCAAGATACCTTACACCCTGCAGTTAGCTCTGGAGACTTGCACTTAATTCAAGCTCTCAAACAGGAACGGTATCTTACTGATAGGGAGAAGTATTTTTTAATGAAACATAGCTTTGTACCCAGCCCTGGATATAGCTTTCCAAGCCGTATTATCAGTGGCTCTGTGCGACACTTCCAGCATAGGTGGCTAACCAGTTACAATGGTCTTGTTTATTCAGAATCTGCTGATGGTGGCTTTTGCAAATTTTGTGTTTTGTTTGCAAAATGCACTTCCACAATGAAAGAGCTTGGAATTTTTGTTACCAAGCCATTCACTAACTTTAAGAAGGCTGCAGAAAAGCTCGATGAGCATTTTCATGGGAAAAAATTTCATAAAATAGCAGTTGATGCGGCAATGACTTTTATGCAGATACAAAACAAGAGGATGCTTTCAATTGATCAGCAACTAAGCGTGCAGAGGAGGACAGCCATAGCACAAAATAGGCTTAAGTTGCGTTCAATTGTAGAAACAATCATCTTTTGTGGTCGACGGCATTTCCTTGAGAGGTCACCGAGATGACCACACTTGTGTGGATGCTGATCCCCTTGCCAACCACGGTAATTTTTTGGCCTTACTACAATTTCATATTCAGGCTGGTGACAAGATTTTATCTGAACACCTTCAAACAGCTGCCAGCAATGCTGTCTATACTAGCAAAACAATTCAAAATGAGATCATAGCAATATGTGGTGATTTAATTAGACAGTAAATCCTTGATAATATCAAGGAAGCTCTATTTTTCTCGATAATTGCTGATGAAGCTACGGACGTAGCTAACAAAGAGCAGCTTTCTATATCAATCAGATTTGTTTGTAACAATAAACCATGTGAAAAGTTTCTTGGTTTTATTGAGTGTGTAAATGGTGTTAGTGGTGAAGCCATTGCCAGCACTATTCTTACTCAGCTAAGCTCTTGGCAATTACCGGCTTCACTGCTCCGTGGGCAAGGCTATGATGGAGCTGGTGCTATGTCTGGATGCACAAAGGGGGTAGCAGCTAGAATTAGTACCAAGTATCCCAAAGCACTATACACACACTGTGCAGCCCATAGGCTCAATCTCTGTGTTGTAAAGTCATGTGCCATCCGTGAAGTGAGTAACATGATGGAAACAGCTGATTCTATCACACGGTTCTTTAACAACTCACCAAAGCGACAGCTTGAACTGGAGAAATGGATTAGTGATGTCTGTCCAAATGAGGAAAAGCGACGTAAGCTTAAGGAAATGTGCAGAACCAGATGGGTGGAGCGTCATGAAGCATTTGATGTGTTTGTTGACTTATACTTGCCCTTAGTTAGCTGCTTGGAAGAGATATCACGTAGTTCACCATCTCAATGGAATAGGGATACTAGACACGAAGCCCAATCATTTCTGCTTGCTTTATCACAGTTTTCATTTATTGTTTCACTTTTGTTGACACAGAAGATTCTGGCGTATGTAAAAGGGATCAGTGTCAAATTACAGGGCAGGTATGTAGATGTTGTCAAAGCCCACCAGGATATTGAGTCCATTAAATCTGCACTAAAGAAAGCCAGGTCTACAGTTGATGAATTTCATGATATTGTATACGATGAAGTGCTTCAGCTCAGCCAGTTGGTTGGTGTTCAAGAATCTTCACCTCGTCTAGCCAGCAGACAACAGCACCGTTCAAATATTCCATCTGATACTGTAAAGGAATATTACAAGCTAAGTATAACAATACCCCTCTTGGACCACATCATTCTTGAGCTTGAGTCTCGATTTGACACAGAATCTTCTGCTATAGTAGTTGAATTTATGAAACTCTTACCATCTTCACTACATAATACTAGGTCTATACAAGCTAGTGATTTCCCTAGGCTACTCACACTGTACAAAGATGATCTTCCTGCCTCCAGATGCTTAGATGTGGAGTTGGAGCTGTGGCAAAGTAAGTGGGTGCATAATGCAGAAGAGGCTAAGAATCTGAACACTCCAGAAAAAGCACTGGCTCATGTGGACAAGGACTATTTTCCTAATATCCGTTCCCTAATGATGATCATAGTAACAATTCCTGTCACCTCATGTGAATGTGAACGGTCAATAAGCCTATTGAGACTAGTGAAATCAAGGCTACGAAGTACAATGGGAGCCGAACGATTAAATGCTTTAACACTGCTGCAGTGTCATCGTGACATTAACTTGGACCCAGAGAAGATTGTTGATGAGTTTGCGCAATCCCATCCAAGAAGATTTCAGCTTTAACTTATACCTGACCACTAATTACACCACTGCACGCGCGTGCTGCCTACAGTTAGGATTGCGTGTGGGAGTTACTAACGACTTTCACCGTTTGTTTCTCTTCAATGGCAACTTGATGTTATACTGAAATTCAGTTACACAGCCCATAACAAAAAACACATGAAATAGTGATTAATAGTTACATAAATTAATTACACTGTGCGTGGTCAAAAATTTCACGCGCGCTTTGCGCGCGTATACATTTTTTTCTACCTTTTTAGACCTCCCCTTTCAAAACTCCTGTATCCGCCCCTGCTCCTCCAGCTGGTCGGTGGCCTTCTGCTGCTCCTCCTCCAGCAGCAAGTCCCCCTGCTGGTCAGTGGCCCTCTGCTCATCCTCCTCCGGCTGGTCAGCGGCCCTCTGCTCCTCCTCCTCCAGCAATGAGTCCTCCTCCGCCAGCTCCACCAGTTACGCGACCTACTCCACCAGCTCCCCTTTATGGTCAGAACTGCATAATATGCTAATATTTTGTGGTTTTCGTTATTTTGCAATAGGATTGAAGTCAAGTTACTGTGAAATCTGGCCAATAAGTGCATGCACTTACAGCAGCAAGTGGAGTGGTAGTATATGCCTAATAAGGATATGCGCTTATCACTAGATTCAGTGCCGTAGGAACCCAGTCAATTTTGTAAACACAACACTTAAAGCGGTGCACGATATAGGGTGACTAGGTGGATCCTATACAAGAGGCAACGAAGAGAAAGAATACAATCAAGTAAAAGCTCATAATCATTGCTCACAGCGGTAGCTATACTCCAATATAATTATTACTTCACTACTTGCTTGTTCAATTATAACCGCATACAATTACACAGATAAGCAAGACATTCTATGGGCAGCCACATGAAATTTATTTCAAGGGACATAATATGGAATGTACACCATACATAATTATACAGTCGCTTAAACAATTTTATATCACCTAGTCTACTGTGGTGGCCACAGTTAACCTACACACATACGTACCCTCTCTCCATGTACCTATGACTATGAGCAACTGTTGTGTGACTACTTAAACGATGATTTCTAATTGAAGGGGATAAGAGCACTCTATCGATCTGCTTTGCTGTTCAGTGATACACTCTGTGAAACACTTCACCATATCCTCAGTAGCTGCATAGTTGCAGTGGTGCATGTGGTAAGAAGTTGTCAATATTGTGGGTACACTGTCCATATCGATGCGCAGAGATGGAGTCTGCTTATAAGGTATTCGCTCGATACATTTGTTAGATACTCTATAATATACTTACTGATTTTCAAGTCTCAGAAAGGCTGCATAGAGGCCCTGAGTTTTCTCATTTACCTCATAGATTACCTAAGAGATTACCTCATAATTACACCATAATAACCTCATAACCACAGAAAAGTAAATTTATACTGGGGATATACACTACATACCTCGTCCCTCATGAAAAGTATTACACCGCACTACTGTACGCCGCCATAATTTTAACTAGGTCACCTCAACAAACAGCGCATGCACTGTATACGCGTACATTGGGGTGCACGGCTTGAGCCGGTTGACTTGGACGTGACCTCCACCTGCCATAAGGTAGACTGAATAGGGAAATCCCCCCTAGTGTGAGCGCATCAAAGAAAGCGAACTGAGAAAATCGCCATATATCATCAATAGTCGACGATCTTTTATACGCTAGATTTGAATTCTGGGCCCCAACAAGCCTTCATGCGTGCTAAACATTTTGAAACAGTCTTCACAGTAACTACATAATAGGTTTCATCATAAATTTCATCATAACTTCATCATAGCAAGAGCCGAATTTTGTTGGTTGGGACTCGGGGATATACTTACACAATAGGTTACATCATACATTATCATAGACTACACCATAATTACCTCACCCATGAACAAAATACTTCTCTCTCTCTAAAAGAGACAGCGATGGTGTGCATCCTTTGGCTTCAGAGTTACATGTACAACAGAATCACAAACTATAGTGAAGGGATGATATAGTAGCTACTAGGACCTGATTATGGAGAAATTTCCATGTACATATAACTCCTATCCCAGGTCACGCCACGCGGAGGCAGATGCACAGGTGACCCTCGAGGCATTATGTCTACCACATAATGCCCCGGCTCAAATTCAAGGGAGAGAAAGAAGGAATGGCTGATTCCTGGATCGAACTGTAAGCACACAAATTAAATATCTCCCCACCCTACTCTCATTACAAATCAGATGTGTACTCATAGCTGCTTTGGAAAACATTTTCTAGCGAAATCATCCAAAGCTGACCAGTCAAGAATCAGCCATTACGTACATACACAACAAGCCTTCACATTTGTCCTGACTAAGCTAGAGTCTAAGAAGAGAGGAAAGATATACCGTAAAGTCTGGTTAATAAGCGCACACGCTTATTAAGCGCATATTTTTTAATAAGCGCATGCTTCCTTCCTGTTATTAAGTATTGTCTAATAAGCGCATGCGCCCAATAAAGACGACAGTAATAGTCATCGTTCGATCAAGAGTGTTCCATGCTCCACATGGCTAGAACTAATTTACTAACTTATTTTCGGATAGCCAGCTGCACGAGATCGGCTATACTCAACACTGTGATGTTCCACTGAGACGGGTTCGGACTCTTGACCTTGACCAAAGCGAGTCTCGCCAAAGAAATCGGCTATTTTTCCACGGTTTTCTTCCAGCGATGGCTTCCGATCATACTCCCATGAACTATTACAGAGCTTAGTCCAAGGATCGCTGTGTTCATAACTTGCTAGCTTTATGATTGAACGCTCGAACGTGCTGGCAGTGGGCGGGGCCAAAACTTCACTCTCTATTAAGCGCACATCTTCTAATAGACGCATGTTTCCTTACCACCGAGAGTGATAAGCGCATGCGCTTATTAACCAGACTCTACGGTAGCACAATACAGACCATTCACTAACACATTGCCACGGAAAACCAAGTCTGTATCAGTACATGCCATATATCTCCAATGACAGGAGCAACAAGTGCTCTATCATGGACAGCTCAATCATGCTGTAACTGGAGAAGCTCAACACACACACATGATATAAAGACCCTGGGCCACACTGCCTTGGTTTATGGAGGAAGCTAAATGTATACAATGCACGTACATATTGATGTAAAGATAACGGCCTAAACATAATAGCAGCTGACACTAGTATGAGCTTCCTTGACCCTTACACCTAGACAGTGTGACTACAAGCACCATGTTACAATGAGCACATCAACATGACTGCCAGTTTTCGAGAAAGAGAGAGAAGGTATATCCTTCAAATCATACTACCCTCAAACTCGTACTGCACATCCATCATTCTCGTTCTGCCAGTGTTGGTATAACAAGAATGAGAGCTCTGTAGAGCACATACCCCATGTGCACAATTAGTAGCCTAGTGTGTGCTCTTGCATTCACTTATGCGTCATATACATGTGTGGCAGTCCCATGTAGAAAACAAACGTTATTCCGTTTTTAATTAGTTTAATTCAATTAGCTCTCCTATTATTATGCTTTGACAGTTGAAGCCAGAAGTTGGCTCACCCCAAGCAGATAGATTGAAGTTACTAAAGCCTAACTTTGAGCTTTCTGGGAGGTTCCATAGCTGCGTTACAATCATGTAAATTAGAAATAGTGGTTTAAAATGTGATAGGAATAATGTTCGTTTTCTACATGGAACTGCCACATGTAGAGTCTGGCATGTGCAGTATGCGGTTGAAACAGCACATGGCACACCTGATGTGATTTGTACGTACAGTTTGTCAACATTATGAGGTGAAACAAACGTCAGCTTTTGACATTTTTGATGAATATAATATACTCACCACTCGCTATGATTGCCTCTATGCTGATATCTGGTAATTTTTTAGAACAGAGAGAGAAACGTAAGTCCGATGGGAAAACTAGACGCCATCAACGACTCATGCCACCAGAGGGTGGGAGCTTCAGGCAGCTGACTTCAACGAGGAGAAAGAGAGAAAAATGCCAAGCCACCCGATTACTTTACTACACACATGGGGGTAATACCATAGTGTCCCAGGCAAGTGCCCATGACACTACAATAATATTATACTGATAGAGTACATGTACTGTAGAGCAGATTATATTTAGAGCAACATGAGATACAACTTGATATTAGGTTTTCACTCATAAAAATTTTGCTCGGTAACCTATACCTGTACCTACTGCTCTGTATTATAATCAGCTTTGAACAGGCAACAAACAACTGTACCAAGTGCCCAGCACAAACAAGTATTGAGATGATACAGAGAACCCAAGAGAGAAACATAACTTCAATGTGAAAACCAGAAGCCATCAATGACTCATCACGCCACCTGAGGGTGGGAGCTTCAGGCAACTGACTTCATCAAGGAGAGATACATGTACATGTAGATATTATGGCACAACCCTGTTTGCTGATATGGCATTTGTGCACTTCCTTATAAGGTAGTGCAAAAAAACCAGTCAGCTATTTTGTCAGGATCACTACAAGCACAGAGCTAAGATTGATAACCAGTACCTGTACCCTATGACCCGACATTCAGGAACCAGTTTTAACCCCAAAACAAAATTCAAGAAACGACATAGGTAGAGCCTACAACTGCATAAACCTTCCCTGTGTCAGACTTATGGAGTTGATGTGCCTTTAACACTCGAGAGAACACAGGTATGAAGAGAAATAACACTGAGAAGAAATATTGTAATAGACATATACATATACATGTACTAGCATTGAGACGAACAAGAGAGAGAGAGAGAGAGAGAGAGAGAGAGAGAGAGAGCGCAGATAGATATATGTAGTTATACATGTACATGTATATAATAGAGAGAGAGGTGCTATCATATCCCAGAGAAGGAAACATACGAAAGAGAGAAGGGATTGGTAATCAATACATGTGGCCACACCTGGGTATTCTACAACAAAATATTAGGCAGAGTTTCATACTGCGGCACATGATTTACACTTCCAGGGGACATATTTTTTTTCAAAAACATAGTTAGGAACATCCATGCAGTGTTTGTGGTACCAGGTTTACATACATCACACTCGGCCATTTTATCACCTATTTCCTCGGGCAAGCGGCAGGAGCAGTGAAGGTTTACTGACTGGGTGTGCCTGACACCAACAGTCCTGCGCTCACCGACCACTGGGAAGCAAGAGAGGCGACATTTCTCCAAGTACTCGTCGCGGGCATGTCTGGCTAATCCTTTCATCCTGGTTGCAAACTCTTCGGCAGATTCACTCATCGACAAAATTAGCGAAAAGTAGTTTCTAGCCTTTCAATGAACGTCTTGGAGAAGCAACCACATCCCTGTTTGTGCCTTGAGCAATGACAGACCACATCACCAACAGAGGGAAAAGTGTCCTTATACTTTCTTATTAAATCAACAGTAAAGGACTTAATTTTCTGCAGCTTTTTCAGCTGCTTCTTGTGGGCCCTACTGGCAAAATGGTCTGTCACTGCCTAGCAGAGGAGTCGGCATCTTGCCACTGAATGGCAATGTTCATTCCTTCGCCCTTGGCTTTTTTGAACGTAAGGCGTGCGGCATAGCCTTCGGCACCCTTGGAGGTCCCCTGGTAGAGCTCTTCTTCAATTATGTCATCTCTGCCTTTCTGACGGAGATGCTTGCGGTAAAGAAGAGCTCCATTATAATAATTACGAATGCTGAATGTAGCATTCTTGCTGTGAAAGCCACGTGTCATCCATGTGCTGTCAGCGGACGTGACAGCACGACTCCATGAACTCAGTTCATTTTGGTCCATGCGTTGCATGTCATCCTTTGCATCACTGCACATCTTATTGACCATCTCTTTGACAATAGGGTGCATTCTCTTGATGGTCGAGTCAAACATTGGCCAACTAACTCCTTCAATCTCAAGTGCATGCTTCAATACCTTGTAATACGTCGCATGCAACCAGCTATGATAAAAGCCACCTGCACAGCAATACTAATTTCGGTAGCACGGCCAAGTTCGTATATAGATGATGTTTCAAACAATGCCCACTGACTAGCACAACCAATACAAGCATAGGTGATAGAAAGAGCACCACCCAGCCCAAGGCTTTTACATGAATGGGACACAATGCACCCTTACAACCAGGTGTGGCACAACGTATTTGATTCACTTGCTTGATGAATTTGTTCAATTGTTTCAAGTCCATGAAGCAAATACTTGATGGAATAATTGACGTATTTTCTATCCTCTCTCTAACCTTTCTTCGAGGGGTTGGAATGTACAGGGAGCCATCATTACTCTCCACTGTCACATTGAGACTGTCAGTCTCTTCATCACTCTCCACTGTCACATTGAGACTATCATTATTTGATGTGGGAGTATCCTAAATGATGTGCATACATACAGATAACTTCTTTTAATGAACATGTACAATGTCATGTAAGCGAAATGTATCAGGCTCCCAGTCCAATGTACACCCACCGGGCCTCCCCCACTAGCCAGACTTAACAAAATGGTAAAGCGTCATCACTTCTTGGTCATGTAGTATGTAAAGTATATCCTTTGGAAGTCTCATGCCCGCCCCACCCCCCCCCCCCCCCCCCAAGAGTAAGAAATGTATGACAAGTGCCCAAATTTTAAATCATGTCTGCAGTTGGTGTTCTGCTTCCTCCTGGAGAACAACTTCACACGACTTGATATGGCGGCTTATTAGAAAGTTCCCCAGTATAGTATAATTATTGTGAGTTTGATCCAAATTAAGGGGCCAAGTTTAATATTCAATCTCGCTACTAAGATAAGGCTAACTTGTTCCTAAAGGATGGAAGATTGTTCCAGCGTTGAACATTGTGTTTTTTTACGCAATTTGCATTTCTTGTCTGTCGCTGGTGGCACTCCACCGTATCAAGCATGGAATTTGCGTAACCACTGACTTGGAGGAGCTGAATCTTTATGGTGATGACTGTGATCGCTATGAACTTCAGTCCAGAAAGAAAGAGAATCATTGGACAATCTTTGTGCTGATCTTGCCTCTCATCCGATATTCTGGTACAGATATCGACTCTTATAACAGTCATTTTCCATACATAGCTTCAATCTTTTTGTGTATGCCTCAACTGTCAAGAAATGGAAGGAAAAGCCGGACATGCTCTCAGCGTAATTCTTTCACATGGTTTGCTCATTCAACTGTCAATGGGCGATTGTAATTAAGTAGAAGGTGGGAGGTGCTGAAGTTCGCGTGTGTGTGCAAAATTCATGGCCACACCCCTCGTTAACTTGCATTCCTATGATGAAGCAGGAGGCTGACATGGAGGCTGCTTTAGGTGGCCCAAGTAGCGATGAGACTCTTCCGTTTAGGGAGAAAACCAAGTTCTAAGTTTTATTGTTGGCAGCAGCTACCATAATTATTTTTATGATCTGTGCATTACGGCTCCTAGTGCCTTGCGCCTTCATATTCGCTATATTGTTTAATATATGATCAATCTAGCAGAGCACTAGCACTGCACGGGCTAGCGAGTAGCTCGCCTATGTCTCGAGCGTTACAGCTCATCTAGCTTTCATGATTTCACCATGGCAACACATTCAGAGCATGCACAAAATGGTGTATCAGATACACCCAATTGTCAACGTGCCGTACACACCCACTATTACGTAACTTTCAAGATAACGCAAAATTAGCGTGTCAGTGCACTGCGCGCTACAAAATGGAATGGATTTATACTCAAACTAAGATGGGAGGTGGAGGCAGTCTTGAGCTAGCCCAAGAAACTAGAAAGAGAAAGATTGACAAATGGCTATTGTTTGAACTTCTGGTTCTGGCATGTACAATTGTTTTGATGAATGATCTTGGTCTTGCTTGATTGCTCATGGCTATATATATATCCATACACAAAGGTACATGTACATTTTCAAACTGTACTAATCAATACAGGGAGAACATTTTGAGGATTTGACACCCCCCCCTGAATCATCATGTGATATATATGTAATAATCCGCCTATGGACCAATTAACACAATAACATACCCTGGGGCACTTTAGTGAAAACGAATCCTGTATCTGTAGGACAAATAATTTTTCCTCAGTATCTCACCAAACTTTTTTGGAGGAAAATATTACAGCGCATACTCAGAAACATTGGCGGAAATTAAACTTGGAGATAGGACCCAACCTCGTTATTGCAAAAATATTGGTGGATCTCATTAAATCTGGTGGTTCAGTACAGGATTGACGTATGTAGCAGCTGGGCAGAGTTGAAGGACAAAAAAAGATATAATCATTTTTGTGTGGCCCCCAGAAGACGAACTATAAACTGTAAAGGCCTCGACATTGATGCCAATTCTGTCCAGATCCCATAGAGATGGTGCTTTTCGTTTTATAAGTACATGCACCCCCCCCCCCAAACACAAACAAACTCTTATAATATGCGTTTGTCACCTTACCTTAATAATACTGTCTATCACCGCCCTTTCTGGTGTATTACCAGACACCATATGTGACCGGATTTGGGAAAACCCTCCGTATGGATTTTTTCAGAAAATTGAGTTTGATGCATGGTTGATAAGCTCTATCATAGAGCTAAGCCACGTTCAAGTCTTAGGCCGATTGCGCGCTTCGTTGTGGAGATACAGCGCTTTGTTTGTGATCGCGCCACGCCCTCATAATCGAGAAATTGTGGTCTAAAGGCGTTGCTATGCACGTGTATGGCGTTTCCGCATACTACGTGTGACCCGGAAATCAATTAAATGGACCTGGGCAGAGCCGTTCGAAATGAACGTAAAGGTCGAGCAAGAGTTGAATTTCGTTGTTGACGACAGTCAATTGTTCTTAGATGCCCAAGAAGCTAAAAAGGTGAGCGAACGTACAGTAGTTCGATGAATCTAGCTGCATATAGGTAGAGAATTCTAATTACCGCCCATAGCAACGGGCTCCGTGTATGGTGGCTGTGCCGACTAGATGGGTCGAAATGAAGGCTTATTTCGCCTTCGTATAGCACGACTAGCCTCCGTAGAAGACGGCAACAGTTAGAAGGGTTGTTTGACATGTATATGACAAAATCTGGACTTTGACAAATTTCAACCTGAGCTACTAAAAACGCGCATTGCGCGAATCGCGTGCGGATCCCATACGGAGTGTTTTCCCAAATCTGGTCACAAACAATAATAATTAAAGTTAATCGCTCAGGTCCGAGGCTAATATTTTCTTTAAATACTCACTTTTTGTGCATTAGCACTCTCAACTGACTCCACATCACTGCAATGAATACAGCATTACCATGCAAGCACTCCATTTTGGTCACATTTACACTATGGTACGTAGGGGTGTGCCCAGGATTTGAGGAAGGTAGGTGCTGCGCCAAATGCGTGCAAAGCGCGCTCGCAAAAGGTTTAGCCACGCCCCCAAAACGTTGACCACGCCCCTCATTAACGCATTCTTGAAGACAGCTTGATGATAAAGAAGGCTGTTTTAGGCCTAGTAGCGACAAGAAACTGCCGTTTAGAGCGAGTCCAGTAAGTTTATTGTTGGTCTTAGCTACCAGTTGTTGCTTATCAGTAACAATAGTTGTCACACAGCTACTGAGTTGGCTGTTGTGCCAGACCTTAGGGGGGTACTCGAGCCCCCTGAGCCCCCCACTGGACACGCCCCTGGTACGTATACTCATGTTAAGGTACCATTAAATTGCGTGGGCGTGAGCGTGAGGATTGGCTAATTCAATTAGCGAATCGTGAGGGGGCGTGGCCGAAGAGGCCATACGAGTGCTTTTGGTCGAAGGTGGGCGTGTCCAGAATCGGCCAGGGATGATTATGCGCGTGTAATTAGCGACCAGAAGTGGCCCCTGAAGAAAACACCGGTAATTGCCCACATCAAAGCAAGATCAAAGCATTCTTTCTTAACTATTAACCACAATGACTTATTACACACTAAGTAGAAAAAAAAAAAGATTTCCATTATTGGGACTCTGGGGAGCGGTTGGGACCGTAGTTTTATATGGGCACGCAGAATGGCTCAAATTACGAACTTTGATCGAGAGACTTTTTTGATTCACACCCTAGAATTAAAGTTATGGCTCTTTGAAGTTTGTATAGGAAGCCATTCACTTGCAATATTTGCCAAAAAAATTTTACTGGTGCGCAGAATAAATTTTACGGGCGTGCAGCGTACGTTGATGACCCTTTACCAAACATTGTGCATACTGCTGTTTGGGTGCCTGCTTGCATTGTATGGCTCTACTATGCATCCAGCTCGACTGTGTGGTGGTTTTCGGACCATTTTTTTCTGCTTAGTGTGTGGTCCCCTTGAAATTACACACTAAGTAGAAAAAAAATTATTGGGACTCTGGGGAGCGGTTGGGACTGTAAATTTTATATGGGCATGCAGAATGGCTCAAATTACGAACTTTGATCGAGACTTTCTTGATTCACGCCCTAGAATTAAAGTTATGGCTCTTTGAAGTTTGTATAGGAAGCCATTCACTTGCAATGTTTGCCAAAAAAATTTTACGGGCACACGGAATAAATTTTACGGGCGCGCGGGGTACGTTGACGACCCTTTACCAAACATACATTGTGAATATTGCTGTTTGGGTGCCTGCTTGCATTATATGGCTCTACTATGCATCCAGCTTGGCTGTGTGATGGTTTTAGGACCTGCTTAGTGTGTGGTCCACTTGAAATTACACACTAAGTAGAAAAAAAATTTCCATTATTGGGACTCTGGGGAGCGGTTGGGACTGTAAATTTTATATGGGCATGCAGAATGGCTCAAATTACAAACTTTGATCGAGAGACTTTCTTGATTCACGCCCTAGAATTAAAGTTATGGCTCTTTGAAGTTTGTATAGGAAGCCATTCACTTGCAATGTTTGCCAAAAAAATTTTACGGGCACACGGAATAAATTTTACGGGCGCGCGGGGTACGTTGACGACCCTTTACCAAACATACATTGTGAATATTGCTGTTTGGGTGCCTGCTTGCATTATATGGCTCTACTATGCATCCAGCTTGGATGTGTGATGGTTTTAGGACCATTTTTTTCTGCTTAGTGTGTGGTCCCCTTGAAAAAAAAAAAAGCTAATTAGGCCTAATTAAGCATGTGGGCGTGTTCCTGTGCAGTGTGTGCGTGTGCGTTAATGCAGGTTTTATTGCTTCCGATTGGGCGTGGCTTCACGGGCCAGTGCTTGGACATCGACGCCTGGGACTTGGCCTTGGCGATAGGTGGGCGTGTCCCGGAAGCGGTGGTGACCTTTGAACCCACGAGGAGGCTTTGGGGGCGTGGCAGGAGGTCAAAGGTTAGGCCATGTCAGTTTAAGAGGCACTGTACGCCGGTGCGATCAAGGGGACCGTACGGCTGGACGGAAGCTGACAATGGTTTGAAGCGGATGTGGTTGCGATGACGTGTTGCTACCCCGCCCACACAGGAAACGAGGTGAGCCCTTGTGTGGGCGGTGTGGCAGAACGGCCTTGAAGTGTTTGTGTGTGTTTTGGCCTTGAGGAAGCTGTGTGTTTTATTTGGGATTGATTGTGGGCTTCCAGCGGACATCCAGTGGCCAGTCGGCACTTGAATGAGAATGGTGGTCCTTGAGGCACAGGGTGGGGCTGTTTTGGGCGTGGCCTGGCCCCTCCCTTCCGGCTCGGCTTCCGGTCCATTGAGGATATTAAATGAACACTTCCGGCTCTAGCAGCCACACCCCTGAGACCTGGACAATTAAAAGGGCGTGGTCACACAACATGTACCTCACTAATGACTTTGATGTGGTTTAGGTGTCATATTCCCCACCTCACGCCCACGCAATTTAATGGTATCTTAATGTTGAATAACAAAACTTGGATGAAGTGCTGAAACTTACAACACAAATCTCTGTAGAAATCAGCACAACACATAACAGACCATACACCTATACACCTGTACATGTACCTTGAGTTTCACAAGAAAATTGTAGCAATAATAATAATATATTATGGATACACCCACATTTGATAGTAACCCAGTATTGCTCTGCAGACAATGCAATTATGAGAGCAAGACCACATGCTGAGCTAGTGAACATAGTTAACCCTTTCTTTCTCATTCCTAATATCTGCTGATTTGGCTCCATAGGCTTCACACAGCAAAACAGTGCTAGTTCGTTGCTGATTGTCAAGTTCTCCGAGAAATTATGTAGTGCTAGTTGCTAGCGTAAGACACTCTGACCGGCATTCAAGCAAGTGTACGCCAAAGTACATTCTTCACAAATATTCAGCAGCTCTGTGCAACCAGATGGGATAATCAAATAGATAATTGGTAGCGGAGAGAGACTGAGGATAGTCCTATGGAACTGATATGTTTGCTGACATGCTGGAGACCTGAAAATGAATTACCACTCATGCGCAGAAGGCATGCTCGATGATCTTCTGTGGATGTGGTTACATGTTGAGTGATGGGCTACGGGGTTATATACATTTGCCTTGGCAAAAACTGACTGACCAAATTTCCCGAACACTATACTAATGACCATGATCATACTGTATAGGTATCGTTTATAGGCTAGACTATAGCTAGGTATCATAAACCAGGCATTTCAGTTATCCAGACGTACATTTCACTTATCCGGTATGGCAGCGTTCGGCCGGTGGATAAAGGGCCCCAGATAATTGAGGCTGCACTGTAGTTCACTGTGAAGTATCCTATACAGTGTTGCATCAAATTCACCACATCTCTCAGTCACCAGTAGCAAGACAGTAACATTAGGTTTTTTGCTAACAGCCCTACAAAGCCACTCTGAAACACCGGACTCACAATATGGGGACACGGGATGCAAGTTTCTGTCAAAAGAATGCCATACATCCTAGCGCTGGTGCTATTCACTTGCTGTCTGTTCTACACACAAGCACATACATTTGTACAAGATCTAGACTTACATGAATCACAAGCAGCAGAAATTTTAGAACTGGGACCGTGTTGGCGTGAAACAACAGACAACATGTGCATGCATGCGCAGGTAGACAAGGGAGGGGCTGGCTTACTATGCATGTGCAACTGACAGGGGTAGAAACTAACACCCTCGTCAGCAGGTATGTGGAATTTGAGAGAGCCTAGTATGGTGGTATGCAAAGGATTTTGGATGCCGTGATGCCGAGATGAAAGCTCAAGGCCTAGGAACACAGCAAGAGTAATAAGGAAGGGAGGAGAGTATTGAACGCGCTATATACGTACCCCGTATAAGATGTTTTCGAAAAGTCACGCGCCAGAAATCCAAATCCTACCCGAAATTCTTAAAAATTGACCAATGAGTGCTTCATTCAAATAGCTCATTGTAGGCGTGACCTCGAGTGCAAGCAACACGAGCACGATTTCGACTGAAAATGCTGGTGAATCGCAATACAGAACGAGCATTCATGAAGAATCTTGCATGAAAGTCACAAAAATGCCTCTATTCTTCACAGACCAGAGAAAAATCGAGTATTCAGCCCCTTGAGTTAATCATGTCATGTGGGAAGTCAAGTTACTCTCCGAACACATATTACATGGGGTATATAGCGCGTTCAATACTCTCTTCCCTTCCTTATTTACTCTTGAACACAGGTATTGAGGATATGTTGCGGGCAAGTCATGTGATCACAGTTCTCAATACTAACACCTGTACATTTTGTTAGTTTGGAACTCATTACCCCACGCACATGCACAAGGGGTAAAATAATCGGTCTGTCCGTCTGTCTGCCTGTCACCACAAAATCGCCAGATCTGGACATCTAGGCATCTGAGCGACTAGTAAATACAACAAATCCATACAAGTTGTCGAAAATTTGTCTTCATTATGCTACAAATTGTTTGCAAGGCCCACGAGCATCGCAAACACTGCGTCTTTATTGGTGACACCTATCGACTCTACCCCTTGACAATGCGATGAACATTGCTTATGCTTTGTCCAACTGAGTACAAGGGAGTCAAATCCAGCAGAGCCTATAGACACTTGTCACCTAGAAGTAAAGGGTTGACTGGGTTATGAATAGCAATGAGCCTCCTTTGGACCAGCAACTTCAAGGCCTATAATCTCAGAGCTGTGCATCATCATCATTCCATGATGACACTCCTGTATATTGGCCTGGTGCCCGGCGCCCCTGCTTTGCCCATTGCATCAGTGAAATTTATCTATAATCAGATCTGCTGACATGGCCTGATATTGCCTAATCAAATGAGAGCTGCAGCAGTAGTGTGCGTCTGTAGCTGACGTTGCACATGGCCTGCAGTGTGCAAAACGTAGGCATTGTCAGGTACATTTTCATCAGTTCTTGCTCATACACGGGCACAATGTATGGCTAGTTTTAGCCTAGTTTTAGTTTCTGCAAAGATTTTTTTTCAATTGTTGCTGTTTGAGTTAGCACTGTACATCAATCTGTGATGGCAATTTCGATCCTGCTACAATGTATGGTGCAAGTACAAGCCACATTGAGACGACTATCCCTGTAATCAGTAGTCTCGTGCAATTGAAAAATCTCTGCAGAAACCAGCTATATATTGTGTCCATGTGTGAGCAAGAAGTGATAACAATTTATCTGACAATGCCTACTTTATATGCGTGATAATGTGATGAACATTGTTTACGCTTTGCCCAACTGAGTAAATTATATGCTAAACAGAGGAGTCACTGCTATATGCCCCGGATATCTATCTGTGATGACAATTTTGATCCTGCTACAATGTATGTAAACGGAAAAGGGGCATGTGCGATCGATCGTAGACTGCATATAAATAAGGATCAACAGTCTTCGATCAAGCCATCAAGCAAGCTTCAAGACTCAAGCGATCAAGGCCTATCTTTGTATTGATTACCATCGCAGGTGCAAGTACAAGCCACACTGAGACGACTATCAGTAGTCTCGTGCCCAGCCTTTTTGTTGCATGCAGAAAACAAGTATGGTGAAATGCACATGGTTCCAGTAATATCTCATTGCATCCTTTCAGAATAGTGTCCGTAAAGTTCAGATGAGGGCAATAAGCTCAAATGTAGTTGGCGAGGATGTGGATGATCCATGCCTACCTACTGGGACAGGAAAATCTCCCATTTTTCACTTATACCGCTGCCGTTTGATCGTCTGTTTGGTTGAGAATCAGGCACTGAGACAAGCATAGCACTCAGGCTCCATAATTTGCCAAGATTGTGCTTTCGAGGCTCCGGCTGGGTGTAAGGCTGCGTGAATTGTGTATATAAGCAAAACATGGTGATCACGCTATCACTGAGAATATTTATTGTTTGCGTGTCATAATATGTCGTGTACATCTGGAACCAAAGTTGAATAAACATTTCACCACACTCTTTTTCCAATCCGCGTGTGGGTACGAGACTATGTAATCAGGTACTTCGGGAAAACTTCCTTTCCATTCGTAACATATCATAGTCTGACATAGTCTGGTGGGCCAGCCACTTCACAAGGGAGGAGGAGGAAGGGTCTGGTGTTGTGCCCATACCGGAGTTGTACCAGTGCTTAGCTATTACGCCTGTGTGGAAAACCTCACTTGTGAGATGTAGTCTAGTAGCGTAGCAAGCCCTGTAAAAATTGGTGATGACGTGGAGCAATCTGATTGGGTTCCACTCCTCGCTGCAACAGGTACTAGTCTTGTATACATAGGCATTACACCAGATCCTTCCTCCTCCCCAGTCATAATACAAACCTAGCGTTCCAAGCCCAGTAAATCAGGTGACATGCATGCAGTTCGATAGTCAGGAAAGACAAGAAAAGTATCAGTACGCCATATAATATTATGCTCACACAAATAGAGATCATCTCACAACTATGAGATTACTTACGTGCTAATTTATCACTAAGATAATGGAATGCGTAGCTACGCGAATCGTGTCACACACGTACAGCTACAGACACAAAACTTACCAATTATCTCGGAAGTGCGCTGACAGCGTTCACGTGGCACGATGGACAATATGCGCGTGTGCAGATGGATAGGGGAGGGGCTGATTCATGCGCATTTGGCAGGGGTGGGGCTGAAAGTACGACCTTTGACCTTAAAATTGATGACCGACAGCGGATACCAAACGGAATCATTCACGTCTCCTACAGCGCTAAAAATGCTCAGCAAAGGGTAAGCGGCTAAAAGAATTATATGAGCGCTTCTGGGGCAGTTTGGTGATACATCCACCCACGCAATCAAGTACAAACCACATTGAGACGAATATCCCTGTAATCAGTAGTCTCATGCCCAGCCTTTTCCGCTGCCATTTGATCGTCTGTTTGGTTGAGAATCAGGCACCGAGACAGGCATAGCACTCAGCCTCCATAATTTGCCAAGATTGTGCTTTCGAGGCTCCGGCTGGGTGTAAGGCTGCGTGAATTGTGCATATAAGCAAAACATCGTGATCACGCTACCACTGAGAATATTTATTGTTTGTGTGTCATAATATGTCGTGTACATCTGTAACCAAAGTTGAATAAACATTTCACCACACTCTTTTTCCAATCCACGTGTGGGTACGAGACTGTGTAATCAGGTACTTTGGGAAAACTTCAGTTTCGTTCGTAACATATAGTCTGACATAGTCTGGTGGGCCAGCCACTTCACAAGGGAGGAGGAAGGATCCGGTGTTGTGCCCATACTGGAGTTGTACCAGTGTTTAGCTGTTACGCCTGTGTACAAAACCTCACTAGTGAGATGTAGTCTAGTAGCGTAGCAAGCCCTGTAAAAATTGGTGATGACGTGGAGCAATCTGATTGGGCTGCTGCAGCAGGTACTAGTCATGTATATATAGGCATTCCTCCTCCCCAGTCATAACAATACAAACCTAGCGTTCCAAGCCCAGTAAATCAGGTGACATGCATACAGTTCGATAGTCAGGAAAGACGAGAACAGTATCAGTACGCCATATTATTATAATATGCTCACACAAACAGAGATCATCTCACAACTATGATATTACACACGACAGACACAAAACTTACCAATTATCTTGGCAGTGTGCAGACAGAGTTCACGTGGCACAATGGACGATATGCGCGTGCGCAGATGGACAGGGGAGGGGCTGATGCATGCGCATTTGGAAGGGGTGGGGCTGAAAGCACGACCTTTGACCAATTGACGACCGACAGCGGGAGTCATGCATGTCTCCTACAACGCTAAAAATGCTCAGCAAAGGGTAAGCGGCTAAAAGAGAAGTATGTGAGCGCTTCTGGGGGCAATTTGGGATATATCCACCCACACAATTAGTGTGTACCACTGGATTACTATTGTGTCACATGATTATAGCTCTAAGTGAACATGTCAACTCCAATAGTTGATGCACAGGCAGAACAACATGTCAAAAACACAACGGATATTATATATAAGAAGTAGAAACAAGCAGATGGTAGGAAATGACTGCACCAATGCGGAAAGAAAACCTCACGCATAAAGAAAGAACCAGCCATTGCCTACATACATAAATATGCCTTCACATTCATCACCAAGGAGGTCTATAGAAGAGAGAGAGAGGTAGCAAGCTCACTGACAGACTGAAAAACAGAAGATCTACAAATTGTGATTACAGTATTTCTATCTGTGTCTGTTATCTCAACTGGCAGAAAGATATGCACATGATATGAGCACTGCTGCTCATAGGGTCGTCGGCACCGCCAAATTTAAATTTTACCAATATTAATTTTCATGCATGTTGCATTAGAGATCCCCTTCTCAAGGCAACCACAATGGAGGGCAAACATACATTGACTAGATCTGTCAGAAGAGCAACTGGGACCACATGCACCCACCTCCGTTGTGTACAAGAATGGGTACAGGTTCTATGGAATAAAACAAGATTATTGTGCGGGAATGAAGAATGAATGCTAGGGTAATAATAACTAGATCCAGTTAATCCACTATATATAATGGTACATGATGAACGTATTCTAACAAGTATAGCCATTGTGAGAGAAAAACACAATCTGGGGACTTGTGAAGCATGTGCATGTCCTATCCCCATCCCAAAACATCATCACTGAGGCTGAACTTCCATTGAGATTTAGTTTATTCCTGCATGCATCATAGCTAGTTATACTCAAAAAGCAAGTGTAGGGATGTATAATAGTGGATGTAATAAGCTATCCCTACAAATATTGTTCTGTAATTTTTGCACCCTCAGGCTACCTAGCAGTAAGCTGACTGATCTCATGCCCAGCCCCTTCTAAGCGATATGAGTGAGGGGGGTTGTAGAGGAGGCGAAAATACCTGTGCATGAACTTGTGGGTCAAAGAGGGAAGGGGCTTATTTTTGGGACAATAAGATACATTGTATGTGTAGTTGCTCTACCTCTCTCTCCCCTGTGAAGTCTTTGAAAGCATGTCTGAGGAAAGCTGGAGTACCAGCAAAACGCTTTTGTGTGCATGTACTTGCTTTGTCGTAGTTCAAAGACAGATGCACGTTTTCTATACAATATGTACCATATTTTAAGGGATGCTAATTTTGAATTAATTTAGTTAGCTCTTATGGCTTTTTGTGACGTGCAGGCACAAGGCTGTGTGAACAGTGGATGGAAATTTTTACAAGCAACCATAAAATCATAATCTTATCATCACCTACCATAGTAGTGATTGCCATCCATAGCCTCCACTGTTGGTCTAAGTCTGCCAGCTTCACTACTGTATAGCAGGAAAGTTTCGTGGGGAGGGGGGGGTGGGGGGAGACAGAGAAATCAATACTGACTATCCATGGATTTCTCCCACATAAAAGTACAGAGGATTGCAAGTTGGTTGAAGGTTGTGCATGTCAAAATGCAAATGCAGCCAACCATAACGTTTGCTGTTGTGTGGTCAACCAGACATACTGTGGGCATGGGTGACCACAAATTCTATTCTATGGAAGCCAAACTTGCTTGGTCTATTCATAGCCAGCTGGATGCTAAAAATAGCCAGCAGAATTGCCCGCGCGCGGGTTACTGTTGCTATTGCAGACAGTACCAGTGTACGTGTATGTACTGAGTAGTCCCTATCGTTGCCTCGCAGTTGTCTATAGTGCTACAGTATGGCGTACAATTACAACAACTACCACTACAACTTTTCTCACCTCTCTCAACCTCCTCGGTTCTCCTACCCAGGCTTTCAAGCACGAGGACCATCGCTCACCAGTACTGGCGATGAAGATGATGTTTTAATCATGCCTCGCAGCCCATCAATGGATTTATTGGGCGACTACGACCCTGAATCTGTCGATCCTGACGTAGAAGAAGCACCAGCCAAGGATGCACTGATTTCAGTGAGCGTAAAAATCATTGGGCGCAATGAAAAGCGCAGTGAGCACAAAACATTTATGTTACATGATATTGACGTCAAGAAGATTGACAACATCAGGTCCTTGAAGCAACAAATTCTTGACCAATTTGGAAGTGAATTTGTCGATGAAGACCTGAATTTCAATGTTGGCTATCATAAAGGGACAACGCGTATTTGGATTCGTACTGAGAGTGATCTCACTGAACTCCTCCGTATCATACAATCAAAATCGCCAACTCTATGGTGTGATGGAGTTGATCAGCAGAAACGCAAGAAGAAAAGCAAATTACCTGCTTCAGAAGGGAGTTCTGACTCTGACAACGATCAACACAGTCAAACAGCTAAAAAAAGGCGAAAAACAGCTAGTGAGGATAAGGAGAGCCGAGTAGACGACACAGTGGATAAACTTAGGGATAAGCATGGGACTAAATGGTCAAATATACAATATCGAGTGTGGGCAGAAACTATGGTCGGAGGCAGGCACACATCCTATGATCGTCCTCCAAAAGGGGCTTACTTCAAACAATCTAAGGGGTCTCAAGGTACCCCTGCCTCCCCAGGTGCTAGTGGTGAAGATCAAGAAGGAGCAAAATCTTCAGCTGTGATGACACCAGTCAAAGCAGCACAACTCAATTCTATGTACATCAAACAGATTGGAGAGCTACACTCACTCCTTGACCTTGGAGCCATCACTTCTGAAGATTTCCTCAAACAGAAGAATGCAATTCTTGACTTAATGAGTAACTGCACTGACTGTTAGGGTATGTACCACATTTAACTTAATTTGTGTGTAGTGTGCATCCATACCACAAACATGTATGCACACACTTTGACCTTCCATGCACAACTTCAATAAATTTTTTGTGTTCACTTGGACACACACACACACACAACATACATCAGGAGCATACACACATGCACATTGCCTACATACTTGGTGTTTAACAGTAGCCAGCATGTTCCATATAATGGATACAGTCTTGCTGGGAAACAGTGGAGAATGCTTCTGCTAGAATGATTCGTGGTGTGGTCGTACATTGATAGGCTATTTCATTGTCCCTTAGATATGATTTAACTTTGCTAAAGGCTTCTTCAATCGGATTTAAGTCCGGTGAGTATGGAGGTAGAAATCTAACTAAGGCTCCAGAAGCTGAAATGAGACTGGTTACTGCTTCCACATGATGGATTGCAGCGTTATCAAGAACAACTACGGATCGAGGATTATCACCATCAAAAGGGAGTAGTATTGGAAGCAGGCATCGCTGAACAAACTGTAAGAATTTGTCAGCATTAACATTATTCTCCACTATGTAGCTGTCCTCAATTCCACGTGTGGTGAGCACTCCTATTGCGGACATTCTTTTACCATACACACAAAGCTGGTGGGTCACAGGGGTCATTCCACGAAGGCTGTAGCCGTACTTTCTGACTGAATTTCGCCGATCTGACCCAGTTTCGTCTACAAAAACTAGCATGCTTGGATCAAACTCCAACACCTCAGATATAAATTCTGCCCGCTTTAGCTCACATCGCTGTAAAGCTACACGCCGCATTTTCTTTCTTGATAACCCCAACCTCTTAATAGCTCGGCAGATGGTAGCACAGTCATAAAAGGAGCCTGTAATATGGAGCTCTTTTTGCACTTCGCAAGTGTTCATGCACAAGTGCATTAACACAGTTTAACACACAGGTAGCGAATTGTCAGATAGTTGTGGTATACTATAGTTAACCACAACTCAGGATGACATCATGCAACAACTGAGCATGCTCAGTGCAGCAATGGAACATGTGCTCCTTTCTATTTATTGCACAACGATTGTGAAGCTATTGTATGCTTACTGTGAACGGCAGCTGGCTATCTTTATCATTTGCAATTCTTCAAATCGTGATTTTCCAGCGACCCAGATCGGGACATAGTCCTGCTTCCCCCTCCGAAGGTGAGTGAAACATCGCCACAGAAGTCATATTAAATATGTAGCTAAACGGGTGCATGCCGTCGCATACCGCCACTCATGAGTGATCTCTGGGATAGCAAGGACGTGGAAGAGGCTGTCTCAGTATGTTATCACTAAGAATTATAATTATGATGCCGATGATAGAACAGTTAGGCACCGTTTGCTGTTCTGGGTTTCGCAATACATATACCTACAAGCAGCTAGTTACTCCTCAGGGTAGGAAAAACTGGGTTGAGTGTCCCAGCTATGATTAAAGGAGAATTATCACCCCTCATGGTAGGGAAGACTGGGTTGAGTGCCCAGTGATAGCAATATTATGTTTACAAACAGTTTGTCACCCCACACGATAGGCAATTAATATGCCAACTGGCTTTTTGTTACCCCTCATGGTAGGGAAGGCTGGGTTAAGTGTCCCAGTGATATTGACGTACCTACATGTATGTGACACCCCTCATGGTAGGGAAGACTGGGTCGCGTGTCCAAGTGGTAGTAATAAGTTTCCTGGCTGTTTGTCACCCCTCATGGTAGGGAAGACTGGGTCGAGTGTCCCAGTGATATTAACGTATCTATTTGACACCCCTCATGGTAGGGAAGACTGGGTCGCATGTCCCAGTGGTAGTAATAAGTTTTCTGGCTGTTTGTCACCCCTCATGGTAGGGAAGACTGGGTCGAGTGTCCCAGTGATATTAACGTATCTATTTGACACCCCTCATGGTAGGGAAGACTGGGCCGTGTGTCCCAGTGGTAGTAATAAGTTTTCCAGTTGTTTGTTACCCCTCATGGTAGGGAAGACTGGGTTGAGTGTCCCAGTGATATTAACGTAACTATTTGACACCCCTCATGGTAGAGAAGACTGGGTAGCATGTCCCAGTAGTAGTAATAAGTTTCCCGGCTGTTTGTCACCCCTCATGGGAGGGAAGACTGGGTCGAGTGTCCCAGTGATATTAATGTACCTATTCGATACCCCTCATGGTAGGGAAGACTGGGTCACGTATCCCAGTGGTAGTAATAAGTCTCCCAGCAGTTTGTCACCCCTCATGGTAGGGAAGACTGGGTCAAGGAGTCCTGATAATAGTAGTACGGGTATCGTGCCTACAGGTGGCCAGTCACCCCTTATGGTAGTCTCAGTCGTAGTATCAACTCAGGCACATCACATATACCGGTGCCCCAACTGTGGTTAAATAAATTGTCACACATGATGGTTGGGAAGATGGGCCTAGGTACCCCAGTTGTTGTTTTTTTTATTTACAAAGGCGGAAATGTCACCCTTAGGAGCTAAGGTCCCCAGTAAGCATGCACACATCCCATGCAACCGAGTTCTACCGCATACCCTACAATGAATGTTAACAATAATAGCCTGAGTTCATGAACCCAGAATAAAGTCCACTTCACTATCTTACCTCCTCATAGCATACAATCATGCGTAGACGAGCTGCCCCTTCCTCGGCGTCTTCATCTGCAAAGCGTGCCAAGACAACCAATAGCACCGATGACAGGCAATCACCCTTGGAGGATCTAACTGTCACACAGCTCCAGGCACTCACTTCAGCAGAACTCACCGCACACTTGCAGGAGCGCAGTTTGAGTACTTCTGGCAAAAAAGCTCAGAAGGCCCAACACTTGCATGACCATATTCACGCCGACAGTAACGAACCAGAAGCTCCACTGCCAGACATTCATGCCGCCCTCCTAGGAAAGGTTGAAGCAGCCTTGGACAAGCACACCAAGATGATAGACGATAAACTGGCTAGATGGATCTCGAGTGGTCAGCAACCCTCCCCAGCTGCTACGCATCCAGAGGAAGACAACATCTCTGAGCCGTCTCAGCTAGAGCAAGCACATGCTGCTTCACCAACTGGAACAGGAACACACTCTCCTTCCACTACCAGTTCACCTCAAAACTTGCCACCCGTTCCCTCAAGACTTTCGACCAGAATCTTGAAAGGTGAGTACATAGATTTTAAAGAGCTGCTACCTGAGAATATGTTTGCCTCTCCGGACACGATCCAACGCTCCCAATCCCCTGTTGTCACTTTTGAGCTCACCCCTGAATCTAGTAGCAGTAAGCCCAGTTGGACGCTTGACACTCCCAAGAATCGATCGAAACGTTCAGTCGATACATTCTCAGCATGGATGCAAGCCTGGAATACATATGTTGCTATAGTAGTAAATACCTTCAAGGATAGAGCCATCCCAATGTTATCATACCAAAGGGTTATCACCAATGCGGCGGTAAAATTTCCCATGTCAAAGTGGTATGAGTATGACAAGCGTTTCCGGCTAAAGCTGAGTAATGATCAATCAATGTCATGGGACCAAGTGCACACGGGCTTATGGTTGGAATCCTTCACCGGTTCCTCCAGCACATCCAGCCAACAGTCAGCAGCAACCCCAGACCCACACAAGGCTACCACAACCAAGTCCTTCAATGATCGCAGACCATGTACCTACTGTGGTAGTGTCCTCCATTTTCCACACTCATGCCAAAAGGCTCCGTTTTCCTTTCGCAACTCTCGACAAGTTTCTATTTCAGCACCCAGAGCTTCTCGTGACCAAGGAGGATCTCGCAGCAATCAGTCGTCTGCCTCAACCCCCAGCCAGAAATCCGGATGGTGCTGGCAATTCAACAACACAGGCACATGTAAGCTTGGCTCTCAGTGCCAATACTTTCACCAATGCAGATTCTGTGGTGGCCAGCACCCAGCAAAGTGGTGCCGGCACGGGCCACCCAATTAATAAATACACAATAACTACACCACTACGACCGCTACAGTTTGAGCGGGAACTACGTGGACACCCAGACAAATCGTTTGTGGCACGACTACTGCAAGACTTGACCAATGGCTGCAAGGTGGGATACGAAGGACCTCGTTTCCAATGTATAGCACCCCATTTGCCATCAGCTTATCTTCATAGCGATGTAATAGACAATTCAATTACTCAGGAATGTACTGCCGGCAGATTAGCCGGACCGTTTGCGAATCCTCCATTTAAAAACATTAGATGTTCTGGTTTAGGGGTGGTGCCTAAGCGAGACGGAGGTTGGAGAATTATATATGACCTGTCCTCCCCAGCTGGCACTAGTGTTAATGATTTCATAGACCCTAATGCATTTTCACTAACTTACTGTACAATAGACGATGCAGCTAAAATGGTGCTTACAGCGGGCCAAGGTTGCCTCATGGGGAAAATAGATCTCAAACATGCCTTTCGTAATGTCCCAGTGAGACCAGCTGATTGGGAATTGCTAGGAATACTATGGAAAGGCAAGTACTACGTTGATACTTGTTTACCATTTGGGCTAAGATCTGCCCCCTTCCTATTCAACCAGGTGTCAGAGGCTATTGAATGGTCACTAAAACACAATCACGGCGTCAATGATGTCATACACTACCTCGATGATTTTTTCACAGTGGGAAAATCTGGCACCAGAGTTTGTGAGCAAAATATGGAAAAGATGGTTGCTTTATGTCAGCAGCTAGGGGCTCCGCTGAAGGAAGAGAAGATTGAAGGGCCCATAACGTGTATCACTTTCCTTGGTATTGAACTGGATTCTACTTCCATGGCGGCCAGATTACCAGATGATAGAAAATCAGAGTTACAGGACACACTTCTTATGATCCGTGGGCGGAAAAAGTGCACCAAACGAGAATTACTCTCCTTAATCGGCCGCTTGGCCTTCGCCTGTAGAGTTGTTCCAGCAGGGAGAATGTTTATGCGCAGAATGATAGATTTGAGCTGCACAGTAAAGAGATTGAACCATCGGATACGGATCACAGTTGATGCTCAAAGGGATTTGGATTGGTGGATTGACTTCTTACCTCAGTGGTCCGGGTCCTCCCAGTTGCTAAATCCCCACTGGTGTACAAGCCCAGGCATGGAGTTATACACAGACGCTTGTTCATTTGCTTATGCAGCATACTGGAGTGGGAAATGGGTCCAACAGCGATTCCAAGGCTCAGCCTTGGACCAGGACATTGCATGGAAGGAACTATATGCTATCGTAGTTGCTTGCAATGTATGGGGCCCACAGTGGAAAGGAAAGAAAATTCTTTTCCATTGTGACAATGAAGCTATTGTCCATGTATGGAAACACGGTTCTTCTAAGTCAAAAAACATCATGACATTATTGAGAGCAACATACTGGGTAGCAGCTCACTATCAATTCAATATTATGATTACTCATGTCAGGGGTTGTGATAAACTCATTATCTCGGTTTCAGATGGACAGATTCAGAAAAGCGGCTCCAGGAGCAGAACTTGTTCCCACACCCACCCCTGCCAATCTAATGCGTCTCTAGCCTTCAAAGTATCCCATTACATGTGGCAGTCTATTGCCCCATCATCTAGAAAAGCATACCAGGCAGGATTTAACTCATTTACTAAGTTTTGTGGCCAATATGGGATTACCTGTATTCCTGCATCTCAGAAACAATCAGATTTTTCTGTGCTGACCTGGCAGAAAAGGTCAAATTCACAACATTAAAGACATATCTAGCCGGAATCCGATTCTTTCATGTACAAGCCGGTTATCATGACCCAACTGATAGTCCACTGGTTCATTATATCTGCCGAGCAATCAAGCGTCTACATGGAAATAAAGCAAGAACCAGGCTTCCAGTTACCATAGACATTCTTCGTACATTGAAACACCAACTACATGTCGACATGTCTACACCTGTGTGGGACAAACGTATGCTTTGGAGTGCATTTACTATAGCCTTTTATGGTTTTCTGCGTTCAAGTGAATTTGTTTGTTCGAAAAGCGTACCGGATGTCACCACTGAGGCAACTTTATTGATATCAGATGTCTCGGTATCCCATGACTCTCTAGAGATTCATATCTCAGAATCTAAAACAGACCCATTTAGAAAGGGTCACACTCTCACACTGACTGCTACTCACACCAGTACTTGTCCAGTATCAGCCTTCAAGAAGTATATTACATTGCGTACTAATGCACCGAGAGATACCCCTGTTTTTATATTTCAATCAGGGACCTACTTGACAAGATCTAACCTCACAGCTATATTAAGGAGGCTTCTTGCAAATGCAGGACATGACCCGACTGTATACTCATCGCACAGTTTTCGCATTGGCGCAGCCACTACGGCTGCCACAGTTGGGACTCCAGCGTGGCTAATTCAGACACTTGGACGTTGGTCCTCAGATTGCTATAAAGTTTACATACAATGCCCCAAGAGTACCATTTTCAACGCTTTGAGATCAATGGCTAACTCCGAGCCAACTCACAACACTCATGTGTGGGACCCAGACTTACACCATTAGCTGTAATAATTTTATTCTATACAATGTCATTATAACAATATTATTGTAACATCTGTCAATGTTACATTGATTATAATTATAATATATTTGTAAGGGCGGAGGCACAGCAGAGTACATGTATTATGTGTGGGGAGATATTGGGCAAAAAGTTCAGGTGGCTGGCTGTCTTGTGAAACCAGCCACACAATAGAACTTTATCAGACGTGCAAGGACGCTTAGTCTGTGAAAGAAGCATCCTGGATTTGAGCATATGGGCATGAGCATCTCCCCATCACTGGGTGTCTGTACTGTCTCAGGCCGCCCTTTATCACCCAAATTCCTCCTTGTACTTCATTGAAGTGGAAGGGGGTGGTGATTACGCTAATGGTAGACTTAAAGAGTGGCAGACAGGTAAGTACTGTAATTGCATGCCCTAGTTCCTGTGGGTTAAATGCAGATATAAGCTGGGTGTATCTAACAAAGTTTGTAGAAGTGTGACTTCTTCAAATTCACTCATTGCTGGTAAGGGTCCATGGCGTTGATTTTTAGGTGCAATATCTCCAGTACGGTTAAACAGGTGAATGTATCTTTCAATGCTACTTTCACTCAGATACAGCTGTTTTGAAATCTCCTTGGTAGATTTGTTTTGAAGAAAGTGCAGCCAGATGACCCTCCACCTCAAGTCTTCAGAGTATGCCTTGGGCATGATCACGGTAATAATGTAGACACGAGCAAAATCAAGTTTAAATTTTCCCGCCTAAACTGGTCAGTACATAGCATGCGCGATCGCGACTTCAGTACTAGAAGGAAGATTCAAATAATGTAGTACACATGGAGTAAAACTACAGGAATGTGATCTAAGTGAACCACAACACTGTATAGTAGACCTTGTGCATGCTCACCACAATACTATACATGTGTGATATGGTTGGCTGCATTTGCATTTTGACCTTGCACTACCTTCAACCAACTTGCAATCCTCTGTATAGCGAGAGATACCCAATAGCAGCCTGGGGGACTCCCAGAACTGGTCAATATCGATCAAAATTAAGGCGAATGGGTAAGCAAGCGTAGGGATGAATAGTGTGGAAACGCTTAGTGAATCCAAGACACTGTGTGTATTGAACACCTAGCATAATAATTATGGGAATTTTTGAAAAGGTCATGATACAAAAAAGTGGACACGCCACTGACAATACCGGCATGTTTGGGTCAATGTGCATGCAAATGCTAGTAACATAACAAGTATTATTACATGCATAACATTTCATATAGAGTGTAGAGACACCTAGGGACCCACAATATGCTCAGTTTCAAGGATGCATAAATTTGTGTCATTGTTTACTTGATTAATCCAGTGCAGTGTTGCTGAAGCTTGCAATACAATCAGGTTTTAACAGTTATCTGCTCCAAAGAGGTCCAACTCACTTTTTTGAAGACAAGCTTCAGTGGAGTCTTTTATAATAAAACACCAGTTGCAATACCTGCAGTAGTGGAATAGTGGGAACCAACAACAGAACATATGTTCTGTTTCGCTGTTATTGCAGCTCTTCAGGGTGGCGTACCCGAAAAATTAATCACATACAGTGAATCGCGAATATTTTGTTGTTAAAATAGTTTTGGACAGACAGGCTTGTGCGAAAATAGAACGCACAAAAATACATAATATGCAATATTAAAGATATTGCGGTACAGAGTTGTTTTGTCCGAAAATTATGTATTATTGCACGAAATGTTTTTGACACGAAATATTTGTGATTTACGGTACCAGTAACATAGCAGGGACAACTCAAAATTACAACTATCAGGAGTAAAAATATTCTGGAAAATCAGAACCATTGGGGGGCTAACTGCGATGATTTCTAATTGAAGGGGATAAGAGTGCTCTGTCAACCTGGAACTGCTTTGCTGTTCAGTGATACACTCCATCATAAATAGTAGTACATATGAAGCACTTCATCGTATCCTCAGTAGCTGCGTAAAAGAGAGGAAAGTATGACCTTCCTTGACCCTTACACCTAGACTGTGTGACTACAAGTACCATGTTACAATGAAACACATCAATATGACTGCCAGTTTTAGAGACAGAGAGGGAAGGTATATCCGTGAAATCACATTACACTCATTCTCGTTCTGCCAACGTTGGTGTAACAATGAGTCTCAAATCTGTAACCTAAGCACAGCTACAGTACACCTGAACGGAACCCAGGGCATGACCGCATTCTAGGACTGCCAATCAGTGCAAAATCACAGGTTTTATGGGGTTAGGTGAATCCAAGTCCAATCCAGCGAATAGAGACTGCCACCTCAAAGCTGTGGGAAATGGTCCGACCACAATCTTCAATAAGACAGAGAGCAGGCAGCAGCAAGCCTCAAAGCTGTACAGCTGTGGGAAATGCTCTCACCACAATCTTCATTAGACAAAGAGCAGGCAGCAGCATGCCTCAAAGCTGTGGGGAAAGCTTTCTTCATTAGATAGAGAGCAAGCAGCAGCATGCTGTAGTCTTGCAGTGCTTGCACAACCCCAGGTGCTTATATAAATACCCCTGACAGCTACCAAAGTCTCATTCACATCACTGGGAAAATGGGACATTTATCAAGCAAGGATATAATACTACCTTGAAAAGTTTATCCTCTAGTCTGACTTGCAGGGTATGTTGCAGATGAGCTGCAAGAAAGGGAGAGAGAGTCTGAGGTGCATCACCTACAGCGGCTACAACAGCAGCTTGGTCTTAGAGGTACTAGTTACATGTATATGCTATACTATGTATAGTCATTACTCACTAATACATTCTAGACCAGCGATACCAGCCATATAATATGTGACCGGATTTGGCAAAACCCTCCGTATGGGATTTTTAAAAAAAATCACGATCGCTACACAGATGGTTAGTATGACCTTTGAACTGATCGCCCAGCAAATTTGAAACCACTCGCATGCGTAGTTGTGAAGTTATGAGCGCTTTTATGCGCTTGCGCTGGAATTATTAAATTCGAGAAATCACACCCCAAACGCGTTGCTATGCGCGGCACGTTCAATCTCCGTATACTATTCGCATACGTACGCGCGCGCATTGCGCATTACGTAACGTAACGTGACAATCAGCTGACTTTGATGTTAGTAAGTGAAGCATAGCCAAAGATCGAGAAGAAAGGCAGCTAGCGAGAAATCAAGTGAATGGACGGACAAGGTAAGTAAGTACTATGTTATAATAGCTCTACGAGAAGGGGACCCTGTCCTTTTTTTATTTTTAGCTTTTAGCTCGCTTCGTACTCTGTGTATGAAGCCAAGATAGACGTATACAACCATACAACAAATAAAAGTAACTATGTACTTATTAAGCTTGGTGTTCAATGCCGACGCTTTCTCTTAGGTGGTGGAGGTGTCGAGTGTTCAGGCATCAGCTATGGGCAGACAAGATCTCGACAGTCTAGTGGACAAAACTCTCTAATTTTGTCAAACAAATACTGCTGCCGTTCGAGTGAGAGACCTGGCGGAGGGATGATGGGAGGAACGTCAGTCGTGGTAGGCTTCCAGCTCTTGTCTTGTATGAGGGTTGTCTCTCTCTCTGGGCTGGTCACGGAGTCTTTGACAATCACACGGCCTGGTTTGGTGTGAGTGAAAGTCAAATGATGCATGGCCTTTATCCCTTTGAGGGCTGACTGTCTGTATGGAGCATCAAAAAATTCAGCCCAATCATAGGTCGGCACCAGCACTTCACCATCTTGGGTCCCCACTAGCTGGGCATGGTTGACAACAGCAGAGCTCTCAACAACCCTCACAATGTCATCAAGACATCCTATCTTTGTCCAACGGAATGCCTGCTTAAAAAGGCCGAAGCACCAGTCAGGCGAAAACTTCGTGTGCCCCACAATCAAAAAGGACACTGATCTTCTTGTTCAGGCCAACCATCACTCTCCAATACAGATATTGCATTACAAACCGGTTCTTATTCTGCCCGGAACAGTTGTCGCAGTGAAGATGCAGGTTGGTCTCTCCTAAGTTATGTGTTTGCAAGAAATGATGAAGCATGCTAATGATGTTATTAGCACCCTTTCCAGTACTGACTGCTTCATCAATGAGGTAGTTAACCTAGAATAAGTAATGTATTATACATGTACCCTTGCAGTGATGATGTGGTACTTATCTAACCCACCTGCCTTGGAATTGCTTCACAGCACACCCCGAAGATGGCACATTTGCGAGGTGTGAGGAAGTACATCGGCCCAGGCTGCTGTGGATCACTAAGATACAAGGGCGGAGAACAGGTAGCGAAAGTTGCGGGGGGGGCTCAGACTTTCGACTGTGTACTGTAATAACAGTTAGGCTGTGGGCAATTTTGATTCTCTGAGAGTGTTTCTGATGCATTCTGGTGGCATTTTTTTGGCTGATTCAGTAGATATTTTTACTCGAGCACTCTTTTGCAAACACCCAGAACTATGTTGCTGTAATTTATAGTATGGGCATGTGATAAAATGGGGGGGGGGGGGGGGGGGGGGGGGGGGCTCAGCCCCCCTTGTTTCCAAAGTGGGGGGCTGAAGCCCCCCCTGCCCCCCCCCCCCCTATTTCTCCGCCCCTGGGACAGTGCACCTATTGATTTACAGGTATTATAAGTTTTATTGACAGGACCTAGTTGCATGCACATTACTTGTTGGGCCATATCCAAACTAAAGTGCATTTCTATATCCTTGGATGCAGGTGGTAAACAAGACCCAATGGGTGGAACTTGGAGATGGCCGTCAATGGTAAAGATTGCCTTCAGCACTTCTTTAGCGGTCTCAATGGCACTTCTGTAGTATGACCTCTCTTGGGTGGCCAACCGAAGGTGCTCCTCAGCATCCTTGAGCACCTGTTGTGGTTAACGGCAAAGGGCAAAGGTAATGACATCCATGGTGTAAACTATAGCTTAGTTACTTGTGACTTCGCTGTTTCTGGTGTATTTGCAGCCCTCATTCATGATTGCCACACTGTTCTGTTGGCACACCCAACAGAGGTCGGACATGGGTTTCATCACAGTGATGTGGGGAACAAGCTGACGCCAGAGAGCAAAATGAGGTGTAAGCAGCTGCTTCGATGTTGGTTTCATCGGCTGACAGCTTGTATTCTGCCCACACAGCCTTCAAAGTGAGTTAATAGTGCTTATGATACATGTACATGTTCACACATGCAGATATCACAATGATCACACACCATCACTTGTGTATACATGTACGGACATACACGTACACACACACCTACACTAATGCATGTGTGTACAACATGCACAAACATCTACACTGTATTGTGATACATGCCCACCTACCTATACTGTAATACATGTGTGTATGATGTGTACACACATGCATTACAGTGTAGGTGTGTATGTGCATTTGTTGGTAGTTGCTTAGCAACCAAAGTTTTTATAGGCAATTTGCTGGCTATTATTATGTGTCGTGCACACACGTGTTACAGTGTAGGTGTGTGTGCATGTGTCGTATTGTTACCTAAATGCAGTAAGTATGTTTGTGTACATGTTCGTCTGAGTGTGTACTTATAGTGTGTGCGTGTGCGTGTGTGTACGTATCATGGGTGGGTGTGCATGTGTGTGTATGATGGAAGGAGTTGAATGGTATCACATTTGTATCCGGGAATACGACCAGGGAGCAGGATAGCATTCTTCTCACCATTCAACTCCTTCCATCCAGTACAACCATCACTTGAGTGTACATGTACGGATATACAGGTACGCACACACCTACACTAATGCATGTGTGTACAACCTACACTGTACATGTGTGTATGATGTGTACACACATGCATTACAGTGTAGGTGTGTATGTGCACGTGTCATGCACACATGGATGCATCAGTCAGGGTGTATAGGCAGTTAACATGATTCCAGAGGAGACAATACAACCTCACCTCACCACCTTGACTTTCTACACTACCGTAGATCTGGAAGTTTTCGTGTAAGGAAACTTTCGTATGATAAATTATCGTGTAAAAAAATTCTTAGGAATGACCCCTTACCGCACTAGCATTAATAGTGCATGCTAATTTTCATTAAATTAATTTTCGTAGCCACCATCAACTATGAAAATATTTTGACACCGAAAATTTCCAGATTTACCGTACTTCATTTTCTATACTTTCTACATTCTCTCACCAACCAGGTTTTTTCAAAGCCACCCCATTCACAAAAGGCTCCACTTGTTCACATCCCAGCTAGTATCATAGTGTATCATGCACCCCAATTGTCATGTAACTACTATGTGTGTGTGCATATAATATTAATGCTGGTATCTCGCAATAGTAGACTAGGGCCAATAGAGATCTTATCTACCTAACATGCACATATCAGCAATATGCAGCAAATTAAATTTCCACCTGGGACCAACCACAGCCACATATGTAGTGGGAAGCCCACACTTGTATGTATGCTCAAACCAAGCCTGTATACATATGTATACCCTAAGTACTGGCTACTATGTATATGCATTATAGTGTAGGTGTGTATGCATGTGTTACCTAAATGCAGTAAGCATGTTTGTATACATGTGTGTACATGTTCGTACATGTTCGTCTGAGTGTGTACTTGTAGTGTGTGTGTGTGTGTGCGTACATATCTTGGGTGGGTGTGCATGTGTGTGTGTATGTTTGTGTCATAAGTGAATGTATGTGTACCTTCTTGGTTGTACTGGATGGAAGGAGTTGAATCGTGTCACGTTTGTATCCGGGAATACGACCAGGGAGCAGGATAGCATTCTTCTCAGCGTAATTATTGAGAAAAGTCACCAGGCTTTTTATCTCCTCAATAGCTAGTGCATGCTTTGGTTTTCTCCTGCAGTTCCCGTGAACCCTGGTTGTTAACCCAGAAGCGAGATAGCTTGCCTTCACATTCTTGAAATGGTCTAGCCCTGTAATTCACTAAGTCACTTTCGTATTCTTTTTGTATTTATTGTACACCATATTTTACCTATGCTGTGTAGCTTTAGGAACGTCTCCCTGCAAATGGGCACCCCATGATGATGAAAGACCATGGTAGTGCGTTGCTGTTCTGCTGATGGTCTGTGGGCACTGGTCTGGGTGGTGTCTTTCAAGAGAGCTGCTATCTGGCCAAGAATCACCAGGTCTAGCTCTGCCTTGCTAAGCTCTGCACATTGCATCCTGGACATCTCGTAATGCTCCCGGGAGAAGGATGTAGAGCAGGGTTTACCACCATTCCGTTTGCATCCACACCCTTCCTCCAGGAATGCTGTCAGCTTTGGATCTGCATCATTCTGCAATTTTTTTTAATGTAAATAAACCATGCATTATCTATTAATGATATTCGGTGTGTGGTGTTTCTAGCTCCTGCAGTGTTGCATCCGGCTCTGGTGGCTCTACTGGGACTGTGTCTGGCTCTGCAGATGCTGATGGAGTTAGGTGGTGCTCAGGAGTCTGCTCCAGTAGTTCAGGTGGTACCTGGCCAACCAAAGAGTCAAGGTCTGGCTCTTGGATCAGTGGTTCTTCCCCCCCCCCCCCCCCCCCCCCCACCATCGTCAGAATCGCAGCTGTTACCATTAGGGATCTCTATGTGTGTATTATACCTAGCTTGTTATTGTGTACCGTTGTGTATCCATTACATTGTACCATTTATGTCTGGGAATAGCTCATCCTCTTGCTCTTCTAAAAATAGAATTATAATTCGATAAGGACCGTCTACGCTAGTGACCACTTCCACTTACCATCACTATCAATGGGGTCATCCCCACAAAGGTATTCGGTGATGAAGTCAGATAGGGCGTGGCTGTCACAGCCTCCAAAGAGGGCGCGGCCTTCTCTGACGAAGCTGTTCAGAGCACGAGTGACTTCTCTGTCCTTCGACATCGTCAAAAGAAGTAGGAGAGAGACGAGAAAGAAATGATCGAGCGGCTGCCTAGTCCACAGGTGTCCGTAAGCTTACCCGCACGCGCGCTTTCCAATTAGCGTCCCTAGCAACGCGGTCCGTACACTATAGCTTGTACGGCGCTGTTTGTGTAACATGCCTGGACTGGACTTGCTGGCTATAATTATGGCCTGTAACGGCCGTACCATACAGAGGAAAGGTCAGTGGTTCCATTTATGTCAAAATCTCGATTTTGATAGTATACTGCCAGGGACGCTATAAACGCCTATAGCGAAAATTGCGCGCCGGTCCCATACGGAGGGTTTTGTCAAATCCGGTCACATATATGCAAGACAAATAAAGGCAAAAAAACATCTCAGGTAAGTGCAAATGACAAAGAGCAATATCTTTGCAGCAATATTGTGGGCAAATATTACAATCTGACATTCTAATGACCCTCACACTAGAGGATCAACAGCAACATATTTATTTCTCCCAACACAGATATCACACACTCACCTTGTCGCTCAATCAGTTCCTCCTCAGTGGCCTTCTGCTCCACTTCCTCCAGCAGTGAGGCCTCCTCCCCCGGCTGGTCAGTGGCCCTCTCCTCCTCCTCCAACAGCTCCTCCTCCGGCTGGTGAGTGGCCCTTTCCTCCTCCTCCAACAGCTCCTCCGGCTGGTCAGTGGTCTCCTCCTCCTCCTCCAGCAGTGAGTCCTCCGGCTGGTCAGTGGCCCTCTGCTCCTCCTCCAGCAGTGAGTCCTCCTCCTCCGGCTGGTCAGTGGCCTTCTCGTCCTCCTCCAGCAGTGAGGCCTCCTCCCCCGGCTGGTCAGTGGTCTCCTCCTCCTCCTCCTCCAGCAGAGAGTCCTTCTCCAGCTGGTCAGTGGCCCTCTGCTCCTCCTCCAGCAGCGAGTCCTTTTCCTCCGGCTGGTCAGTGGCCCTCTCCTCCTCCTCCAGCAGTGAGTCCTCTCAGTGCAGTTAAGGCATGTCAGATTATCGTTGGCGCGCGCCCGACTACGAGCCAATTAGTGGTTCGTATTATGACGTCACTATCATACAAGCGCTGAACAAGCCACGGCAAAAAGCCGCACAGCCGCAGTTTTGAGCTCACTTCATCGAACAAATGCCATCCGGAATTGTAGCGCTCATGATTTCGCAGCACGAAAACCAAAGCTTAGGATCGATATTGACGATCTATCAGACGGATTGTCAATGGCTGCTTTCAGTTTGGAACTTCATGCGAAACATCGTGCCCATGGATCTCCCCAAAATCTAATTTTTTGCGACTATAATCGTAGCCGAGGGGTTTTTCGACAATCCGTCCGATATGTTAGGTTAGATCATCATAGTAAGCCTCCGTTCGTATAGCTAAGGTTCAGTAGAAGTGGCTGCTTAAATTCCGGATAGCTCGATTTAGCATTTTAGAGGGCGTGGCTGAATGGCGCTGCCACGCCTAATTAGTTAATTGATTGCGGTTAATTATTTTATATTCGAAAGGTGCTTGGATTGGTCTTTCACATAGTACCCTGATCAGCCTCTGGTACTTTTACTAGGTGCTTAAAAATAGTCCTTGAACGTGACTGAAAAATTGTAACTTTTTTGATTCCAGACAGTCCTTAAGAGCGCTGAACTCCTCCTCCGGCTGGTCAGTGGCCCTCTGATCCTCCTCCTCCTCCAGCACCGAGTCCTCCTCCTCTGGCTGGTCAGTGGCCCTCTCCTCCTCCTCCAACAGGCTCCTCCTCCAGCTGGTCAGTGGCCTCCTCCTCCTCCAGCAGAGAGTCCTTCTCCTCCGGCTGGTCAGTGGCCCTCTGCTCCTCCTCCAGCAGTGAGTCCTTCTCCTCCGGCTGGTCAGTGGCCCTCTCCTCCTACTCCTCCAGCAGTGAGTCCTCCTCCTCCGGCTGGTCAATGGCCCTCTGATCCTCCTCCTCCTCCAGCAGTGAGTCCCCCTCCTTCAGCTGGTCAGTGGCCCTCTGATCCTCCTCCAGCAGTGAGTCCTCCTCCTCTGGCTGGTCAGTGGCCCTCTCCTCCTCCTCCTCCAACAATTTCTCCTCCAGCTGGTCAGTGGCCCTCTCCTCCTCCTCCAACAGCTCCTCCTCCAGCTGGTTAGTGGCCTTCTCCTCCTCCTCCAAAAGCTCCTCCTCTGGCTGGTCAGAGGCCCTCTGCTCCTCCTCCTCCAACAGCAATGAGTCCTCCTCCTCTCACGGCTAATCAATGGCCCTCTACTCCTCCTTTGAGTCCCCATCCTTCAGCTAGTCAGTGGCCCTCTGCTCCTCTTCCTCCAGCAGTGAGTCCTTCTTCTCCGGCTGGTCAATGGCCTTCAGCTTCTCCTCTGTCAGGAATGAGTCCCCATCCTCCGGCTGGTCAGTTCTCTGCTCCTCCTCTAGCAGTGAGTCCTCCTCCTCCTCCTGCTGGTCAGTGGCCTTCTGCTCCTCCTCCGGCTGGTCAGTGGCCCTCTATTTCTCCTCCACCAGTGCGTCCTCCTTCACCAGCTGGTCAGCGGCCCTCTACTCCTCCTCCGGCAGGTCAGTAGCCCTCTGCTCCTCCTCCTCCACCAGTGCGTCGCCCTCCTCCAACTGATCAGCGGCCCTCTGCTCCTCCTCCTCCGGCAGTGAACCCTCCTCCGCCAGCTCCACCAGTTATGCGACCTACTTCACCAGCTCCCCTTTATGGTCATAACTGCATAATATACTAATAATATGTTATGGTTTTCGTTACTTTGCAATAGGATTGAAATCAAGTTACTGTGAAATCTGGCTAATAAGCGCATGCACTTACAGCGGTAAGTGGAATGGTAGTGTATGCCTAATAAGGATATGCACTTATCCCTAGATTCAGTGGCGTAGGAACCACGGGAGTGCCGGATGCTACCGCAACCTTATAAAAAAATAATAAGGCACACATGGGCTCATATAGTGGCATAGGAAGGGAGTGACTCCATGGCTGGTACTTCTCCATCTTGGCCAGTCCTGACTATAAATTATCTCATAACATAACAAAGTAGCTAAGCCCAGGGCCCCTGCTTGACATTGAGCCAGCTATGTCCAATGGGTGTGGTTTAAAGGGCCCAGGTCACACTGCTTTGATTTATGGAGGATGCTAAAGGTGCATGTAAAAGATGATCTGAAACCTAATAGCAGCTGAGACCATTACCAATGACTACAAGGACCATAGTATCTATAATGAGCAATGTCAGTCTGCGTGCTAAACATTCTGAAACAGTCTTCACAGCAACTACATCGTAGGTATAATCATAATTTCATCCTAGTAAGAGCTGAATTTGATTGATAGGGACTCTGGATGTACTTACACCATAGGTTACATCATAGATTATTACCTCACAACCACAGAAAAATAAATTGCTACTATATGAGGATGGAAACACAGAAAAGATATGTGACCGGATTTGGGAAAACCCTCCGTATGGGATCCGCGCGCAATTCGCGCAATGAGCGTTTTTAGTAGCTCGGGTCGAAATTTGTCAAAGTCCAGATTTTGTCATATTCATGTCGAACAACCCTTCTTCTAACTGTTGCCGTCTTCTACGGAGACTAGTCGTACTATACGAAGGCAAAATAAGCCTTCATTTTGACCCACCTAGTCGGCACAGCCGCCGCACACGGAGCCCGTTGCTATGGGCGGTAATTAGAATTCTCTGCCTAGATACAGCAAGATTCATCGATCTACTGTACGTTCGCTCACTTTTTTAGCTTCTTGGGCATCTAAGAACAATCAGCTGTCGTCGTCAACAACGAAATTCAACTCTTGCTCGATCTTTACGTTCATTTCGAACGGCTCTGCCCAGGTCCATTTAATTGATTTCTGGGTCACGTGTAGTATGCGGAAACGCCATACGCGTGCATAGCAACGCCTTTAGACAGTAATTTCTCGATTATTGGGGGTGTGGCGCGATCGCAAACAAAGCGCTGTATCTCCACAACCAAGCACACAATCGGTCTAAGACTTGAACGCGGGTTAGCTCTATGGTAGAGCTTATCAACCATGCATCAAACTCAATTTTCTGAAAAAATCCCATACGGAGGGTTTTCCCAAATCCGGTCACATACTACGGTCAGAATTCAACAACATACATCAGTCAACGGGGAGGGAGAGAGATAGAGAAAGAGAGGGCTGTACAGTTTGCAAAGCCTTACTTACCTAATAGCTCCCCATGAAGAAAAAAGATTTCTTTCTCTCTAAAAGAGACAGCGATGGTGTGCATCCTTTGGCTTCAGAGTTACATGTACAACAGAACCACAAACTATAGTGAAGGGATGATATGTGACCGGATCTGAGAAAACCCGGCATGTTGTCAAAACGCGCATATGGCGCAATGCGTGTTTTTAGTTTTAGTATCAACAGTCAAAAAATGTCAAAGTCCAGTTTTTGTCATATTTATGTCAAAGAACCCTTCTACTAACTGTTGCCACCGCATACGGAGGGTAAATGTAAGTTACCAAGGCGAAATAACCTAGTTAGTACGGCTGCCGTACACGGAGCCCGTTGCTATGGGCGGTAATTAGAATTCTCTACCTAGATACAGCTAGATTCGTCGAACTACTGTATGTTCGCTCACCTTTTTAGCTTCTTGGGCATCCAAGAACAATCGGCTGTCGTTGTCAACAACGAAATTCAACTCTTGCACGATCTTTACGTTCATTTCGAACGGCTCCACCCAGGTCCATTAATTTTAATTGATTTCCGGATCACGCGTAGTATGTGGAAACGCCATACGCGTGCATAGCAACGCCTTTAGACCGTAATTTCTCGATTATTGAGGGTGTGGCGTGATCGCAAACGAAGCGCTCTAGCTCCACAGCCAAGCGCGCGATGGGTCTCAGACTTGGAGGCAGGTTAGCCCTATGATACAGCAATCCAAATATATAGCTAACTAAAATTTCATGTATTGATGAATATGGCGGGTTTCTCAGATCCGGTCACATATAGTAGCTACTAGGACCTGATTATGGAGACATTTCTATGCACATATAACTCTTATCCCAGGTCACGCCACGCGGAGGCAGATGCACAGGTGACCCTCGAGGCATTATGTCTACTACATAATGCCCCGGCTCAAATTCAAGGGAGAGAAAGAAGGAATGGCTGATTCCTGGATCGAGCACACAAATTAAATATCTCCCCACCCTATTCTGATTACAAATCAGATGTGTATGCTCATAGCTGCTTTGGAAAACATTCTTTAGCGAATCATCCACAGCTGACCAGCCAAGAATCAGCCATTACATACATACACAACAAGCCTTCACATTCGTCCCGATTGAGCTCTAAGAAGAGAGGAAAGATATAGCACAATACAGACCATTCACTAATACAACAATGCCACAGAAAACCAAATCTGTATCAGTACATGCCATATATCTCCACTGACAGGAGCAACAAGTGCTCTATCATGGACAGCTCAATCATGCTGTAACTGGAGGAGCTCGACATACACACATGATATAAAGAGCCCGGGCCACACTGCCTTGGTTTATGGTTTATGGAGGAAGCTAAATGTATACAATGCACGTACATATTGATGTAAAGATAACGGCCTAAACATAATAGCAGCTGACACTAGTATGAGCTTCCTTGACCCTTACACCTAGACAGTGTGCACCATGTTACAATGAGCACATCAACATGACTGCCAGTTTTCGAGAAAGAGAGAATTAGAGCTCTGTAGAGCACATACATGTACCCCGTGTGCACAATTAGTAGCCTAGTGTGTGCTCTTGCATTCACTTACATGTACGTGTCATATACATGTAGATGTGCAGTACGCGGTTGAAACAGCACATGGCACACCTGATGTCATTTGTACAGTTCGTCAACATTATGAGGTGAAACAAACATCAGCTTTTGACATCTTTGACGAATATAATATACTCGCCACTCGCTAAGATTGCCTCTATGCTGATATCTGGTAATTTTTTTAGAACAGAGAGAGAAACGTAAGCCCGATGGGAAAACTAGAAACCACCACCGACTCATCATGCCACCTGAGCTTCAGGCAGCTGACTTCAATGAGGAGAAAGAGAGAAAATGCCAAGCCACCCGATTACTTTACTATGCACATGCGGGTAATACCATAGTGTCCCAGGCAAGTGCCCATGACATTATAATAATATTATACTGATAGAGTACACGTACTGTAGAGCAGATCATATTTAGAACAACATGATACAACTTGATATTACGTTTACACTCATAAAAAATGTTGCTTGGTAACCTATACCTGTACCTACTGCTCTATAATATGTGACAGGATATGAGAAAAGGGACCACTTCGCGCATTTCCCGAATTTTCATTTTAAAACGCTTATATCTCTGGAACCATAGCAGCTATGAACTTCAAACCTGGCATGAATATTCTTACATCATCCGGCTACACTCGCTGCAAATCACGAACATAAATTTGTGTACTTATAAGGTACAGATACTGGTTATCAATCTATCTGTATGCTTGTAGTGACACTGCCAAAACAGCTGACTGATTTTTTTGCACTACCCTATGACCAGACATTCAGGAATCACTTTTAACCCCCAAACAAAATTCAAGAAAGGTAGAGCCTACAACTGCATAACCGAACCTACAACTGCATAAATCTTTCCTGCGTCAGGCTTATTGAGTTGATGTGTATTAATACTCAAGAAAACACAGGTATGAAGAGAAATAAGGGAGAGAGAGAGAGAAGATAGATATATGCAGTTATACATGTGGTAATATCATATCCCAGAGAGAGAAACATAAGAGAGAGAGACGATGGATTGGTAATCAATACATGTGGCCACACCTGGGTATACTCTATATACAACAAAATACTAGGTAGAGTTTCATACTGTGGCACATGATTTACACTTCCAGGGGACATCTTCTTTTTCAAAAACATAGTTAGGAACATCCATGCAGTGTTTGTGGTACCAGGTTTTACATACATCACACTCGGCCATTTTATCACCTATTTCCTCAGGCAAGCGGCAGGAGCAGTGAAGGTCCACTGACTGGGTGTGCCTGACACCAACAGTCCTGTGCTCACCGACCGCTGGGAAGCAAGAGAGGCGACATTTCTCCAAGCACTCTGCCGTGCTGCCTCATAGACCTGTGATTGTACTTGATCTTGCATGGGTCATTACCACTGCAAATGTTGTATGCAAATGCTAAGGCAAGGACTCCACAATCGGAACCATTTGACTGCCCTTCCAACATCCATCATTCTCACTACAAGCTGTTTAGCCGGACTGAACACAAGGCTGGCAATCAATTTGACCGTCCCACTGGAAGCACTGGAGTACATGTTGTCGTACACATTGGCCACTGCATCGTTACATCCAACGTTGGAAATAGTACACCAGTGACAGCCTCCAACAAAGATGATCTGCACAAATTCTCCTCTGAGGATTTGGAACGACAGACTCCTGTGAACTGCCGGATCTTGCAGGCCGGCTATGTTTGGGAATTCCTGCAAGATGAGCAACTGACTGGCCCTAATGACTGTGTCTGAGAGCCAACCATCAGATGAAACAATTTCCTGTTTCTTATCTATGTGCAAGGTGTACAGTGGAGTGGACACCCAGGTGTTCCTTACAACTGCAAAACCATTGGCTGAAGATACGGCTGTGGGATCGTCAGTCAGGTCAATAACATGCTCAACAACAGTCTTGGCTAGGCCACAGTTACACACTTTGAGACTTACAGAATTATTTGCTACATCTCGTAGTGAGGTCCTTCCTGCAGTTCGCCAGTTGTCTACTGAAATGGATAGATCACTGCTGATAGCTGTCAACTGCCCCTTTGCATAGCCAGTACCGGTAGTGAGAACTCACTTGTGACAACATAGTAGGCATCGATCACCAAACACTTGCACAATGCAGCAAGGAAGGTGATATTTGCCCAATTTGCTATCATGCAAATTCACGCAGTCACCCACCTTGAAGTTGGGCCTAGGCCTTTTCGCTGGGGGAGGCTTCTCACCACCTGGTTTTTCTCTCTTTCCTCGACGAGTGGACCTCGTATCGACTGGCTTGCTTGCTTTAGGAGGTTTGGATTTCACACAATCATCATTCTTGCCATTCTTGTCAGAGTCAGCAGAAGAGGCCTTGGGAAACAATATGCACCCAACGTAATGATTTCGCGAGTTTGAGGGGCAATCCCTCTTGTGTGCTCGTCCGAGTGCTCCGCACTCACAGATACCACTTATTACGTCATCTTCAAAACACCAACTAGTGTCACCAGTTGGGGTAGGCACACTTTTTTCCAAAGAAATTCTATCTGCATCTGACAGGGTATCCTCAGAATAGGAAATGACATCATTGTCAGATGCTCTGTCATCCACAGAAACACCACTTCTCTGATTTTTTACATTCAAAGGACATTCACTATGGTTGGTACGTAGGTGAGTGGTGGACCCACACTTGCACGTCCCTCCAGTTGTACGCTTCTTCTGTCCTTTTTGAGTTCATCTTCGTCTATGTCACTGTCGTCACTGCCATAGGTATCATGGCCATGCTTCTTTGACCACAGCTTGCGACACTGTGCATCCACTGTTCGCTCACTTTTCAACTGTATTCGCCTCCGCTTGGAGGAATCGGTCTTTTCCTGATTTAAGTACATCTTTCTCTGTCGATTGAATGTCTCCAGAGCAGCCTGAACACCATCAAACACAGACGCTCAAACAGCTCAACTACCCAGTGATACTGTGGCCCACGCTTCTCATACATGTATGTCGTGTTGTATTGCAGCAGAGCCAGCTCGGTTGAAACCACATAGTGTAGCCTCTTGAGGAAGATGTGCTTTGGTCTGATGCGAATGAACACATTGTGGGAGGCCTCCAACCAATTGGAATGCCCCCTTTTAAGAATGGGGTGAACCAGCTGTTCGGCCATTTCTGCTCTCTCATGGCATTCAATTTCATAAGCCAGAGAGTGGAAAGGACAGGTCAGTGCATGCCTTGTGTGATAGTCTGTTCCTTCGCACTTCACCATCCTCACACTCGCCACAGCTGCATACTCGAAGTTGGTGAAAGTCACACCTACCAAACCCCCAATCGTGCTCGTCGCGGGCATGTCTGGCCAATTCTTTCATCCTGGTTGCAAACTCTTCGGCAGATTCACTCATCGACAAAATTAGCGAAAAGTAGTTCTAGCCTTTTCAATGAACGCTTTGGAGAAGCAACCACATCCCTGTTTATGCCTTGAGCAATGACAGACCACATCGCCAACAAAGGGAAAAGTGTCTTTATACTTTCTTATTAAATCAACAGTGAAGGACTTAATTTTCTGCAGCTTTTCCAGCTGCTTCTTGTGGGCCCTACCAGCATGCCCACCACAGATCATGATCTCTGCATTGGGAAAGTGGTCTGTCACTGCCTTAGCAGAGGAGTCGGCATCTTGCCACTGAATGGCAATGTTCATTCCTTCGTCCTTGGCTTTTTTGAACGTAAGGCGTGCGGCATAGCCTTCGGCACCCTTGAAGGTCCCTTGGTAGAGCTCTTCTTCAATTATGTCATCTCTGCCTTTCTGACAGAGATGCTTGCGGTAAAGAAGAGCTCCATTGTAGTAGTTTCGAATGCTGAAAGTAACATTCTTGCTGTGATGACCACATGTCATCCACGTGCCATCAGCGGACGTGACAGCACGACTCCATGAACCCAGTTCATTTCGGTCCATGCGTTGCATGTCATCCTTGCATCACTGCACATCTTATCGACCATCTTTTTGACAATAGGGTATATTCTCTTGATGTTCGAGTCAAATATTGGCCAACTAACTCCTTCAATCCCAAGTGCATGCTTCAATACCTTATAACAAGTCACATGCGTGCAACCAGCTATGATAGAAGCCACCTGCACAGCAATACTAATTTCGGTAGCACAGCCAAATTCGTATTTAGATGATGTTTCAAACAATGCCCACTGATTAGCACAACCGTTACAAGCATCGGTGATATATAGAAAGAGCACCACCCAGCCCAAGGCTTTTCACATGAATGCGACACAATGCACCCTTACAACCAGGTGTAGCACAACAACGTATTTGATTCACTTGCTTGATGAACTTGTTCAATTGTTTCAAGTCCATGAAGCAAATACTTGATTGAATAATTGACGTATTTTCTATCCTCTCTCTAACCTTTCTTTGAGGGGTTGGAATGTACAGGGAGCCATCATTACTCTCCACTGTCACGTTGAGACTGTCAGTCTCTTCATCACTCTCCACTGTCACATTGAGACTATCATTATTTGACGTGGGAGTATCCTAAATGGTAAAGAAAACTTACGGTGATGTGCATACATACAGAGAACTTCTTTCAATGAACATGTACAATGTCATATAAGCGAAATGTATCAGCCTCCCAGTCCAGTGTACACCCACCAGGCCTCCCCCACTAGCCAGACTTAACAAAAATTAATGGTAAAGCGTCATCACTCCTTGGTCATGTAGTATGTAAAGTATATCATTTGGAAGTCTCATGCCCGCCCACTGTGTGTCTGCCTATATTATTATAACAGTCATTTTCCATCAATCTTTTTGTGTATGCCTCAACCATCAGGAATACCGGACATGCTCTCAGTGTAATTCTATCTTACATGGTTTGCTCATTCAACCGATTATAATTAAGTAGACACCCCCCCCCTCAGAATCATCCGGTGATATACGTGTAATAATCCGCCTATGGAACAGGAACATTGGCAAAATTTAAATTTGGAGATAGGACCCAACCTCATTATTGCAAAAATACCCCCCCCCCCCACAAACAAACCCATAAAACATGCGTTTGTCACTTTACCTTGTCTATCACCGGCCTTTCTGGTGTATCTCCAGACACCATACACATATCATGTGTAACACACACATCCTGTGTAAAAACAATAATAATAAAAGTTGATCGCTCAGGTCCGAGGCTAATATTTTCTTCAAGTACTCACTTTTTGTGCATCAGCACTCAACTGACTCCATATCACTGCAGAAGATGAATAGATACAGTATTTTCATGCAAGCACTCCACTATGGCATAATCACACTATGGTACGTATACTCACGTTAATATGTTGAATAACAAACTTGAATGAACTGCTGAAATTTCCAACACAAATCTCTGTAGAAATCAGCACAACACATAACAGACCATACACCATACACCTGTACATGTACCTTGAGTTTCAGAAAATTGTAGCAATAATAATAATATATTATGGATACACCCACATTTGATAGTAACCCAGTATTGCTCTGCAGACCCTATGGCGGTATATTAGTGTCAAATTATGAATAGTGCATAGTATTTTTTGGGAGGGGTATCCATTCTATTGGGGGGTAATCTTTTCTTCTGGGGGTATCCATTTTCTTTTGGGGGGATGGGGGGAGACGGGATCTTTCGTTAGTGTCCATTTCATTTGTGGGGTACTATGCTTTTGGGAGGGGTGTCCATTTCATATGGGGATAGTCTTTTTATTGGAGGGTGGGCCATTTCTGGCCAGATAATTGGTAAATATTCTCATTATTGATCATTGAAGATTTAAGAGCCATCTGATGATCCGTGAGATCATTAAAATTCTATAGAAGTGATTTAATAGCATCACCAAAGGTCCATAATAAATCTATACCATTGCTTTAGAATGCCACAAGGACAATTGCTGAAGGTACATGTAACATCATTGGTGGCCTGATATGCAGGTCAAAGCTGAGAGTCATCTTGTCCAAACTACAACATATTTAGCTAGTCCAGAATCCCTTAAAATCACCATGCGTATTAAGCCAATACTAACAGTACGTTCCTAACCATATGATTTTCTCAGCAAATCTGCATCATAGCAACTGGCGCCACGGCATTGATCAGATGGCTCTCACAATCCAAGATGTGAACATTTATAAGCTTTCTTCAATAATAAGACCTTCATAACCATCAAATACACTAGCGTTGGATGCACAGCAATAAAAGAAAGGTTTCGATCCATTTAGCACAGTATCATTGACCTTTGACCTTGTTACAGGACAGTAACTGATCACGTGACCTTTGCTATCTAGCTAGCTCTGGCGTGGCTGGTACATGTACTTACACCCGGTACCCTAAGAAATGGCCCACCCCTCTAGCAATAAAAGACACCCTCTCAAAACAATAGTACTAGCTATTATTATACATCTTTCACTAATAAATACCATATAGCACAAATTTTTTGCTGGATAAAAATTTCGCTCAATGCTCATGCTTTGTATTCACACAAACATTTCGCTGAATTTAATTTCGCCCACAGCGCGAGTTGCTCACCAGGAAGTAGGAAGTAGTGGGTGAAGGTCTTGAATGAAAACACCACGCCCGAACATCTGGTACCGTCTTCGCACGCGTGCAATCCTCAGCACACGATATATCTCCCTGTACGTCCCTCGCTTCTTACTTCCCTTAGTCTTCGCTTGCTGCACGCCGTTCACAGCAGCGATGGCAGAAGGAGATAGCTCCGCCGATAGGGGTCCGAAAGGATCGGGTAAAACCCGAGGAGCAACGTGGAAGTAGGATAGTAGCGACATCAAGCTAGACTGCAGATTAAGAAAGATAGCGTTTGAATACCAGCTGATTGTCGATCGCGAGGCACTACTAGTACAGCTTGGCAGCCACGTGTAAAACGTAATCTGTGTGTGTGTGTAAAAATTTTCAGCGTGACAAAATTTTCACTGGGTAAAATAATTTGCCGAAAAAAATTTCGCCCACAACGCGCCTGGGCGAAAAAGGCGAAAATTTCCGGTTATACGGTAATATGAAAAGTAGCCATACCCCTACAGAAGATAGCTACCCCACCAAATTTTACAGTGTACTACCCCTCCCATATAGGATACTATACCCCCAAGGAAATATACACCACAGCAAGAAGAAATTTATACCTCTAAATGACCACCCCCAAATAAGATGGATACCCCTCTCACAAAATGACTACACCCTCCATAGTTATGACAACTAATATAGCCTCATACACATGCTGAGCTAGTGAACACCAGGAACACATTATCAGCTCACATGCACAAGGGATAAAGTAATAATATTGGTTTTGTCTGTCTGTCTGCCTGTCACCACAAAATCGCCAGATCTGGACATCTAGGCATCTGAGTGACTAGTAAATACAACAAATCCATACAAGTCATCTAAATTTTGTCTTCATTATGCTTCAAATTGTTTGGCCAGGCCCACGAGCATCGCAAACACTGCGTCTTTGTTGGCGACACCTATCAACTCTACCCATCCACTACAGGCCATGTATATACGTCAGCTACATACGCACACTACTGCTGCAGCTCTCATTTCTATGCAAACAGAGATGCAATGTGCGACGGGGCATGTGCTCTACTCTATGGAGCTCTGTTTCGTAGTGCACTGGGTATGGGCAAGATTATGCGTGACCCCGCCCCTCACGTAGCGCATGGGTGGAAAATATTGCAAAAGTGTGGTAGCAAGATTATTCCTGCCTTTGACTTGAAAGGCTTCATGCTGGTATTAGGAGGCCCTGTCAGCTTAGGTATATTATGGTGAGCAAGTGCCTTTGATTTGAAAGGCTTCATGCTTCATGCTGGTATTAGGCAATATTATTAGGCCGATCTCATTATAGATAAATTTCACTGATGCAATGGGCAAAGCAGGGGCGCCGGGCCACAATATGCAGGAGTGTCATCATGGAATGAATGATGTTGCGCAGCTCTGAGACTAAGATTATAGGCCTTGAAGTTGCTGGTCCACAGGAAGCTCATTGCTATTCATAACCCAGTCAGCCGTTCACTTCTGGACTACAAGTGTCTATAGGCTCTGCTGGATTTACACAAGTAAGTGGTGCTGTACATATAATTCCTCATAGCCTCGCCAACTAACTAGCAAGTAGCGGAAGCGTTTGCTGTTTAAAACAATAGAGCACTCGAGTTTGTAGCTCAAGGTATAGACCAATGCTAGCTAGCTTGTCTGCATGATGAAGAGATCTAGCTGCTCTGGGGGCGTATGGCAGTGACGCCCTTGTTGAGCACATAATTTACTCAGTTGGGCAACGCGTAAACAATGTTCATCACATTGTCAAGCGCAAAAGATAGGTATTGTCAGGTACATTTTCATCAGTTCTTGCTCATACACGGGCACAATGTATGGCTAGTTATAGCCTAGTTTTAGTTTCTGCAGAGACTGTTTTCAGTGTTTTCAGTACTGTGTCTACCGTACCGACACCGGTACCCAAGATTTAGTGCTTGGAGTACCGGCAGCTCTATTATTAGCTATACTAATAGCCACTAATATTGAGCGCTAGACGGCTAGTGAGGCTAGTAGCGGGGGATTGGGTTTTGGTTATCGGTTAGTGATGAGGGGTTTGGGTTTAGGCTATGGTTGTTGACAAAGGGTTAGTATTATAGTGACAAGGTGTATAAAGGTGGCAAAAAACGACATCCAGCAGCGGCGAGCTGGGTTGGCATAGACTTCAATATATTCAAACCCCCTCAACAGCGGACGCCCCGCTATTCCGTATAACGGACACTTATTTTGGTCCCACAGTGATGCTTTATCATAGCTGGCCTCAATCGTAGGAGGGGCATGGTCAACCACTACCCCTGAGCTAAGGACACCTCGCTATAGCGGACTAAAATTTTGGTCCCAATGGGGTCCGCTTTAGAGGGTTTCCACCGTATTTGTTTGCGTGTCATAATATTATGTCGTGTACATCTGGAACCAAAGTTGAATAAACATTTCACCACACTCTTTTTCCGATCTGCATATGGGTATGAGAATATGCAATCAGGTACTTTGGGAAAACTTCCATTCCGTTCGTAACATATAGTCTGCAGCTGACAGTCTGGTGGGCCAGCTACTTCACAAGGGAGGAGGAGGAAGGATCTGGTGTGGTGCCCATACTGGATTTGTACCAGTGCTTAGCTGCTATGCCTGTGTGCAAAACAAGCTCTGTAATCAGGCGACATGCATACAGTTCGATAGTCAGGAAAGACGAAAAAATTATCAGTACGCCATATTATAATATTATGCTCACACAAATAGAGATCATCTCACAACTATGAGATTACTTACACTACGATAATGGGACGCGTAGCTGCACGAATCATGTCACACGACGGACACAGACACAGACACAAAACTTACCAATTATCTCGGCAGTGCGCAGACAAAGTTCACGTGGCATGATGGACGATATGCGCGTGCGCAGATAGACAGGGGAGGGGCTGATGCACGCGCATTTGGAAGGGGTGGGGCTGAAAGCACGACCTTTGACCTTAAAATTGACAACCGACAGCGGATAACAAACGGAGTCATTTATGTCTCCTACAACGCTAAAAATGCTCAGCAAAGGGTAAGCGGCTAAAAGAGACTTATATGAGCGCTTCTGGGGCAATTTGCAGGTATTATATGTACTGTAATCCGAGGAAGGACCTACCCGTAAGGACCCAAATATGCGTGCGTCTTTAACCCGGTTGCTCCGGAATTTTTCGCTATCTGCTGCTCTGCTCCTCCCACCTCTGATTACTAGTGCATGCGCTAGAGGGAGATGACCCTTACTAGCTGTCTTTACCTAGAACCACTTCGAACAGCTAGAGGAAATTTGCAAGCAGCAGGCGTAACTAGGGATCATCTCAGCTCTAATAGATGCCTACTGAATGTATCCTAATCCACTTTAGATCCTACTTGTAACAAATACAGTGATCTGATTGGTTGAACTGCAGTATCTATCCTTCATTAAAAAAAAACCTTGTAAGCCCCATAAAAAACCTTGTAAGTTCCATAAAAAACCTGGTAAATTTTGTTTGCCTATGGCTAGTTTGTTGCTAGGCAGTTGTTTATATACCAGGCTTTTGGGCATTGTTGCTAGGATCTAAAGTAGTTGGACACTGTTTAGTAGGTTTCTACGTGATTTAGAAGACCTCAGGGCTCAGTAGAACCCTCGCTTCGCTCGGGATTCTATACAGAGCCCTTCAGTCTTCTAAATCACGTAGAAACCTCCTAAACAGTGTCTAACTATTATTTAGATCCTACACAGTGATCTGATTGGTTGAACTGCAGTATCATAAAAAACCTTTGTAAGCCCAATAAAAAACCTTGTAAGCTCCATAAAAAACCTGGTAAATTTTGCTTGCCTATGGCTAGTTTATTGCTAGGCAGTTGTTTATATACAAAGCTGTTGGGCATTGTTACTAGGATCTAAGTAGTTGGACACTGTTTAGTCGGTTTCTATGTGATTTAGAAGACCTCTGGGCTCAGTAGAACCCTCGCTTCGCTCGGGATTCTACACAGAGCCCTTCTGTCTTCTAAATCACGTAGAAACCTCTTAAACAGTGTCTAACTATTATTTAGATCAGTCGGTTTCTATGTGATTTAGAAGACCTCTGGGCTCAGTAGAACCCTCGCTTCGCTCAGGATTCTACACAGAGCCCTTCTGTCTTCTAAATCACGTAGAAACCTCCTAAACAGTGTCTAACTATTATTTAGATCATACTTGTAATAAATACTGCAATCTGATTGGTCATTAGCAGGTATCTACATTGTGTGTGTATATGTGATAGTACCCCTACAAGTCTGATAGAACCTCTACAAGATTTTGATAGAACCCCTACAACTTTGTATCCTCGGGCCATTACAGTGTTTTACTATTATGATCTAAACTTGTTAGACACTGTTTAGGGGGTTTCTACGTGATTTAGAAGACCGAAGGGCTCTATGTAGAATCCCGAGCGCAGCGAGGGTTCTACGGAGCCCTGAGTTGGGAATTGAGAAAGTAGTAACTGTTCCTTAGTCGCTGCAGATCAAGATGGATCACTATCCGGATATATGGGAAGACTAAGGACCCACAGCCGTGGACCGGTAATTATTAGTGAAGACATAGGATGCACTCTCATAGCAACTGTTGGGTAAAGGTCGTCATAACACTAACTGCTATTTTAGGTAAAGATCGTCAGATTTATAAATGCACTTATTTGCTATTTTGGTACAAGTCGTCACAATTATAAATGTGTATACACTTGTGAATGTTCAGAAGATTCTTGGCCGCTTCTGCTGGAATATCTGCACTTATCAAGGTGGCTGTGCATACTAACAATTTACTGATCATCCACAGATGAATTTAAAATTCATACATTTCTCTCGAGTGTTAAACAGCTATTTCTCTCTGCATTTTATGAAATTGAATCCATGGATTGGTAAGTACCATATTTTATATTACTAAAATTAATTCCTAGGTCGAATCAAAGGTGGTTCACACGTACACATGTACTGTGGAAACGAGCAACTAACGATCCCTAGCCATGGATGGGATAAGGAACATTCATATGCAGTCTTTACATACACTGTACTCACATCTACTAATTATCTAGTGTTGTTCTCTCATCCTAGGTTGGAGGGTAGCTGTGCACGCACATATTGGGACGTCTAAGGACCCACAGCCTTGGACTGGTCAGTATCGTTTGGACATAATTGTCCTGTTCATTTGTGTACTGTAGGGAGCCCCTTCCTTACTCTGAATATCTAATTGTGTCTTATCACATCCAAGGTTAGTGTTGAGCATGTTTCTAACTTTAGGACCCACAGCCATGCACGTCCAACTGTTACAGTATTTGTCTCAACCATTGCCTTGGACTGGTCAGTATCGTTCGTACACAATTGTCCTGTTCATTTGTGTACTGTAGGGAGCCCCTTCCTTACTCTGAATATCTAATTGTGTCTTATCACATCCAAGGTTAGTGTTGAGCATGTTTCTAACTTTAGGACCCACAGCCATGCACGTCCAACTGTTACAGTATTTGTCTCAACCATTGTAGCATAGGGGCACATATTTATTATTGGACAATATCAGGACCCACAGCCGTGAACGTGCAAGCTAATACTATTTCTCTCACCAATTGTTCGATAGGAGATATCTTAGGACCCGTAGCCGTTAATGGGCAAGCATCATTAATATGCTGTTTTTAGATGTATCGCATGCATCTTTTATTTAATTGGTTATCTAGTGTTGTTCTCTCATCCTAGGTTGGAGGGCAGCTGTGCACGCACATATTGGGACGTCTAAGGACCCACAGCCTTGGACTGGTCAGTATCGTTTATACACAATTGTCCTGTTCATTTGTGTACTGTAGGGAGCCCCTTCCTTACTCTGAATATCTAATTGTGTCTTATCACATCCAAGGTTAGTGTGGAGCATGCTTCTAACTATAGGACCCACAGCCATGCACGTCCAACTGTTACAGTATTTGTCTCAACCATTGTAGCATAGGGGCACATATTTATCATTGGACAATATCAGGACCCACAGCCGTGAACGTGCAAGCTAATACTGTTTCTCTCACCAATTGTTCGATAGGAGATATCTTATGACCCGTAGCCATTAATGGGCAAGCATCATTAATATGCTGTTTCTATATGTATCGCTTGTACATATTCACATCTTTATTTAATTGATTATCTAGTGTTGTTCTCTCATCCTAGGTTGGAGGGCAGCTGTGCACGCACATATTGGGACGTCTAAGGACCCACAGCCTTGGACTGGTCAGTATCGTTCGTACACAATTGTCCTATTCGTTTGCGTACTGTAGGGAACCCCTTCCTCACTCTGAATATTCAACTGTGTCTTGTCACTCCCAAGGTTAGTGTGGAGCATGCTTCTAACTTTAGGACCCACAACCATCTATGTTTATAGCAGTTACAATATTTTTCACACCTATTCTAACATAGGGGAACAATATCAGGACCCACAGCCGTGAACATGTAAGCTAATACTATTTCTCTCACCAATTGTATGATAGGGGATGTACACACATATCTTAGAACCCACAGCCGTTACTGGAGGTATTATTAATTTTGTATGTAATTTTTTAAAGTCTGCATGGAGCCTTTTCCTGCTCTGAATATCAAACTGTATTTTATCACTTCCAAGGTTAGTGTGGAGCATGCTTCTATCTTTGTGATAACTAAGGACCGATAGCATAGACATAGGAATTATGGGGTCTCTGAGTGCTGGTTTTCCCCCTATGTTTTGTGGTATCATTTTCTAAGGATTGATTATTACTGGAAGTGTGCATATGTGTACACATTTTTAGACGACTGAGATTCCATAATCCTCAATCATAGAATGTCAAGGGGGATGATACTGTAAAGTTGAGGGGGCTCAGGCTTCCAAGACATGAACCCATAGCCATCTGGGGATGTGGGACGTGCTCCCCAGAATAATATCTAGCTGTCAACTGAGAGAGTGCTTCTGAGACCTTCCTTTGGTAGTTTGAGGCTCAGAAGGTAAGGGGCGAGTCCCTCCCCCCCTGTTTCTCAACCCTAGATCGTGAGTTGGTAGGACCTTCGTACTTTTGAAACTTTGAATTTGAAACAGAGTATTTGAATTTGATATTAAATTTTTTAGTTTGGTCACATTTGGATTCCATAGTTTTTCTCTCATCTATGGTTTGATATTGTTTATGCACATACAAGTATGTATAATGTCACAACAATGTAATTATGCACTATCATTATACTAAGATTATAGTTGTCCGTGTGTGTGTGTGTGTGTACGAGCGGGAGGTGACCGGAAGCGATTCGACCCGAGTTAAAACGTTTTATTTCTAGGCATCGCTGGACTTGGGGCGATACAACAGATAGCCCACTGACACGGCTGGCTATGGCCCCAGCGGCGACTAAAGTGAGCTGCTTCAAAAAACGCCACCGGGGCAAACTTAGATTGAATTGTACCACTTACCATGGCGGCCTGGAGAATGCAAAGGGGTGACATTCAGGAGTCAATGTTGCCCATAGGTGCTTTCCAGAAGGAGGCGATTCTATTCTAAGCATCTTCTCTTGGGAGTCCTTGCGAGCGAAGCTGCAAGACAACTAACGAATTTCTTGAGCTAGCTGATTGACAAAGTCACATGATCAGGTAGGATGTGCACGTGCGCTAGCTTGCTCACGTTCACGCGCAGAAATGTGTAGGTAAAGGTCGTCGATGGCACATGCACAATAATATGCGGCACAGAGATAAAGGAGTGAGCGAGCGAAGCGAGCTCACTCCTTGTATACAATAATGATATTATTATGCATAGGCTGACTATAATTATTTCGATCAGCATGACTGTATTCAATAATAATTATTAGAAATGGATAAATGTCATGATGTTTTAATATATGAACCCATTCAAGTCCCAGCTTGCGAGTACAACGATGACGTTCTCACTCCGCTCAAACCGGCGTCAATGCTAGCGCCGGCGCAAGATCGAGAGATTAGGGCTAGGCTAGCTAGGCTATAGCTAGCTAGCTACCTATACTGCAGCCTAGGCCGAGGGCCGGGCGGCCCCAAGGCTGTACTCGTACGTACTCGAGTATAGTATAGTACTCGAACTCGCGATCGATGGCCGGCCGGCCGGCTGCGCCGAGCGCGCGGCGCTTTGCGCCTCGTGCATCTCTATGGTTACCATGTTTTTTGCACACGTCCCTACCGTTCTGACCAATCGGGTGCGTTATGACACAAAACGACACTTTCTGAAAATATTTTTCGTTGTATATAGTATAATTAATTTTTAGGACAACTAAGGAAGTTCTCAACTTTTCCAAGGCGTAGCTGATTGAAACTTCTGAGACACATCTTCAAACCTCTCTCTGTTGAATGGTGTGCATACAGATCTCCACAATCTGTTGTACACGGTTCTCAGGGTAGAATCATCGATCAAGACTATGAATAGATTTTGAATCCTTCAGGGAGTCCTTGTGTATTATAATATTATTTTGTTTATTGAATACTTCGTATTGTGTTCTAGCTACAATTCAATGCGATGTGGTAATAAAAAATTAAATTTAATGACATCAGTCACATGACAATAGATAGGACTAATAATAAGACCTGATCAGTCTAAGTGACAATAATATCTCAAAATACATGATTTTATATATGATGCAGTGCTATATAAGTACGTTTATATATACCCCATCTTTTCCACGATGAATTTAAGATCATAGTAACCATGGATGGAGATCAGTGTATAATATATAATTATTAGAAAGTTTTTTCTTTAATGATTGTGCTCATATACTAGCACTCAGTGTTGGTCTACCGATTGCATCCTAGCTCTCTCGTTGATCTAGATCTGTACTGTGATAGCGCTAATGATAAGAATGCAGCATGCAATTCACCGCTGTATACGTTTAGCGGTTGGTGGTCTGCAATTGAATGAGGGATAATCAGCTGTTTGTGGTCAAACATACCACGGAATCAGCTGGTGCTGGACTGAGCTGCGCATCTTTATTTCGTGTTCATCTGCTACTAGTACTGTGGTGATCAGTCCGCTGCATGATCGATCCATTATTATGGCTGAAAAATGTGCCCTAGACAGTAAATCGACTCCTTCCTCCAACAAACGAGTGCGTTTCAATGAAGAAGAGGGACAAGAGGTAGACTATATATTCAGCATGCGTGGTGTGCACAGATACAATTTAACTTTAACATTATTAATTATGTCAGCTAAGCGCTGAAGGGACACTCAAGGAAGCTACTGGTGATGAGCTTGAATCCAAAAGTTCCGCTGGGATGATTTCCACTGGGCAGGCATCGCAGAGAAAGATTAATATTAGTAGGATCAATAGCAGAAAATGGAATCGCTTTGTCGCACTGGTGTGTGTTTTAGGCTAGTGTGTGCCGCAAAACAAATTCTTAATTTTTGCTCCATTAAATCTGACAGTCAAGAAGATGGGAACAGACAACTATGCCATATGAACCTAGTTTTGTGATTCTGTATTGGCAGCAGTTGAGAGGGAGGAGGAAGCAGTTGGTATGGACAGGTAATGAACGATTGATGTTTCTCACAAGATAGTGGTTTATTGTGATCAAGCAGGTGCAAGACACATGCAGGAATTTGTTGAAAACAAATCAGTTCAACAAAGTTTTTAAAATGTAGCCATGAGTCGACCAGCTCATATATCAGAAGGCTCTGACAGTAATGACAGTAATAATCACCTTAGTTAATGATTATTAAATTTTCCATGGTTTAGACCTTGCTCCCAAGCGCCCGGATGACCAATGTTCAAGGATCCAGTTACCATCTCGTGATCCTGCCTTGTACAGAAGTGATATCCTGTATAAGATAATTCCACAAATTGTTAATCCAAAAGTATGTATAATTTGTGAATAAGTACTATTATCATCACTCAAACTTAAACAATCTATGCTGCAGACAAAAGAAAGTTTTACACTGATGCCAATAAACCAGGTTGGTACCCCCTGGATGTGGCTTTCAAAAGCCCAAATCATCCGAAAGGTAGCTATAGCTAAGGGCTACTTTCAATGAGTGCATGCAAACACTAGCTTGCTTGTATATAGTAGGAGAAAGTAAATTGTCAGCAGAAGATATGAGGAAAATTTTGAAGGCTTTCCTCGAGAAATGCCAGGAGAGTTATTCTATGTAAGATTTGTTCAAGTCTGCTCTGGCTCCTCATTAATTTTGATAATTCAATTCTTTAGCTCAGATGATAGCATAACGAAGCAGCCCATGGCCAATGACACTGAGGTATGTTGTTTGTGACAACAGTGGCTCCCTTATTGTACACATGATCCCAGCTATGACAATGTATTAATTGCATAATTAAAATACCCTATATGAAATCTTATATGCATATAACATGCACATTACTAGCACTTACAAGATTTTGTATAGGGTACCCCTGAAATAGAGATACCATTCCTTTAATCACAGCACATTATGAATCAATGCTGAAAGAAATTTTTACACACAGGAAAAGTTTAGCAATGGTCTTGCAGTACCACCTAGTGTAGTTTCACCAATCCGACTGACACCCCTCTCTCCTGATGGAGCACTAAGTCACCTTAGAGGATTCTCTGACTGGGAGGCATTTGCCGATGAATTAGAAGAGATAAGGCTGAGGGTTGATCTCAGTAACGTGGCAAATATTAGAAATATGAGTTTAAAGATATTTGATGATATTCCATCTCACCTGATTGACAAGACGTATGTGAAAATAATTATCATTTTATTCCATGAAAATAGCTGTTTTATTATTACCTAGCCGAAAAGCTCCAAATGGGTTTGCAGCTCTAGCAGCCACTGGAAATGGCAATTGTATGTATAATTCTGTATCTCTTTTGATCTTTGGAAGTGACAGCTATGCAAGTCATCTACGTCTGCTCAGTGCTATACATGCACTTGATCATTTTGACCACTATCTTGCCACTGTAAGCTTCCACTGCATCTTGTTAGTTGCTATAGCTACAATGTACTATAGTATTATCTACTATAGTTATCAAATGAAATTCAAGAAATCGACACAGCACAACAGTTTGTAGCAACTGTAGCTAGTAGTATGCGAATTGTTGAGCAGCGTCCACAAGACAACCCAACACTTCAAGATCTTTTAGTCTATATTCTGAAGACAGAAATCTTAGCAGCCAGCCGAGATGGAGAATATTCAGGTATTCTGTTTGGCTTCTTGATGCTGATATAGTGCAATAATTATAGCCCCCCTCTAGGATTCTTGCAAATTTTATTTTTGGCTGGAGCCCTCCAACACCCTATCCAGCAACACTGTGGGGTGGAATATGAGATTTATAATCTGTTAGTCCCCCCTTGTGCCTGCTGTGATGCATATGGTGATATAATCAACATTAGAATGATTGAAGAAGAGCCTTTGCTTCTTGAGCCCAATCACATCATTCCACTTGTGTGTGATACATCAGGTGGGTACATACTTGGGTAGGGTGTCTCCCTCACTCAACCACAATACCACAACACTGAGTGATTATGAAATACTATCAACCACTATAGCAATTAATGCTTGATGTTCACCTTTGCCTGCAGGGTCTGTATCTAAGGTCACTTTGGATCCACTAGCCCCTCATGCCAAAAAAACCTGCATAATGAGCGAGCTAGGCCAGTGTGTACTAACGAAGTACACAAGTAAGAAAGTTGACTGGGTAAAGTGTGACCAGTGCCACAGCTGGTATCACTGTGCCTGCATTGGAATTTGTCAGGAAGTATGCACAACGATCAGGTTCATTTGCTGTGCAGATGAACCTACAAATCCAGAGTCAGTCAGGATTGGTACATAAACTATGGTTTTATATTGGAGTAATATGCTACAGGATATTCACTTGGCCATGGCCAATGAAAGCAAAACAGTCATCTACAATGATGTTTGGTGATGTTAAGTCTTTATACCCAGGAAATGGATTATCTGATGCTGTGATTGACTTTTACACCCGGTAAACTTAAACCCATGTGTTGAATTAACCTCATGTGCATACATAACAGCTCCTTCTTATTGCAATCACCCTCCGTTACCTATTTAAGTGCCCTGACGTACACTGCAATTGAGAGGTTTGAAGGGAGCAAATCACCTCCGAGTTCCCTCCTGTCGTCTCACCATTCAGTCAATGGCCACCACTCTATCGGGAAACCAATCATTGGTTTCCCTTGCAGAGTAAAGTAATAATAATTATTAAAGCTAACTGCCAGGTCGTCATAGTATTTATTCAAATATTAGGGGTTTCTGGCATTGGCTACTCATTGCAGTGGCTTTAGACACTCAAAAGTATGTTGATTGCTAATCTTGCTAATGTTAAGGTACATACATGCAGGGCATTCATATTTGATTCGCTTTGTAATGGATTAACGCCCTACGCAATGGAGGCCATAAATGGCATTCAGGTGTATTTGAATGCGATTAGTGCTATGACACCGAATCTCCTACCGTGTGCCAATGTACCAAATCCATTGGTACTGGATCCAATTCCAGTGAAGGTATTTTGTGTGTACTGTTATAGGATGGTTGCTAAGGTATACAAGGCAAATTAATATGATGTTATGTATACAGACCCTTCTTGTAGGATTCATGTATTATAATACAGTTCCTGAATTTAGTGTAAGAGCTGGAGGAAACAGCAATATCAATACAGTTCTTAAGGGCCTATTACATACAGTCCATATTAATAGTGGGAAACTTTCAAGGGAGAAAAGTTTAAATTTCATGATTAATTTTTTGATAGGTATCACAACAAAAAGGAGTTGAATGTGGTATTCATGTCATCAACAACATGAAGATTTTGTCAAAGGTAACTATTTTGTATTGTAGTTTCCATGCAATAGTGTGTTCACAAGCATATTCCAATATAGCTTTCAGGGTCAATTGATGATATGTTCAATAGTGCTATGTTCACACAACCAGTGAACTCCACTGACCTCCGCATCGACATTTTATATGAATCTTTCCAAGTATCAAAGAGATATTATCATGCAAGGTGGTTTAATTTCAACGTTACTGTTGATTCATAGCGCTCCATGTGTGCACTATCTATAATCATAGGAAGGTATTGAAGGGAACAAGTGGAAGTGGTGTGACTCTCAGAAGCTCTACAGTAGAAAAGGTAATGATATTAATGGTCTGTGTACTGTTGGTCCAATGGTTTTTTGTTGTTAGACTTTGTAGTTGTCAATAGATAATATGGCACCTTATTTACTTCTTAAATTTTGGCAGCATGGCATAGCAAACAAAATGATTATTATAACTGAATCTTACTTTCTCTGATTATTCTAGACCACTAACAATATTTAATTATAAAATCATAAAGTATATTTCATGTTTCATATTTCATATGCAACAATGGAACACTTGAAATTATTCACTTCATATTATTTCATACGATGGTAAATAATTTAATGTGGCAGTATAAACATAATTCCACGGTATATATATAATATGCCATTACTATAATATTATTATGTATATATGCCGTATACAGTTTTTGAAACATAAAAGAGGAGTTGTACTTCATATTTTGATGTTAGCAAAATTTAATGGTATAGGTAATGTTCAAAAGTTATTCATATTTCATATTTCATATTTCATGGAAACCTGAACTAACTGCAGCTGCAGCATGTCTATAGAGGGTGGGGCTCAGGTGCTGCGCCGCGCCGCACGGTTTAAAGTTTGTGACCCTACAGGGAGGCGGGGCAACTGGGCGTTACATATTAATTATGTTAAAGTTCGTGACTCTATGCCTGGCCATATGAATGTACATGCAGGAATGCTAACATGACTAATGTGGAGACCGCAAGAATCCTACCTAGCCTTCTACCATGGATCGAGCAAGCCATTGATTCTTGACCCTGGTTCTACAGCATAAAGGTTTCTCCGAGCCGTCAGTGCCGTGAACGTGATGCCATGATGAACGCGCGGATCGTGGATGCCTCTATCTCTCCGTATGTGTCATACACTATAAAGCATTTCAATAGTGTGGATGAGGCCCCAGATCTCTCTCAGACCCGAGAACTATATTCCCCCCAATATGCTTAGTGCGTGACCAGGGAGTGTATAGGAGCATAGATGTGTGCATGCTCCTCTGAAACTTGAACAAGCTGAGTATATATCACACTTGTCACATAGATGGGAAGGATTTGCAGAGTGCTTTGTGTAAACCATGGCTTTCAAGACAGCGAACATTCTCCTTGTTCCCAGTGCTGGGAGTGATCGAGGATATCATAGTATTAATGCTCAAGTGAGGAGACACTGATCATGACTAGAGTCTCGATAGTATACATAATAGCATAGTCTACAATGTCATAAATACTGCCTTATTAATTATACACTATGTACACTATTCTGACACTTGATTTATGTGATGGCTACATTAATTTAATGGCTATTACCAATTGTGGTGACTCGGATCTGATCCGATCCCAGCGAATTTAATTCTGCTTATTAGTCACATGTACAGCTGCCATGTGCATCATAATCAGTTACAGATGTTACATGTTTGGGTCTATTTTGCATAATTTACTATAATTGTAACCACTGGCATTCTTTTGACCACTTCCGGCAAAATGTGTAGCTACTGCATGAGTCTAATACAAGTCACATAATGTAAGCAGCATATTATAATAATATTATATTTATAGGTAGATAGAAGATCAGAGTGATAGAAGATCAAAGTGATAATGTTGTAATGATTAAATATAGAATCAGGAAGTCGAGTTGAAGATGATAGCTATAGGTTCTTGATTGAACCACAAAAATTGTGGTGGGCAATAAATGGAATTCACGGGAAGTCGGTCCAGTGCTGCTCAGCAGTTTATGGATCCCTTAGATATTGCAGCAGTCCGTCCAGACCATGAATACGCACCGATTCGGGCATTGCAGCTCTACATAAGGGACATGACCCGGATGATTCAATACAGCTATCAAGGCAACTCTGACACCCGACTATTTGTTTGCAACACATAACCAAGCAAACCGGAGGGATAGGAATATCCTTGCAAATTTTACATTCCATAAAACGACCTATGTCACCATTTCTCGTCAGTTGTATCATTTTCACCTTGATTTCATTGATTCCTTCTTCCATCTGAGTGTATAAGAAGTCAATCTTAGTATCATGATTATCTTGGTCTCAAACATAATGTCAATACCTTTTTTGCTGATTCTTCTATCCTACACAAAATGTGTTGGTCTTCAGTGGTCAAGTCAATAACCTCCGCCCGTACTTTCCTCTTTCCAAGACTTAGACCAAGACGCTTTCGGTTTTTAGATCGCAAAATGTCCTCATACTCATCCTTTTTAGCAACATAGAATCTACGACTTGGCATCTTCCAGTATTCAAGATCTATAAAAGAATTAAGACGATAGCTATTAATTATTCATTTAATAGTACATGTATATTACACGTACCTCTGCTATCATCACCAATTTCAATAAACTTAGAATCAAGCAGTATCAAGTCTGTCGGTGGCTCTCCAATCTTTCCAGCTACTTCATTCAGTATGCTTTGTAAAGACACACTGCTATCAGGAATTTTGATATACATGTATACATTGGAAATAATCGTATCCACACAAATATTTCGGCCAGACTCATCCAGACATAGGGAGACACATGGAAAGGAACGCTTCAAGGAGGATTCATACGGCGTGGTCTTTTGACGCTTTGAGCTCGGGCCTGGTCCCATCTGGATGTCGGATTCACGCTGCTGTTGCTGCCATGGTCGTGGTATGCTCCAGACTGAGTGTCCTGGTCCTCCTGGACCCATGACCAGGGATCTTGAGGGAGGAGTCTCCAATCTGTCAGACTCAATGCCAGGCGTATCTTCCTCTCCACATACCTTATACCTGGTTCCAGCACTTAAAAGGACAAACCGCCCATCTTCAGGGAACTCGGCATTCTTTGTATCATCTTCCTCTAAATAGATGGAACCGGGTTTAAGCTGCATGAGGAAATTAATGTACTTATGTGGCAATCTTTTATGGAATTCAGTGTCATATAGGGTGTATCCTTTGAAAGGCCATATAAAATAACTTCCTTGATTCTCATCCTAGCCCATCCCAAGTTTACAGGTCGCCTCTAGGAATTTTATTGCTATTGCGCGTGCGCAGTAGCGACCCTGTACCAAACATCTGCCCCCTTGCTGGGTACCGAAAATTTAATAATTAACTGCCCCAATTTTTTTTGGAAAAAGAATCAAGTTATTTTATATGGCCTAACTGGAATAGCCCAATACAAGGAGGCAATGAAATGTCAGTAATAATAGAAATTACAGTAGAGGAAATAAACGAATAATGTCAAAGTATGGCCACGAACCTACGCATCGTCATTAAAATTTAATTATTAAAGCTTCGCTAACCTTGAATATCCTGGCAATTCTTGACACAGTCAAATCATTTGATTTCAGAAGGAGAATATTTGAATCACGATACACTTCTATTCTACACTCAAACAAAGACATGTTGACTTTCGTTCAGATACGCACACTATCGAGGTAGACCGGCAGCGCTCGAGCACGTTTGCTGTCGATAGCTAGCACCGTCTGTACGTATGTAACGTGTTGCCAGTAGACTATACTGTAGTGTGACACGTGTTGGTCACGGAACACGTAGAAGTCTTTCCATTGGCTACTCACAATGGATTGGCGCCAAACTCTTCATTTTGGCGGGAAGTAAGTAGAATAATATTATTATCATCACAACAATAATAATAACTACATCAAACGTTGCAGATAAATTGATGTATCAATCATATACTTCAGTGAGTCAGCAAATGGCTGGATAAAGCCATTGACAGTCCAACCAAAGAGATCTTCAGGAGTGGGAACATTCTGTTCCATCAGACACTGCCTACGGTGTAAAAGTTCTGGTGAGCCAGCAATGGGGTCAGTTCCAAATCTAGGAGTGCTTAAATGTCCTCCACTGGCTTCATACATAGCAATAGCGCTACCCACATCTGGAATTAGAGAACTACTGATGACTGCAGCTCTATTATTTTGATCTGCTAGTTGATTGGGTACACCACGATGTTGTCCTGCATATTATGTCGAGAGAGAGAGAGAGAGAGAGAGATGTGATTGAACATTGAATAATGATGTCTTGTAGCTATTGATATTATTATAATAATTATTGATTTGCACACTCTGATTTGTGTGCCATCGTATCACTGCTACTGCTATAATAATATTATAGTTCATTCAAAAGCATTGGAATGTACCTGGGATTCTGTGATTATTCCAAGCACGTATATGCTGCTGGATTCCTATCTGGCACAGCTTGGATGTCATATATGACACGCAATACTTAGTTGTGGGGCAATCCAGATCGATGATGGAATTATGCTGCATGTTTACAAGAGCTTGCTTTATTGGATAGTTCACCCTGCTATTCACCTCCACCCAGTGCCGCTCTGCAAGATGATTCTATATACAGTATGAATAAATAGATCCATGGCCACCTATATTATACTGCTGAATCAGTGAGAAAGCTTAGCACGAGTCACACCTTTCCTGATTGGTAAAATATTAATATTAATATGTGTATAAAACAGCATGTAGCTAGTCTAAGAGTGAATTGAGAATCTTCATCCTAGTGCATAAAAATGGCCAACTATATAGTGTTTCTTTCCTGGACCATAAGCATGCACCTATACTCTCACCGGTCAGGGAAGGTGTGCGCAGGATGAATGAGCTAAATGTTCTCACTGAAAATATCACAAAAATAATTACCTGTGTTGACCTTGTTTGTAGGTAAGGTTCACGGAGAACATTGGTGCGGTAGGAAGAAAGCAACTCTTGAATAAATAGAATCAATGCAAATTCCCTTCCACAATCTACACGGATCTGATCCCATAGCCCATCACTCAATAGCACTGGCCTATAATACATATAAACGCTGGGTCATGCTAGAATTATAATGATATAATATACATCACACAGAAATTGTGGGATTTGCTGTATGATTAAATATCTCATTCCATGCCGCTTTCTCTTTTGTATTATAGCTATACGACCTCACAAGTGTACATTAATTCACGATACCAACCTGTATAACAAGTCATAGATAAGAATAGGATTCTTGATCGGCATAGTGACAATGCCCATTAACTTGCCACTATAACCATCAGCAGCTGCCACGTGAGTCACTCCAAATTGAACAAGTTTTTCGTTCTGGTCAATATGCAACTTGTGGCCATAGTATTGAGCATAATAGGGAACAGGATTTATTTGGTGGCAGGTATTTCGATGTCTGTGTTCAATGTACACTGGAGTTACACGCCTCATTGATTCTCTCACTCGTTCTCCAACTGTTATCCCTTCAGACCGAAGAAGACCTGTAAGCGTCCTTCGGCCATATGATGGACCAACTCGAGCAACATATTGTTCAACAACATGGTCTACCTCATTGGCGGAGAGACGGCTGGAACGGTGAATTCCATTGGTGCTACCAAACCTGCGCACACTTCTGGTGGAGAGACCTCTAACGGAAGGACACTGATGCCGCAATTCCTGAGCGATCACATGGTGAGAGTATCCCCTGCGCACTCGATCCCTGATGAGAGGTTCAGCAAAGGTCAACGACTCCAATGTGCTCATACTTCTTTACCGTACTAGCAGCTTCTCACGTACTATGACTAAGAGATATACAAAATCTGAGATAGCTACGTATACGTCAAAATCTGATACAGACCTGAGTTTCATAGCATAATGAGGCTTTTGTTTTGTGTTAGGTTCTATCTACTCCTGGTTTTAAAAGGGTTATCTTATGCGGCGCAGCGCCTGAGCCCCACCCCCTCGGGACACATAAAGGCTGCAGCTGTTATCAATCGGTTGTATGAAATATGAAATATCTGAGTAATTTTAATTTTGTGTTAATATGAACAATGATAGCATGAAATATTTGTGACTATTGAATCTTGCTGACATACAGCATGCATGTATACATGAAATCATGATGAACTACAACTCACCTTTTATTATGTTCCATTAAGTCATAAACTATGCACACGACAATAATAATTTTATGTTATGCTAGTGCGATTAAAACTTACCATCTTATGAAGTGAATAATTTCAAGTGTTCCATTGTTGCATATGAAATATGAAACATGAAATATACTTTATGATTTTATAATTAAATATTGTTAGTGGTCTAGAATAATCAGAGAAAGTAAGATTTATAATAATCATTTTGTTTGCTATGCCATGCTGCCAAAATTTAAGAAGTAAATAAGGTGCCATATTATCTATTGACAACTACAATGTCTAACAACAAAAAACCATTGGACCAACAGTACACAGACCATTAATATTGTAACATATCCACATAATTATCTTAACAATTCAAAACCAATATTATTATCAGGAAGCAGCTAAACATGATTTAATGGCAGACATGATAAAAAATTGCAAGCAAGATGGACTTCAAGTAAGGACGATTGAGGGCAAAGGCAGAGGGATCACCACAACAGTTCCATTTGAGAAGGGAGACTATGTATGTTCATACTCTGGTGATTTACTCACTCGGGCAGAAGGTATAGGAGCGAGAAAAACAGTACTCCAATGATGTTGGATGCTATATCTTTTTCTTTTCCCATAAGGGCCAGGATTTGTGGTAGGTTACAGGCACTTGGCTATGACTTGTTAGAATTTGGCACCATCGATTTTATTGATATAGTATTGATGCAAGTAAAGATGATGGTGGTTTTGGGAGATTGATAAATCACTCCAAAAAAGCAGCAAACGTATCACCCAAAATCATGCTAGTGCAAGGTACCTCCAATCTCTACTTTGAGGCGATTAGAGATATCAGTAATGGTGAAGAAATCCTATATGATTACAATGATAACCGCAAGAGCAGTACCAAAGAACATCCATGGCTTTTCAAGTAACAATGTTAATGATAAAGTAATATAATAATATATTATAGCTATAATATTATTACTGTGTTGTACAAAACTGACTGTTGCTATTATGATACCACAAATAGAACTCGAGGTGTTGCATAAAATTAGGTGCATTCATGTATGATACTGAACTTTTAATACGCTTTAATAATGAATTGGATTGTTTCACAACTTGTGTGTTTAGATTACTGAACTGATGGTAAAGCGATATGTTATAGCCTTGTGAGCATCCTGTATGAATTAAAAATGTATGTGATACAATCTATATATACTCTGAATGATTGTGTACTTACCTGTGTGGTTCGGCCAATGAAACCTATCAATCAGAAACTATGTGTTTCGAAAATAATTTGGCTCTCGATTAAGACAATAACTGTGCAGGTTGCATGAGTTATCATATACAGCAACTTGTGGAGCTAAAAGAATAGAATCTTAATGCTTAAAATCAATAATAATATACGTAGATACCAACCTTTTACAAACCGTGTGTAGATAGATAACAGTGAAAGGTGTGTTTGGTGACTCATGATATCTCATCACCTGAAATCCATAGCAAATACCTATACATGGGCAACAGAATGCATCAGCATTTATTTTAGTTAGAGCAGTAAAATAGAGGCTAACCGTGCTGACAAAAGACTGTGAACACACCAGGAAGTAGTGAAGGGTGCCCATGTGAATACTTATTGCAACTAGTGTCCACATACTTACTACCATCAGCGGTATAATTACCCCTATTGCGTACTAAGGGAAGCTGGGGAAAGAACCCTAGGTGGTGCAATTCAGACGATTCTGACTGATTGATGGGGGGTTCATTGCCAATGATCTGTTCATCTGTAAAAGGAGCCTCAGCCTTTTCCAACAGTGTATGCAGGATAGGTGATAGTAGAGTATGGGGATACGCACTGAGATTTTTTATCAAATTAAACAAAACTGGCACATATTGCTGTAAAAGTTTCATGGATTCCGGAAATCTTGTGATATCATATTCCTCTGCTTGCATCTTCTTCAGTAGCAGATTTACTTCATTTGATGTATGAACGAAGGCACACACCGGAGACGTTGATGCCAGTGACTGAAGAAATAATACCCAATATTGAGGGCACCTCAATTCCGCTGAAAAGTTTTCTTCTTCATTCTTGACGGATGTAAGATATTTAAAAAGAGGAAGAATGCTCTTCGCATGAGTATCAACGAGTTCAAGCAAATGGATGAACATGTCTTTCTGTAGCCCCTTGGAACAGTACTTTAAGAGCAATCGTCTAGTTTCTTGATGATCAATGTATACTCGATCCGAGAATCTGGTATAATAATAAAATTAAGCAATTGAGTAATATTAATTTTACAAGTGATCCCTTTCATCACTATCCTTCACTATGAACACTAGCTCCCACTCAATTGGCTGGTAGCCACTTGCTCAGCTGTCATTACTACACCACGTAGCTGTGGATGGATGCATACCAGAAATTAAAGCAAGGGGATCCGGTACCAAGTATGTAGCTCAATTTTGTTGCTAGGCAACAGGTAACATACTAAGTATTATGTATACTATCATGTACACACATATGTGCATAATACGTAGCCTCATACCCAGGCTCCTGTTGAAAAAGATCAGCGAGTCTTATGTACAGTAATATTGCTATATACCACCAGGCATTGGACATGTGGTTCGTGATCAATCATTCATTGAAGTTGGTCCCTCTAACCCTGTATTCGTCCGCCCAAGAGCTGAGGGAAATCAAATCTCCACAGTGAGTTATAAGGGGAGACTGTGGCTTGAAGTTATATCAGCATCCTGCTAACGGTTATGACCACTACCATCCAGCCCAATCTTGAGCATAGGAATCTGATAACATGCGCTATCTAGAATGCATACTCACGTCGATCTTATTAAAGGGGGATCATTCACAGCAAAAACTGATGGTTTGGTGGAACAGTTATCAGGTGGAACAGGTAGGAAGCATTCATTTTGTTATGCCACAAGTCACTTAACCATGGACTTATTGTGGTTTGAATTATACACTTTAGGCGGTATGCTTTAAACCACTTCAGACCATAATGTGATATTGATAACTAACTGGTGTGCATGGTCGAATGCACCCTAATATTATGTTGGCCCACAATCCCCTTCATTGCTGTAAAATACCATATAGTGGGATATTTTCGAGGGAGAAAACTTTCGCGGATCAGTAGGAAAGGAGCATTTCACGGAGAAAACTTTCGCAGATTGGTAGGAAAGGAGCATTTCACGGAGAAAACTTTCGCGGAATGTTAAAACTGGTCATATAATGGGTGTGGCATGCCTAGAATTTCGTGGAGAAAACTTTTGCAGATGGCTGAAAAATCACAAAATTCGTGAAAGTTTTCTCCCTCGAAAGTTTCCTGCTATACGGTACTGTGATGCTAGCTGAGCACATAAGCAACTTATCTTCCTTTCCTCTTTGGCTTTATATTATCTGTGTGTAACACTGTGCTCCAAGAATCTAGAGCTCGCCGAAATGAGAGTGATGTTGCATCCATTATGATAACCTCCGGGGTAGTTCCACACACTTTGCATAAAAAGCCTAAGGAGTAATCTATATCCAATAGATTGAGGTAAGCATACCACGATAAACGAAAATGATTGTATGTAAAGACTGTATTAAGACCCCAACATCTGCATGCATCTTCTCCAGAATTCCATATTCAGTGTACATTGTGGTCCTCTTGTTTTGGTGGAAATTTATGCAGATTAATGCATGATAATGGTGAAACTTAGCCTTACCTTCCCATAGCAAAGTGAAACATAAACTGACGCAAAACCTCATAGCTAACACATATATGTCTGAAATGCACTAAACATTTCTCTCGGCCATCAAACTCTAGCACACCACTGCATCCTTCCTTGCAACAATTTCTCGTGTACACTATGTGGATTTAGTATAAATTCCAAGAGAAGTCGATCACCATCTCTCCTTACCTTCAGCTTTGAATACCTGATTAGAACAAACAATAGTGGTCAAATGTGATCTGACTTCATCGGCACTCCACTCTCCTTCACTTCCACACTCAGAACATGGAAGCATGTGCTGAGGATGAAGGTGACCCACACCATCAACTATGGCGAAGCGCTCTTGAAATGATTGTCTCAAGATCTCCTTCATTTTAGAAGTAGTAGAAAAGGGAATACCCTTTCTTGACAGCACTTGTAGAGTGTAAGGCTTATATACATGGTGACTTTGTTGAGATAGTGAAACACCTAAGAATGGCTGGAGAGCAACTGCTATATCACCTTCGCTGCTATGAATATGATCCAGTAAATACTTAACGTGCTTGCAGCTTCTGGATCCATGTTTGCAAGTTGAGCAGAACACTGTAGCTCGATCTAGACAAACAACACCAAAGGTTTTGTCCACTTCAACGCACATCGAACTGTCTGAACCAACTGGAATAAATCCATTTGAACTCTATAAAATTATATTTAGTATAAGCTATTTCGAACATTTTCAATCAAATCGTACAACCATACCTCAACCTTTGCACTGTAGCTGTGATCTAAAACAATAATTGTAACATCCCACTGAAAGTTTACCAATGTATATTATACATACACTGATATACCTGACAATTCTTGTATGGGTGTGATGCCTATGAGAGAATCAAACTCTTCTAGAATGGTTTTAGCTGCTTGGATATGAAGACAGCTATTGGATGACTGTTCATATGAACAGTATGAAACAACAAGGCTATGACTCAGACTGTCAGCCAAATCTGCCATCTCACGGTCACAGGAGCAAGAATAAACCCAGAAGATTTTGCCTTGAAATGATTTTGCCACTCTTGCCACAAATTGAAACTTGTGTATCTTGTTTTCAAAGTAATAATATTAGTACTAGTTTAATCATTAAAGTAGAGTGCATACATGTACCTTTAGGCAAAAGTTTTTGCAATCATACTCTTGAATGACAAATTTTGCTAAGGAGCAATCACACGGAGCAATAGCTCTATACTGTTTCAAACAGTATACATACTCCTCTAAATCACGCTGAGCTGTTGGTGTAACCTGCATGATTGTACAAAACACTGAATCAGATGACACATATCACTTTACATCACGGTTAGCTTACTTCATCCAATAAACTTTCTGTGGTCAATAAATTGCTTTCAGGATTTTCATGTGGTAAGGTACCACAACCAAAATCAAGCATTGGTGCACATGTAGGGTTTGATTGCTGCATTAGAAAACTGGTGTTTAATATATAGCTACCACAGCAAAATTCTACTTGAAGCAGCATCCTGAGGTCTATAGTGAACATATTATACTCTCAGGGGCTCGATTTAATAGCACTGCTGATACTATAGCGGGTTAGCAAGATCACTCAGATTATCATATACATAGCATGTAGATCTAATTCATGAGTTATTCAGCATAATTATGATAATCAATAGTAGTAAGTGGCAATTTTCAGTATAAATTTATATACTTTTTACCTCAGTAGTTACTGATAGCGAAAGTTCATCAGAAACTTTGCGTGGCGGATCAGAACTGCGCTTCTTTCTGCTTTGGCTTCAATTATTAGTCGGCCGTGTCTTAAGGAGAGAAGTGGAACTAAAATCATATTTAGACTCTCCAGCTTCCCGCACGCTTTTCCAAACAGTGTTGTAGACGATCGTTCTCTTCTATGCATGACACAAGATGATAGAAACAGTCATCAGTAGCGTGTATAAAACATTATGTACTTACCTTTTGAGCCCCGGGTTCACAAGGAGTCTCTATACTTCGTTTCATGTTAAACAGCTGTTTATATAGCAAGTACTAGCAACATTCACAGTCGAGTCCCGTCAAGGTCAATCTGATCGATATTAGAGTTCATGAATCCATGAATTCACTGTACGTGCATGACGTATGTACCAATTGTGGCTGCAACTAATTAACCTCAATAATAATATTAATAATTTTGTGTCAAGCCTAGATAGCCACACGTATATACGAGTGGTCTCAGACACTTACTGTGGCCCTTCCCAACCACCACACAATGAGAATAGATGATGATGAAGGTGACAAATTCCTTGAAGGGCATGCAATAAAGGTACAATTCATCAGGATCTTTATTAAGTTTATGATTATAGGCATATATATATAATGCTACAAGCTCTAATTGAACAAATATACATGATGGTACATGTACATATCCATTAGTATTTCATATGGATCCTGTTTATCGTCCAATGGTACGAGTTCTCATCACAAAGCGTGTGGATGCACACTGCTAAGTTCAGAACTTTAATGACGAATTTGATGATTCTACCCTGAGAACCGTGTACAACAGATTGTGGAGATCTGTATGCACACCATTCAACAGAGAGAGGTTTGAAGATGTGTCTCACAGAAGTTTGGTTAATGCTCACAAAGATCAATCAGTTACGCTTTGGAAAAGTTGAGAACTTCCTTAGTTGTCCTAAAAATTAATATGTGCATAAACAACATCAAACCATAGATGAGAGAAAAACTATCATATGGAATCCAAATGTGACCAAACTAAAAAATTTAATATCAAATTCAAATACTCTTCTTCAAATTCAAAGTTTCAAAAGTACGAAGGTCCTACCAACTTAAGATCTAGGGTTGAGAAACAGGGGGGAGGGACTCGCCCCTTACCTTCTGAGCCTCAAACTACCAAAGGAAGGTCTCAGAAGCACTCTCTCAGTTGACAGCTAGATATTATTCTGGGGAGCACTTCCCACATCCCCAGATGGCTATGGGTTCATGTCTTGGAAGCCTGAGCCCCCTCAACTTTACACAGTATCATCCCCCTTGACATTCTATGATTGAGGATTATGGAATCTCAGTTGTCTAAAAATGTGTACACATATGCACACTTCCAGTAATAATCAATCCTTAGAAAATGATACCACAAAACATAGGGGGAAAACCAGCACTCAGAGACCCCATAATTCCTATGTCTATGCTATCGGTCCTTAGTTATCACAAAGATAGAAGCAACCTTGGAAGTGATAAAATACAGTTTGATATTCAGAGCAGGAAAAGGCTCCATGCAGACTTTAAAAAATTACATACAAAATTAATAATACCTCCAGTAACGGCTGTGGGTTCTAAGATATGTGTGTACATCCCCTATCATACAATTGGTGAGAGAAATAGTATTAGCTTACATGTTCACGGCTGTGGGTCCTGATATTGTTCCCCTATGTTAGAATAGGTGTGAAAAATATTGTAACTGCTATAAACATAGATGGTTGTGGGTCCTAAAGTTAGAAGCATGCTCCACACTAACCTTGGGAGTGACAAGACACAGTTGAATATTCAGAGTGAGGAAGGGGTTCCCTACAGTACGCAAACGAATAAGACAATTGTGTACGAACGATACTGACCAGTCCAAGGCTGTGGGTCCTTAGACGTCCCAATATGTGCGTGCAGAGCTGCCCTCCAACCTAGGATGAGAGAACAACACAAGATAATCAATTAAATAAAGATGTGAATATGTACAAGCGATACATATAGAAACAGCATATTAATGATGCTTGCCCATTAACGGCTACGGGTCCTAAGATATCTCCTATCGAACAATTGGTGAGAGAAACAGTATTAGCTTGCACGTTCACGGCTGTGGGTCCTGATATTGTCCAATAATAAATATGTGCCCCTATGCTACAATGGTTGAGATAACAGTTGCACGTGCATGGCTGTGGGTCCTAAAGTTAGAAGCATGCTCCACACTAACCTTGGATGTGATAAGACACAATTAGATATTCAGAGTAAGGAAGGGGCTCCCTACAGTACACAAACGAACAGAATAATTGTGTATAAACGATACTGACCAGTCCAAGGCTGTGGGTCCTTAGACGTCCCAATATATGCGTGCACAGCTGCCCTCCAACCTAGGATGAGAGAACAACACTAGATAACCAATTAAATAAAAGATGCATGCGATACATCTAAAAACAGCATATTAATGATGCTTGCCCATTAACGGCTACGGGTCCTAAGATATCTCCTATCGAACAATTGGTGAGAGAAACAGTATTAGCTTACACGTTCACGGCTGTGGCTCCTGATATTGTCCAATAATAAATACGTGCCACTATGCTACAATGGTTGAGACAAATACTGTAACAGTTGGACGTGCATGGCTGTGGGTCCTAAAGTTAGAAACATGCTCAACACTAACCTTGGATGTGATAGGATACAATTAGATATTCAGAGTGAGGAAGGGGTTCCCTACAGTACACAAACGAATAGGATAATTGTGTACAAACTATACTGACCAGTCCAAGGCTGTGGGTCCTTAGACGTCCCAATATGTGCGTGCACAGCTGCCCTCCAACCTAGGATGAGAGAACAACACTAGATAATCAATTAAATATAGATGTGAATATGTACAAGCGATACATCTAGAAATAGCATATTAATGATGCTTGCCCATTAACGGCTACCGGGTCCTAAGATATCTCCAATCGAACAATTGGTGAGAGAAACAGTATTAGCTTGCACGTTCATGGCTGTGGGTCCTGATATTGTCCAATGATAAATATGTGCCCCTATGCTACAATGGTTGAGACAAATACTGTAACAGTTGGAAGTGCATGGCTGTGGGTCCTAATGTTAGAAGCATGTTCAACACTAACCTTGGAAGTGACAAGGAATTAGTTTTAGTAATATAAAATAATATTATGATACTTACCAGTCCATGGATTCAGTTTCATAAAATGCACAGAGAAATAGCTGTTTAACACTCGAGAGAAATGTATGAATTTTAATTCATCTGTGGATGATCAGTAAATTGTTAGTAAGCACAGCCATCTTGATAAGTGCAGATATTCCAGCAGAAGCGGCCAAGAATCTTCTGAACATTATTATGATGACTATTACCAAAATAGCAAATAAGTGCATTTATAAATACGACGACCTTTACCTAAAAATAGTATTATGACGACCTTTACCCAACAATTGCTGTCAGAGTGCATCCTATGGCTATGCTAATAGTTACCGATCCACGGCTGTGGGTCCTTAGCCTTCCCATATTATCTGGTACACTTATCCAACCCCATTACTTCAGACACTAAATAATTTATAAAGACTGACACATACATGTACTAATGAAGCATTCGGTCTATGGCTGCATGCGCAGGTCCTTTGCGCGTACACTCCCTGGTGGAATGGGCTAATAAAGATACACCCCTGTTGAAGAACGATAATTACATTCTGAGGTGGTAGCTTGATTTGATGAAGTCTGGAGGGGGGGTGTTGAGACTATGTTGTGGGGATAAAATGGTGCACTTTAACAATGTCTTTGGGGTCACTGCCTCCAAGTCCTAAGGGAGAATTTTACTCTATTACTTGTCTTCAGGTGAACTTCCTCAACATGGGTGTATCCTTAACTTAACTATTGGCCCAATTGTGAAAGTAGTTTTAATTGCTGCAGATCAAGATGGATCATTATGTACATATGCATGTACTGTAATGCATACACACACCTGATTTTGTAACCGTTGCATACCTGCCAACCTATCAAAACCTGAAAGTGGGAAAAAATCTTTGAAAAAGTGGGATTTTTGGCCTGAAAGTGGGACATTACTAAGAAACTTGGCAAAAATAGCCAAAATTACCAAGTTTGTTAGGAAAAAATTGCACAAATAAGTCACAAAAATACTAGCAAAGAAAAAGCGGGACAGTGCACCAAAAATAGGGACTGTCCCTCCAAAATAGGGACGGTTGGTAAGTATGCCGTTGCTTTCTATTGGACATGAATGAAACCTGCAGGGAGCATTAGAGAATAAAATCGGATAATGTAAATATGCTATATATAGGCCCAGATTCACACTATCACCTCTGGGAGCAATACTAAATCTAAAATTGCCCCATACAGCTGATTATATACGTATGCACAGTGTCAGGATGATAAAGTGAGCGAGCCCCACATAAACGGTACCGTATCCGATCTACTTAACGCGCCTCTCTAATAGATGCCCACCTTGGCCTGAAGTGCAATTTTCACGCTCTATTTAAATGCGCCCACCCACGCGTCCCTATACTTTTATGTACAAATTTTACGCGCCACCTGGTCGCAAAGGATAATTTCACGCTCTGATGGCGCGCCACCCAGCACTCGTAATTATTTTTTCATGGCGCGTTAATTAGATCGGATACGGTATAGCTGTGCGCAAATTGTATATACATTGGTCAAGCCCTCTATGGATATAAAAGCGAAAATCAATAGTCTACTGTGAGCTCAGGCTCACCCCAAACAGGCCCTGCATGACACTAGGTAATGTTCATAATATTATTATATTATGCTGGGGGACAAATACGGGTGAGGCGGGCTATGCTCATACTAGAAGCTGATTGTAAAACCTATACTGTACATGTACATCTATTGTGGATTAGGATACAGTCAGTACGTGTTTATTAGAACTGAGATGGCCATATATGATCGCCAGTAACGACTGCTGTTTGCAATCTGCTCCTCTAGCTGTAAAACTTCGAAAGATGGTAATGGTAATCAGCCTGCATCATACAAGTCTACATGCATCCATAACTATAGTCTCGTTCCCAACCGTCGGGGTCTGCTCGCTCCTGGAATGGAGAATGAGAAGAGACACTCAAGCTAAAAATCCTGCAGCAACGGGGTTAAAAACACGCGGCGATGATTGCATATTTGGGTCCTTACGGGTAGGTCCTTGCCCACTCTACGATACATATAATAGCTCCAATTTGGGGATATATCCACCCACACAATTAGTAGGTACCTTAATAGGGAGTGTATAGTATTGCAAGTATGCAAGTCCATCCCGAGAAATATCAATTATAACGCTCGGAGGGGGTAGGAGGAGATCAGTCGTCAACATAAAACAATGCATAATGATTGTGTGCTAAATTACTTTAGTCCAAAGTATCTCTAGCCGTGGGCATACCTAGAGTGTGGGTGTGTGCATCTTACACATTCAAGGCTATTATGATGACAGGTATGTAGGTGTAGGTGTAGAGGTGTGTGTGTGGGTGTGTGCATGTGTGTGCGCATGCATGTATGTGTGTGTGTGCATGTGCGTGTGTGTGTGCGCATGCATGCGTGTGTGTGTGTGTGTGTGTGTGCGTGCGTGTGTGTGTGTGTACGTGTGCGTGTGTGTGCTGATGATGATAGGCAGTATGACACTGTGCACATGTACGGGAGAGAAATTTACTTTGTGCGTGCATACACAAATGATAAAGCTCACTTTTGTCCAAAGGACCTCCAACCACGCAAAGCAGAGCGTCATGGCTGACTTTCTGGACTTCGTTGACGCCAACTCTCAACCAAATGGTCATCAGTCAGGAAGCTACAGTGCCCAGTTCTTTTTCCACCCGGAATTTACCAGGGTAGCACCACCTAAACAGGGAGAGAAGAATTACGATGAGAAGGTACACAGCTCCCTAGTCCATGAGTTCAATAGGGTACAGGGAAAGATGAGAAAAGATACCTGGGTCCAACAGCAGCAAGTGAGTGGCTCAAGAAGCACCGCCCCAAAGTCGCCTTCCACCCTAGCATGACAGACTATTGTGACACCTGCAAGAGTCAGAAGGAGGAACTCTTCCGTGTGCAGGCCGTCACCAACCGGTTGCAACAGTCTGGAAATGCTAGCAAGACTGAACTGAGAGCACAGGAAGAGCGAAGACAGCAACTGGAGGAGGAGAGGAAACAACACAAAGAGGATGCAACCAAGGCAAGGGAGTTCTACAAGGACTCTGCGGACAAGTGTAAGAGTAGCTGGAGTGACATGTAACTCACCAAGAAACATCCACTCACAGCAGGAGAGGACAATTTAGAGAGTCGCAAACACTGCTTCACCCTCACCATTAGCGCTGATTATCAGCAATCCAAGCTTGTTCCATCATGGGGAAGAACAGAGCAACCTGGCTCCACCTACTACTTGCAGGTGTCACATGATATCTTTGGCATCATTGACCACCGTGAAGAGCAGGGCATGGTGTACCTCTTTGATAAGAGAATCGGTCCCAAGAACACCGACTACACAGTGTCCTTGTCGCAGTACTGGGAAACCGTCTCCGATCAACATTCACGGATCAAACGATTGGCCATCTTCCTGGATAATGCGACAAGTACAAACAAAAACAAGTACCTGTTTGTTGTTAGATTATTGAACTTGAACATGGTACATCAAAGAATATCATCGAATTTCGATACGTTTCAGTCCGCGGACCTTGTTTAGTCGAAAACTGAACACATACAGTAGCACAAAGTACTTAAATTGAATACGCCTGCGTATTTTTACGGATAATTAGATATGATGATTATGATGGAATATTGAAAAGTTTTGAGTTCAGCATGATTGGAAGATCGTGAGTTCTTATAATACTGGAGGGGGTTGTTTTGAGGAGAGGTGTCCAGATTGGGTTCAGGGTTAGTCCCACGTCCAGATTGCTGGTGCATTCCCTCTCTTGGATGGCTATTGCTTCCAACACCTTCCTCTTTGCTGTGTGATCCTCCATGGCTCTGACCCTTGCAGCCTCCCAGTCTACTCTGTGTCCACTCCTCCGGGCATGCACCGCTATGCCGTTTCTGTCATCGTTTCTCTTCACTGCATACTTGTGTTCTTTCAGCCTCACTATACCAGCTTAATGTTTAAATAATATAAGAAATTTGTCCAATAATAGTCCACTGGCAGCTTCTATTAAGATTCTTTGAATATCATTTGTAAATTGTTGTGAATCTAGCCACTTTTTTGTCTGAATATGGTCTGAAAGATGTAGGATTTGGATCTTATTATTGTACAATAATTTTGGATATTCTTATGTTGGTATCTCTAAATTTAATCTTAAAGTTGTCTAATTTATGTATTATGTAGCAAATACTTAAGAATTATTATCTTAATACCATTGCATATTAAATTTGTTTGAATTGTATCATAAATATTTGTCCATGATAAATATTCTGATGCTGAATAATATAATGAATCATCAAAATCACATCAACATAATGAATAATTTTAAATGAATGTTCAAGGTAGCTATATAAGTTAGAAACAGTATTACTACGATTACAACTGCTCACATAAACGGTCTGGAGGCTTCCTATCACGTTTCCCATGTAGGCGTTCCACCTTCCACAAAAATATGTCATCAACCTGTGGATTACAGAAATTATAATAATTATGCACAGCTAAAATTAATCGTTAGGTATGTGTACAGTAGCCAAAATTCCCAGGATGCATCATCTTTAATCCTCATAATATGGTATATACACATAACGATTACATACGATTTTCAGTCTAGTGTGGACATAAAAGTCATACCATGCACACGATAGTTATTGCATGAAAATTGCCCATGTGGCCCGAGGGGGTATGGTATACAGACTTTAAAGCACTACTATGTGTCACAATAATATCTCCCACAATTAGGCATGGTAGCTACAACCATATCAGGGGCGTAGGAAGATGGTTTGGTAAAGGGGGGCTCTACAGATCTATAGGCAAGGGCAGTATGATCAGTGTGTATAATATTGAGTCTAGCTATGTAACTATCAGAAAACATAGGGGGCACCAGCCCCCGGAGCCCCCATGGTTCCTACGCCTATGCATATTGACGTCTATCGCATCATTGCGGTATAGCAGCTGCATGCAAGCATTTCATAGTGATCATAATAATATTTGAGTTGAACGTATGAGTTGACTGTGTATGCACAGTTAATTGCAATGTCCCCAGAAGCCACCTTACAATACTCCAAATATGGCCCTCATCACCATGCATGGCAATAGAGAGCACCCAGTACAATTTAGCAAGTAGCATTCAATCTGACTATTGATCTTTGATAATACTGAAATAATATAATTCTAGAATACTACAAGGTAAGGTGAATCAATAAGATCTACCTAGGATGTATGTGCTATATGCTGCTTGGGTCTAATGATTTTTGGTGTCAGTCTTGTAGTACCACTGCATATTTGAGAATCTATTACAGTGAGCTATGAGGGCTAACGCATAACAGTATAATATTATAGTACACAACAATTATGCAACATGATTTGCAAGTTGGTACTGAATTTGTACTGCTTAGTTATGCCAGCAATCAACATGAATAAACAGAACAAAAGATAGGATGCCATCCTCCAAAAGTTCAGGGTATAATATTATGCGACACACTAAAGTATTCCAAATAAAGCACATAACATAATATGGGCGAGTCTGTGTCAGCCCTGAATGCATAAGGTACAGAAAGTGGCTTTATATACATGTACTTGTATTTATGCTTTTGGGGTGATCATTTCAGTGAGGAGGAGAGAGGTAATTTTGAACCATTCATAGGTATAACTAGTCATCATGCATACAATGTCATGTGCACTGCCACCTTGTCTAGCTTGCAAGCCTGACCTATTGGTAGTTGACCCCATGCTGCTGATGATATATAGTCTATGTCATGAGCATAATCTCTCAAATAAATGTTATGACTATCGCGAAGGCTTGGCCTGCACGTATTATGCTTTTCATCACCACAGTATACATGTATCATAATTATGTACACGTATATACGTCATGTATGTACATGTACTCCTATACACTATACAGGAATCGTTTCATGTAAGTATGATCCTAGCCAAACCTGTGTATCTAACAGCATCAATATTCTTACCTACTTCAGTGCATGGTTTAAGTTAAGAGTTTGAGTTTTGTAGCTAGATGTTAACCAAACATGCACATATGTACCAAATTCTGTAACAAATCGAGCCAGAATATGCATGGACGGATCTAGAATATACTCTATTACCTTTCATGAGAGTAGGCCGGATAAGGAGTCTCACACAAAACTGGAGTGAAAGTTATTGCCGTACTTATGAAGCCCCAGCCCATACAGGGATCTTAAATGCTGAATCAGCAAATATTCATGAAGGCCAAATACATGTACATGTATTATAGCTATGTAGTCAACGTTACCAAATAGCAAGTTGGTATCAACTATGATGCTGGATGATTTTTATTACCCCACATGCATGTGCAAGGGGTAAATTAATTAATTGGTTTTGTTATCGTTAGCATAAAAATCGTCGTATCTTGAGATGTAGGTGTCTAAGCGACTCATAAGCGTAACAAATCAATCTAATTTGGCACTTCAGTGCGCTTCAAATCGAGGGATTACTGTCCACGAGTGTCACAAATAGTGCCTTTTTGTTAGCCCCCATAGCCACGCCTATTAATAGTGCCTATATACATAATGCAGCATGCCCATTTTCCTAATGCGCACAACTAGGTGGGCAAGTGTATGACTGGTAAAGATCGTCGAATATTCTGCTCATGACTTCTATTGTGCTTAGATCTAAGCTACAATAGCTATGGCTACTGTCCAAATCCGCTGACTGAAATTCAATTGAAGCCCTGTACGTGTGGAACCAAATCATAATGTAAGATATGGCTATACTCGAGCCGGCTATACTAACTATTACGATAAATGTAATCTTACTAGTCCGGGGTAGGTCTGGGTGCAGAGAGTGCTTTTTGTCACCGGGATCCCCAATATAATTAAGCAGCATTTCCATTATTTTTCTGAAGTTCACAAACTTATAGCCACACACAGAAAGTAAATCATTTAGATTGCGCAATTTGAGCGTGGGATATCATATGTGCTCTACAGAGCTCTAGTTCTAAACAGTGACCAATTAAACCCTTTCAAACCGTTCATCGTTAGTGGCTACAAGGAATATGCCTAAGCGGCAAATGACATTGGAAAGCACACATGCAGGAGTGTAGTATGTACATGTGTATAACACATTCCATGGCGCCTCATATAATATTATATGCTAACAAAGCTAGCTAGGGCAATGTATTAAACAGTCACTTTTGTTTAGCTCTATCTGCACTTGTACTACAAGCCCCCCCCCCCACCCCCAAGTGATGGCCTAGGCCTATTATATATTATACATATATACATGCATGTATGCTCAATATTATATGAGTGTGCATTATTTAGATTCAGGTTGTATGTATAGCTACATGTACATATACACATATCATGTATCTGTAGGTACTTGTGCCCATTAATCATAAGTTATAGTTAATGCGTGCACGGAATGCACAGCACTGTGGGAGAAGAGTGACCAGTTGAGTGACTGATAAAGCACTCGGCTAAGCTACTGCACGACCAAATGCACGTATTAACTGGCTTACTCTGACTTGGACCGCCATGACAGTGCGCATACAGTATTTGGCTACAGGTCTGCTTGTAGCTGTTGATTTAAAACCAAAAGTAGCAAGGTAGTTGTAGGCTCAGATCTAGCTAGCTAATTAGGTAGCTAATACAAAAATACTGACCTTATCGCATGGAAATCAAGCTTCTGTGTGACAACAATTTTGTGTGTAAGCAAGTTCGAACAGTATCAAGGCAAATAAATATACTTGTTGCTTCGTGTGCTTCTATACTTTCAAATTTCTAATTAATATCCACTTGCGTGCTTTATTGCCAATTAATATTGGCCATTACATTGAGTGCGCTCATGCAGGCTCCCTCTCTACGTGTACCGGATATACGGTTTCATAGTACATGCAGGTAATGACCATGGCAGGAAGCTAATGCAAATGACAGTGTATTAAAAGTCGATCAGTCAATCCTGAAGTCACAATGTATATGACGTGTACGCCTCCGCTCAACTGATTAAGTCCACAAAGGTAAATGTAATTTTAATGCATAAAATCCCTCAAAAATGTGATCATACAGAAGGGGGGACGCAATCATGGGATTCTACGGTATAACAATACAACTGTACTATGTTAGAACTGTACTATGTTAGTACATGCCTGCTATTATTTCCTTGGGAGTAGGACGGATACTAGTAGGAGTGTAATTCACATAAAACTGAGACCACATGTACATGTAGATTAGATCTGCTAACTACATGTGCTTAAGAACCGAAGGCTGGGGCCATGCCCCCCCCCCCCCCACCCTCAACCGTCCAGTTGCCCCTCGCTATAACCGAGTCCACAAATGTGTACACATATAACAATTACTGAGCTCTGTATAGTCAGTTAATTTGCCGCATCTAGTAATGCAACGAATATGATCACAAATTCCCATGTAGCTTTTTAATAGCTAGGCCCCAGCCCTAACCTCAAAGATGTTACTATGGCTATGCTGAACTTAAGTTACAACAGGGATTGTGCTTTGTATTCCATGTGTATGCAAAAATTTTAGATCGAATGCCCGCAGACCACTAGTTGTGACAGTAACTCTACTTACATGTACATACAATATTATGTAGCTACACATATCAATTTCAGTGCCTGTGGCATGCATTCCTGGCCATGCTATGCTTGGTGTTCCCTACCATTTCACAAAAGGCATGGCAAAGATTAAACGTCCTAAATGGAGCACACCTACATGTACATTGTAGAGTGCATTAATTAGAAAGTAGTCCATATATATGAATAGGAAAGTCACAGCAAGTACGTGCAATAACAGCATGAAGTTTATTTAATTTCGTTATATCTACTACTAGTCTGGTACTGAATGTATACCTACCTCCAATTGGTGGAAATAGAGCTTCTCATCTCGTCCACTATCTTCACATGCTGGAATGGAAAATGGAAGGTTCACTGGTTCACCACCATGTAAGCCATCTCCTATCATCTCCTTAAAAGCTATCTTGGCATACTTTTCTGTGTTCATAATATACGTCAATGCTATATGAATATGATATCATAGCTGTTAAACTTACCATCCTGTTTGGAGATAAAGGAAGCTCGTCCAATGATATTGCCTTTCCCTCCGGATCCATAGCTGAGACTGACGGAATCCCTGTAATGGTTATAACAGCTTCATCATTTGGACTTGCTACAGTAATGGCACATACTGTACATGTATAACTGAATTCAACACACAGCTGTACACCAATAATATTCAAGTACATGCATACTCAGTGATTGAACAATCTCACCCAGGCTTAAAAGAGTAACTGATAGATCCTGTTGACTGATCCTAAACAAGGATAATACAACATAATCTGTCTTCTAGAAGGGAAGTTCAAGGAAGAGAGTTTCTTACAGTGATTACAGCTGCCAAAACTTGTTTGTTGACTGCTGTACGAGCAGAAATAGCCTTCTCATATTTAGACTTTGCCTAAAAATTGTCACCGGTCTATACATATTTTTAATTATCCCGACATGACAAACACACCTGAATGGCTTTGGCAGATCGCAGAGCTCTTTTTGCAGCTTTGTGTGACTTGATCCCAGTACGTGTAGGTGTAACCTTTGGAATTAATAAACATATAAATATCCTGCTACTGTCAGCACTATAATGCATACAAACATAACATTGTATACCTTTCCTTTTCTTGGTATAATACTTTTCTTTGGTGTACCCTTCTTTGCCGCGGCTGTTAGTGGGGTGCCTGTCTTAGATGATGATGCCAATGATGGGGTGCCCTTCTTTGAAGATGATGCCGATGATGGGGTGTCCTTCTTTGAAGATGATGCCGATGATGGGGTGACCTTCTTTGAAGATGATGCCGATGATGGGGTGCCCTTCTTTGATGATGATGCCGATGATGGGGTGCCCGTCTTAGACGTTACTGACTGCACTTTTGTATTGCTATCCTCCTTTAGCTATGTGTTGTCAATGAGTACCGTTACTCAATGACATGACAATTTCAAAGTAACAATGTTACATCTGTAAATTTACCTGTTTTTTTATTTGATAATGTTTTGCTTGGATCAGCATTCTTTTGAGCACTTCGTCAATCCTATGCTCTTCTCCTTGCAACTCTTTGCAACTTTTCCATACCTATTAAAAGTTCTGCACTGAAACCTATAACTGCTACTGTTGAAAGAGACACTTACTCTGTCGATCACATGCCACCTTGCAGTTGCAGAAATATCTTTGTAAGTCATTTCACCATACACACCAGCCTCAATTGCAGTCTTTCTGATTATGTGCTAGCATCAAGCATGCATAATATATAAATGTACACAATAATTATCATGTTTTTAATCATTACTCTCATCTTCATCTTAGCTGGGTTGTTGCGTTTGGCGAAGTAATCTTCAACAGGGTATATTCGTTCATTGCTTTGTTGTGGTGTCTAATATTAATAACACATGTACAATATTAAGTATATAATTGTAACTTAATATACCTGTTCAAACAAATGATTTGAGTCAATAAATGTGCTCATATATAAAACAGCCGAGGCGGCTACCAAAAACACTTCATTACAGAAGCTTTGGAGGATATGCAAGCTGATTGTTCAAGGTTGATCGAGGAGGAAAGGCTATTCGCGTTACATTTTAGCAGTTGACTGTAGTTACATGTAGGTCATGAATAATTAAGTAAAATTTAATGACATTTTGGCTACATAGCTGGAAATTTGGCTGGAATTAAACTTGGTGGTTTGATGATCTACCTTGGTAACCACCTAATTGAAATATGCCAATAATCCTTATTTGCATACACCAAATACTATCTGTATGGTGATACCGTGTCATTCTGCAAATTATTCGTGCAATAGCGATTTGATCCAACTGCCTAAATAATTTCTGTCAGTATTTACAGCTCAAATAAAAATTTCGCAGACAAACATGAAATAATTATTAGCAAAAGCTTTCTAGAGTCCCTCATGCACTAGCCAAAATTATCTGCTCTACATTTCTCCCCTATTCCTTCCATAACAAATATATACCTCTTTATGATCCTGCTCATTGGAATCATTTTTAACTTCCTCATGTGCACCGTTCTCTAGATCAGGTGATTCTCTTTCAATACCTTTCTCCATAGGTCTCAGGTCCGCATCAAAACTTACAACCTCCATAGGATTTTCACCAATTACGTCCTTAGGTTCTGAATATAATATAATGCATATGACCACTTAAATTATATATTTGCGATTCAAGTTAAACTTATGTTTGAACTTACCAGTACCAGGGTCAGATTCAGATGATGACTGTGACAGTGATTCAACACTGGATATGTCATCAGCAGGGGGCACATTAATGGAGGTTCCTGTCTTTTCTGAACGTATCTCTGCCATCATTCCTTGCAGTTGCTCAAACATTCGCATCATTTTATCACCGCGATTCATCGTTTCTCCGGTTCAAACTTTAGTCGCCAAATAACATCCAGAAATCAGACTTGGGTGCCACGTGTTCTTGCCCGTACTTTAACCCGTATTTGAATTCAAGTAACGAGAGGCTATCGCTGGTGTAATATAGACGGTTCCTACTCCCAATATAGTTCAAACGCGGCCAATAAGTGTGTGATTGGCCGGCCATTGGACAGCGTCACGTCGCGTATACATACGTAATATTAATACCAAATAATGGCGCGCTCTATAGCGCTATCCATACTGTACGAGGTCAGATGGAGCTACTGGAACCTCCTTTCGTCGATGGTCACATACAACTACAGATTCCTTTCACGGATGCAGAACCGAGTAATCTTAAGCCTTCAAAAAGAAGAAAGAGAGATGTAAGCCACTAGTTACTATATCATATTAAAGTATCGGATTGTCATGATTACCTGGCGTGAACGTCCCGCGGAGCTAGCTTTCCTACCAATGATGGATAAGCGCGGCTCCAAGGGGCAAAATGGTTGACTAGTTACAACTTAGCTCACTCACAATTTAATGGATTAGCATAAATTTACCCGGAAATTACCTTTTTTTATGACATAGCTAATTGCAAAGGCACGGTGATTTAAATTTATGTATTATCGGATGGAATGATTCCACGACTCTACGTGGTGATTATGTTAACCTTGCAGATTGGGGCTTACTTGAGTGGCAATCATTATGAATCACAAGAGTGTACACCTATTGTGTCTGAGATTGTTCCATTGACTAAGCCATTCACTGAAGTAGGTGACTCTGATCATGAAGTCAACAATTACAGATCAACATCAAACATCGATGATAATGAACATTCGACACCAAATATAAACGAATGGGTAGAATTGGAAGATGAAATGAGCGATTGCATTCCTGAGATGGACTCAATAGACGATAATTTGTTTATGGAGGCTCCCTATCAAGATGATGACCATGAATTACCACATAATTTGACCATCAATGATGAGGGTCCGAATCTATATCCAAATTCTCAATTAACTGTACAGGCAGTATCTATTCTCACATCATGGTTTAGTGCATTTCCTGGAACAAGTAAACGCTCATTTAGTCGATTATTAAAGATATTGAACTCGATCATTCTTCCAAAAGGAAATTCACTTCCAACATCTTATGCTCAGGCAATTAGTATGCTCAAACCATATATGAACACAGTACGTGAATACCACTGTTGTGTCAATGATTGCATATTGTACCGTAACACAGAAACCACATCATACAAATCATTGCTCAAGTGTCCAGTATGTGGTGAAGACAGGTACAAGCCTAACACAAAAGTTGCAAGAAAAACCTTTAAATATTACCCTGTTGGGAATCGCATTACGAGGCTATATGGCAACTCTACTACATCAAAATTGCTTCAAAGTCACGGACCAGCTGATTCAGAAGAACAGGCTACAGCTGTAAACAATGGGAGTACCCTTGTCAGAAACATTCATGACTCCAAAGCATGGACAGACCTCTACGCCATTACAGGAAAGTTTCATGGTGAGCGTAGATCACTGACGTTTGCCTTGTGCTTAGATGGTGTCAACCCTTTCGCAAAAGAGAAAATATCGTATAGTATGTGCCCCATGATATTGGTCCCATTGAACCTGCCTCAATATTGCCGCAATTCATCTCAATCACTTATGCTAACTGGCATCATCCCAGGGCCAGCTGAAGTAAAGAACACTGATCCATATATAGATGTATTGGTTGACGAATTGCTTCAGATAAATGGTAGTACTGTGTATGATTCTTATCGCAATGAATACTTCAATCTTGAAATCACGATCCTTCTCAACATCCTCGATTATCCTGGACACAATAAAGTTTTCCATTGCCAAGGTATGTGGAGCATAGTATTTAAGTGTATGTGTTACATGCATGCATAATAATATGTTAATTGGATCCAAATTGTGGCATGACGGGGCTTTGCAGTATCACATAGAAGATTCCCCCTATCCCTTTCTCTCCTATTATTTCCAATCTCAAAGTAACAGTGTAATGCTTGCTCTTCACCCTTTCTATACTTCTCTCATCTCTCCCGTCTTTTCCCTATCTTTCTTGCCCCCCAAACAAAAAGATCTTTTATTACATATAATCATTACAGGTGCAGGTGCTTATGCTGGCTGCGCATACTGCACTATGCTTGGTGAATACAGCAGTACTCTTGGTAAGATGGTTTATTTAAAGCACCGGTCTTTCCTTCCTGCCAGTGATGAACTTCGATCGACCAACTCAGGATACCCTAACCGTAGAGAAAAGCTTGAAAATCTGGTGATGAAGACTACGGAGTATGTCAATGAGGCTAATACTAAATACGCTGCTGCTACATCAAAGTCTGAAAGAATTGAACTCACCCAGTCAACCGGTTGTAAAGGTACATATTCTTTGAGCAGATTGCCCAATCATGATAGACTAATGTGCACACCAGTCGAACCTATGCACGTGTTGAAGAATGTATCAGAACATTTAGTGAGCTTACTGACTGGACGAACTGATACGATCAAAGTTAGAATGGAAGAGAAGCTTCGTAACCGCTTCCGATCATCTTGGGTCGGGAATGATCATGGTGCTCGAACTCCTCTTCCACCAGCACCATTTCGACTCACTAAAGATGAAATTAAAGTTGCGAACTTACGTTGTGTCAGCATAAAAGTGCCGACATGGGTAGACTGGAAACACAAAAAGCTGTTTGTCAAAGCAGTATATGTCAAATCAGTGGAGTGGAAACATGTTCTCACTTCGGGAATTTTGAAATTCTGTGTCAGGGGGTGTTTAGGAAAAAAGCAAAGGTCTACCTTGTTTGAACTATGTGATGTGCTAAGTAACCTTTGCTGTAGAGCAATTGATGTTGCAAAAATTGATACACTTGAATATCGACTGAACAGAGTGTTGTCGCTATTGGAGCGGGACTATCCTGTATCGATTCATGTAATTATGTTTCATCTATTGCATCATCTACCTATGTTTGTCAAAGAGTATGGCCCTATACACAATTTTTGGATGTTTGCTATGGAAAGGTTCAATTCTTGGATATCAAATCGAGTAAAAAATAGAAGATACCCAGAATCTACTGTTATGGAAACGTATAAACTGTTTGATCTAACCTCATTCTTTCAGCTCTCAAACCAACTCCCTACTGAGTCATCATGTGATGTTGAACCTGACGAAGAAGACAGTGAAGACAAACTTGATATTTGCACACAATTTCTAAGTGGATCACAGATAGAAAATCTAGATCAGTATTATCAAATAGTAATGCCAGAGTATAGTGCTATCATTCAACGATACTTACGTGAAAAGGAAACTGCTCAACGAGAAGGGTGTGTAGACTTTCCAGATTTAAGTTCATGGTATCCTATATTTAACTACATCTGAGGAATACCTCCGTAAGGGTCCTACCAGACAGATCACTAAAGCCAACGTCATGATCAGGCAGCACCAGCATGGAAGATATGTGAAATACAGCAGTGCAGAATCGGACAATTCTAACTCAGGCTTTTCGTCCTCGTATGTGTGCATTAAACCAAATGATCCTGATACTGACGTAGTTTTTGGCCGTATTCAGTTCTTGTTCGAACACACTTTCCATAACGTATCATCGAAGTTAGCATACGTGCACTGGTTTCACGCGTGTTCCATTGATAGTGACTCCGGTTTACGAATGGTAAACATTCATTCATTATCAACTGATATGAACCCGATAATTACTCTTGATTGTTTATCTCCACCTTTGATACATGCACTGTGATACTAGCAAACTGTGGATACTTAATTATCACCACTCATTACTATTATGAGTTTGTAAATCTTAAGACTCACTCACTTTATTAATATTACTGTATGTACATATTCCATTCTTTGCACTCAGTCAAGTTCAAGCATTACTTGTGTGTATGTGACATACACAATGCATATTATGTCCATATGTAAACCACATAGTGTAAATAGATGGCTTCTGCATAGGAAAATCAAAAAGTGTGATCAAAACATAATGCTAATCAACAAGAGATATATAGTAGATAATTGCAGCAAGTGTCCAAAGTGTTAGTCCATGGATATTACTTGTCACTTGGACTGTTCTCACAAGCAGTAAATTCCAATTTTCTCCTCTTCACTGACACCCTCTTCCATCCAGGGGGTGTATATGATACTCCATGTCTGCTACATGAAAATTCAGTAGGTTTATCTTCTACTACCAATCCAAACCTAAGGGGAAAACCATCTCACTGCCTGCTCAGGCAAACCTAATTTAAGCAAAAGGCAGAGCCACATAGGTGCCTAGCCTTGAGAACTAGGGGTGGTAGGTTGAAAAGCTCTTTTGTTCCATGGAAACTCTCCCTACCCACCTAAGTGGCTCATGGACACGGGCAGCATGCATATATGACCATAATTACACATTCAGGGAAATTAACAGAATCTCTAGTCAGTATTGTTACTAGCTACTAGCTACATAATTTTGTAGGGGTTAACTCACGAATCCCGGGTGTTCATGCAGGAGCTGGAGTAGTCTACTTCTTTAGGCTCTGGAACTTTTTGTATTAGTTGTTGTAACCAATGGCCCTAGTTATATACGTTTAGGTTGCTATCAGTATGGTAATTAGTGTTATGATGTAACTAATTTGATGTCAGACTATTGGCGCCCCTTAAACTAAGATTTTTTTGAAGACCTAGATCTAATGTTTACTTTATTCGGCAGACTACTGATAGCTACAGTGGGAAGGCAAATACCATCCTGTACGTGCTTTCTAATGGAAATTTTAAATTTGGAAAAAATCTCAGGATACCTGCTACAAAATGTTTTAAAAGTAGTAACTAGTTTATCGTATAAAAAACCCTGTTTGACTAATCTACAGGTTAATTTGTGGTGTCTGGTGTAAAAACTCTCGTAACTATCGCATATGCGCCCTATTCTAATTAACTGAGAGATATAAACCCCATAGGCTGGTTTGCTAGGTATATTGCTATCCATGTGAGGGAAATTGACTATGTGAAAACTAAAATTATCGCGCTTGTCAAAAACTGCCGTGGTAAATCTCCTATCGCTAATGTTTATTTCTAAGTCTAAATAAGAAAGCCTACTATCTGTTTCCGTGGTCCTTTTTAGTTCTAATTGTCGCGGGTATATATTCCTAATTTCCTGCTCAAAAGTTGGATTGTTAAGTGTAAGTAGGTCGTCAATGTATCGAAAAGTGTTACTAAAAATTTTTGCTATTTGACTATTATGTTTAAGTTTTTCTTTCATGAAATTGTACTCGTAATAAAAAAGAAAAAGGTTTGCTAGAAGTGGGGCACAGTCAGTGCCCATCGGTATGCCTATTGTTTGCCTAAAAATTTTGTTTCCGACTTGAATGTAGATATTATCCACGAGAAATTTTATTAGTTTGACCAGTTGGTCCTCGGTAATACTATATTCACGTGTTAATACTGTGTTTGACCAGTACGCTGTGCCATCGCCCTGCACTACTAAATATTTTGCCCCTCTAATTCTATATGCCTCACTAATGAGCTGGCTGATGCTGTCTAGAAGAAGATCGTGTGGTATATTAGTGTAAAGAGTAGAAAAATCGAAGCTATCAAAATGTCTGGCTCCTTTGGTACGGTTTAATTTCTTTAGTTTTTTTAGGACTTCCGCGGCATTATTAATGATCCAAAAACAATTAACACCTGTATTTCTAGCAATCCCTGCGCAATACTGTTTAAAATGTATAGTAATTAGTTTAAGACTAGATGTTAGCAATTGTGATAGAGGTTTGGTGGTGCATGCACTAGAAGCTGCTATGAATCTACTACCTATCGGATTTTTGTGCATTTTTGGGAGCCAGTAAAAGGCTGGCAGTTGTTTCATATCCGTTGGGATTCTAATATTTTGTTTAATCAAAAATTCTATGTGCTCCGCAACTAGATGGTCCACGTGAGCGCCACAAGGTGTGTAAGTTTGTGGGCTAGTCCCATTCTTCGTGCTAAGCTCTTTTAATACTACATCGAGGTAATATTTTTTGCAAACGACTAAGACGTTATTACTCGCTTTATCCGCAGGAACTAAAACAAAATGTTTTTGGAAGTACTCTAAATATTTTTTGCATTCTAAATCCGACAAAACATGTTTTTTCCGTTGGTTTTTACCTTTCTTCCTAAGTCTGTCTATCCTAGCCTGAACTGTTTCTATAATTCTACATTCCCATTCGTCTAAAGTACGGCTATCTACTCTATCCTTCTTAGCCCACTTTATTTTGTATGCCCTAACGGCTTTTTTGATGATTTTTAGGTTGGTATCCCAATTAATGTTATTTTGTTCTCTATATGATGGGCCTTTACTAATTAGTTTTCTTAATTTTCTATTTTCCACTATGCCTAGATTACCGGTAACTACGTGCCCTGCAGGTTCATATTTAAAATCTGACACGTGGCAGTCGCAGCTAAAATTTTTTGTGCCTGTCTCAAAATCTAGATCTTTGATACTTTGTTTGAAATTAAAAATTTTTCCTGCTATAGTTTTTGTATAAGAGTAGCTAATAGTAGGGGGAGTCTGGTTTTGAATGAAGCTAGGGATAGATTCTTTTACTGGTTTACTATGTAATATTTGGGACAAATTAATCATTTCTAAACCTTTGTTGTGGAAAGGAACCTTTAAAAAAGTTTTGGCTATACTATCGGTTTTAGTGATTTTTGGCGCTTTATGTAAACCTAATCTGAAGCTAGCCAGATCTTTTATAATAAGTGGGATGTATTTTGGTATTTTTTGTTCTAAAAGTAGGATGTTTGCTAAGTCTATCAGAATGCCTAATTTTCTACGCAACAGACCGAAAACTAGTGTTTTGATTTCATGCACTAATCCGGGTTTATTGCAATTACTAATTAAATTTCTAAGTTTATGTTCTAGGTTTGTTCGCGTTACTCTATGTTTCCGTTTCCGTTTTATAGAACGTTTTGTGAATTTTCTAGGTTTTTTGTTAAAAAGTTCCCATACTACAATATTTTCTGTGCCTTTCTTTGATACGTTACCTAAGTTTTTCACGTTATCATTTAGCCCGTAAGGATAGATTGTGGCTAATTCCTTATACCAGTACTCCTCCCTTTGTAGTCGTTTGGAAGCTAAGCTAAGGCATTCCCCTTCCTCTAATGAAACTTCTTCTATGGGCATAATAGCTATATCGTCTTCACTATGGTTGTTAGAGCGAAAATGTTGGTACAAAAAGAGGTTACACATTTGATTGAGCTTCTGCCTATGGTTATTCATTCTACTCCTAAGGGCCTGACTAGTTTCTCCTATATATTGAATGCCACATTTTTTACAGCTAATCAGATAGATTACATTTTTTGTTGCGCAAGTCATTACTGCCTCACGTGACTTAACAGCGTATTTTTTGCCTGTTGTATTACTACAAAAAGTATCGTTTTCTACTATATGTTTACAGGTTTTGCATCTATTATTACCACATCGGCTAACAACGGTTTGTGTGCCCTGGGTAGCCTCAATTGTATCCCTTCCCGCGGACGCAGGCTTTGAGGACGCAACTTCATTATCGCAGGACGAGTTTTTATTCCCTTTTCTACCCTTCTTTAAAGGACTAGGGTAGGAGTCCATCACCTTGGTTTGCCGGGCTAGTGACCGCCCCCTTGTACTAGTCGCCATTTTTGTAATTTTAGGAAAGTTGGTAGTTTTAGTCAGCTAGAAAAGCTCAGTCTAAGCTAGAAAATTTCACCCCCCTCGCAATTTAAAAAGAACTAGCTACAAGAAAAGGTTTAAGAAGAGTAACCGGCACGAAAAAACGTGTCATACCCAAACCTAACCTAGCCCAGTCTGCCGGGATAATGAAATCACCAAGCACAGAACTGGAAGTTAAGTAATTACATGAAAATTCAGTAGGTTTATCTTCTACTACCAATCCAAACCTAAGGGGAAAACCATCTCACTGCCTGCTCAGGCAAACCTAATTTAAGCAAAAGGCAGAGCCACATAGGTGCCTAGCCTTGAGAACTAGGGGTGGTAGGTTGAAAAGCTCTTTTGTTCCATGGAAACTCTCCCTACCCACCTAAGTGGCTCATGGACACGGGCAGCATGCATATATGACCATAATTACACATTCAGGGAAATTAACAGAATCTCCAGTCAGTATTGTTACTAGCTACTAGCTACATAATTTTGTAGGGGTTAACTCACGAATCCCGGGTGTTCATGCAGGAGCTGGAGTAGTCTACTTCTTTAGGCTCTGGAACTTTTTGTATTAGTTGTTGTAACCAATGGCCCTAGTTATATACGTTTAGGTTGCTATCAGTATGGTAATTAGTGTTATGATGTAACTAATTTGATGTCAGACTATTGGCGCCCCTTAAACTAAGATTTTTTTGAAGACCTAGATCTAATGTTTACTTTATTCGGCAGACTACTGATAGCTACAGTGGGAAGGTAAATACCATCCTGTACGTGCTTTCTAATGGAAATTTTAAATTTGGAAAAAATCTCAGGATACCTGCTACAAAATGTTTTAAAAGTAGTAACTAGTTTATCGTATAAAAAACCCTGTTTGACTAATCTACAGGTTAATTTGTGGTGTCTGGTGTAAAAACTCTCGTAACTATCGCATATGCGCCCTATTCTAATTAACTGAGAGATATAAACCCCATAGGCTGGTTTGCTAGGTATATTGCTATCCATGTGAGGGAAATTGACTATGTGAAAACTAAAATTATCGCGCTTGTCAAAAACTGCCGTGGTAAATCTCCTATCGCTAATGTTTATTTCTAAGTCTAAATAAGAAAGCCTACTATCTGTTTCCGTGGTCCTTTTTAGTTCTAATTGTCGCGGGTATATATTCCTAATTTCCTGCTCAAAAGTTGGATTGTTAAGTGTAAGTAGGTCGTCAATGTATCGAAAAGTGTTACTAAAAATTTTTGCTATTTGACTATGATGTTTAAGTTTTTCTTTCATGAAATTGTACTCGTAATAAAAAAGAAAAAGGTTTGCTAGAAGTGGGGCACAGTCAGTGCCCATCGGTATGCCTATTGTTTGCCTAAAAATTTTGTTTCCGACTTGAATGTAGATATTATCCACGAGAAATTTTATTAGTTTGACCAGTTGGTCCTCGGTAATACTATATTCACGTGTTAATACTGTGTTTGACCAGTACGCTGTGCCATCGCCCTGCACTACTAAATATATGGCAGACTAGCGTATGTTGGACCAGTGTAACTTGGATCGGATGTATAGGTCTCAATATACGAACCAGAACTGGTACTATCAGAATCTGCATTTCCGCTGACTTTCGTATCTGGTGTATCGAGTCGTGTTGCATCTGAATCAAACTCATCATCACTGACTGACCTCACATTATCAGGGTCAAAAGCCTTATCCGGTGTATAGAGTATGGTATCATCAGAATCAGGTTCATAGCTTAGCTTAGGACTGTGGCTGGATGTTTCAAGATCACAGTCTAGCGTTTGGACATCGATGCTGTCATCTGCTAGGTGTGTCTGTGTACCTACATCCTTGGTCACACTAGTTAAGTCATCTGTGTCTGTGGCTACATCCTTCATAGTCTTCTTATGTAGTGCGACCTAAGATAATAATATTATTATTTAATCATTTTTTAGCACTAACGGTTGTGTGCCTATATTATTGTACTCGTAAATTTTATAAATGTACATATATGTGTACCTTAATCTCTAGATAACTTGTCATTGTGTAGATGATGTTCTCCAGGTACTCAGGTTTACAAATTGCTCACTTGCTAACGATAAACACACCTATCTTCCAGTGCAGCTTTCATGCCATGTGCTCAGCCTGACAACTTATTGTGATGATACTTTTCCATAATATAGATAGTTTTAGACGTAGATACATTTGGTATATATTTTAGATCTATACAGGGCAAACATTAGTATGTATGAATATAATCTACAATTAATATCACATTTAGATTGTCTAAAAAATCTATGGCATTTCTATACTTAGTGGATATACAATTTTTAGACACATGTAATAATCAAAGACACTTTTTTAACTGATTTTGAATTGATCTAAGATTGATCGTAAAATGTTGAACACTTTGGTGTTTCTATTTACACTGTTTTTAGATAAATCTAAATAGTGTTAAAAACTTTTAGACAGAATTCAAATTAGTGTCACAACCACATACAAATTCCATACACTTTTATTATATTTTTCATACCTATGCCTGGCATAGTGCCTCGTCCTCAGATTGCGTCCAGTTTCTCCAATATATACCTTGGTGCAGTCTGTGCATGGAACTTCGTAGATCACTCCTTTTTTTTAGCTCTTCAGGTATTTTTGTCTTCTCTTTCATCAGCATCTGTCTCAGGGTGTTCTGGGATTTGAAAGCGGTCTGGATTCCAAGGGGGGCACAGACCCTGTCGATTCTTTCACTGACTCCTTTGATATATGGTAGGAGTAGCATTATTCTTTTTCTTTCTCTTTGCTGTGTGACCCTAGCCAAGTGCGAGAAGGATTGATACATCATAAGGAAACACAGACCGTATCTTCAACCACAATGCTCAATACCACCTCAGCTCTACGGACTACCGAAGATTCACAAGGAAGGAGTACCACTAAGGCCAATTGTTTCAACCATCGGATCACCATCATACCGATTATCAAAGCTACTAGCGAAGATTATCACCCCTCTCAGTGGCAAGACGGAGTCCTACATTAAGAACTCAGCTGACTTTGCCAAAAAAGCACGAGAAACAACCCTAGAGGGAGATGAGAAACTCGTGAGCTTTGACATCGTGAGCTTGTTCACGAGAGTACCAGTGACCGAAGCAATTGAGATGATCGCCCGCCAACTATCAGTAGATGATACACTCGACGAAAGAACAGGCATACCCCCCAGAGGAGATCTGCAGTCTGACCACCATGTACCTGAAGTCGACCTACTTCTAATTTGGCGAATTTTTCTATGAACAGCTAGACAGCGCAGCAATGGGGTCCCCCCTATCCCTGGTCGTAGCCAACATCTATATGGAAGAGCTGGAGACGAAGGCCCTGAACTCCACCATACACCGACCGAGATTATGGACCAGATACGTCGACACATTTGTGATTTGGCCACACGATGAAGCCAAGCTCCGCAACTTCCGTGAACATCTCAACCGACAACACATGGCGATCAAATTCACCATTGAGGAAGAGGTAAACGGGAGGATCCCATTCCTAGATGTACTAGTCACCAGAGAGGGAAACAGTCTCAAGACCTCTGTGTACCAGAAACCCACTCACACGGACCGATACATCAACTTCAACTCACACCACCACCCACGAGTCTTGAGGGGGGTCATCCAGTGCCTCAGGGACAGAGCACACGAACTTTGCGATAGAGAATCCAGGACGGATGAGCTAAAACACCTAGAGATGGTATTCACTGCAAACGGATACCCCAAGCCCCTCACCAGACGCACCATCAACAAAACCCGAAAAGATCCCCACCAACAAAAGGAGCCAAAAGAGGAGGAAGAAAAGAAAACAATGCTAGTCCTACCATATATCAAAGGAGTCAGTGAAAGAATCGACATGGTCTGTGCCCCCCTTGGAATCCAGACCACTTTCAAATCCCAGAACACCCTGAGATAGATGCTGATGAAAGTGAAGACAAAAACACCTAAAGATATAAAAAAAAAGGAGTGATATACGAAATTCCATGCACAGACTGCACCAAGGTATATATTGGAGAAACTGGACGCAATCTGAGGACGAGGCTGAAAGAACACAAGTATGCAGTGAAGAGAAACGATGACAGAAACAGCATAGCGGTGCATGCCCAGAGGAGTGGACACAGAGTAGACTGGGAGGCTGCAAGGATCAGAGCCATGGAGGATCACACAGCAAAGAGGAAGGTGTTGGAAGCAATAGCCATCCAAGAGAGCGAATGCACCAGCAACCTGGACGTGGGACTAACCCTGAACCCAATCTGGAGACCTCTCCTTAAAACACAACCCTCCAGTATCATAAGAACTCACGATCATCCAATCATGCTGAACTCAAAACTTTTCCATATTCCATCATAATCATCATATCTACACATGCGTGTTCTATTTAAGTACTTTGTGCTACTGTATGTGTTCAGTTTTCGACTGAAGAAGGTCCGCGGACCGAAACGTATTGAAATTTGATGATATTCTTTGATGTACTACGTTCAAGTTCAATAATCTAACAACAATTCAAGTACGTAGTAATGAGCCTGTATAGCAAGTATCTGTTTGCATGGGCGATGGAAATGGTGAGCAATGGCAGCATCAGTCATGTGCACATCAGCTTTATGCTGGCTGGGCACACAAAGTTTGCGCCTGATCGCCTCTTTGCTACAACTGGGAATGCATACAAGTCGGCTGATGTGTTTACCATTGATGAGCTGTAGGCCTTGTGTGCAGAGAGCATCATCGAGACCGGTGAGAAAGTGTTGGTGTGGAGGGATATCCTTGGAGTTAAATACTCTGATCTCCCAGGAGTGCGGAAGCTTCACGACTTTCTGATTGTAAAAGCGCACGATGGCCAGGTGGTGATGGTCAGAGAGAGGTGTTTCACTGGCGTCTGGAGAGCATCACCCCTGCGAGTTGTGAATCCCTCAGCTCCAGGCACTCCTGATGTCACCTATAAACATGCACGTACTCACAACATCAAAGAGGTCAAAATGGCCAACATGTTGACCATGTACGATAGCTTCATCTCACCTAGTCGACGTCCTGACTATTAACCACCATACAGGCAACCTGCTGTCATCCCTTCTGTCAGTCCTGCTTCAACAGCAATGTCAGGATCAGCCTCCGCTCTTCCAAGAAAGCGCAAGCAAAGCTGGTGCACTTTGGTAGGATGTGATGGTACTGGTCATCGCAACAAGACCAGATGGAGTGAGGGCCACTCTACCAAGGCAGGATGTCCTAGAATCCATGGATCAACCTAGACAATGTTATAACCTTTGTAAGTAGTATGCTTGTGATAATAATATTATGCTTGTGATAATATTATGCTGTACATGTGGTGCATGTATCTAATTAAAGCGCACCACTGCCTTTTTACTTCTCCTGCTATGGCTTAGCTTATGGCCTTCTCTTGTAATAATTTCTTTCTGGCCTTAATAATGAACACATTGTGGAGTACTGGTGTAACACAAGTGATCACCAAAGTGAATCACGAGTTGGGTAAGTCATGCATGTGGCTACTTTGCTAGCAGCTATCTGTGGCATGCATAGGACGTTTAATAGATAATGTTCTATGCCCATAGGACTCTTTTATAATACTGTAAAGGCCGTAAACTACTTACTAACTTACCTTGTTGACGTCGAAGATCTGTTCCTCCCCTCCTCTGTAACGCACGATCTTGATGATTCAATAAGGAATACTGCGCACATGCATACTTCAATTATTGTTCAAAGGCGTGGCAACGAGCGTTTTTTGCTTCCGTGTAACTTGGCGTATAGAGACCGAATCGGTCTCCACGTCGATCGCCAAGCAGAGGACACCCCAAAGTAACCTTTGCATTAAAAAACTCAATTTTAGCGCTCGTGGAATAATCGATTTCTACCCTGGATTGCCACATGTGCGTATAGCGGGAAATTTTCGACGGTAGCGATTGTCGCGGATGTGGCTTTTTCGCGTTTTGATTTTCGAGGATCAGCCCTGAGGCAAAGCCACACCCCCAAATTGGAATAAAAACCACGCCCCTCTTCTTTCACACGTGCGTGCAAATCATAGCAGATAGTGTTAACACGAGCTAAATGTCTGAACTACGAAGCTGTGTTGTGGAGGCGACGTGGCTACCACGAGTATCAAAGCATTTGGGAGGCTGAAGTTGAAGAAAATCTGACGTGTATCCGAGAGCCCGACACTTGGAACAGGGACCACACTTCTTAATGATAGAATTTCAAGAGGCATCAGAGTGAGAAGTCATGCCAGTCGTGAGTTAGCCCTGGATAAGATGTAAGAAGAATGACAAAAATGCACATTCTTTTACAAACTTAAAAGTAGCTGATTCAGGCATACCTTATTGTTTTTATGGATGTTTCGGGGCTTGATAGATAGATATTCTGGTATAGATAATGAATATAAAAGTCAAAAACCTTAAAATTCAAAGTGATCAACTTTTTGGTTTGTATTAAACATATATGGCATATTCGGGCCATTCCTACTTATAGTCTACTGGCTCTGTCATACTGTGGCTGTGGCTATTGTGTGTGAAATTTGGCTATAAAATAAATGATCTAGTACCCAATTTGGCTATTATATTTTAATAGCTTCGGAAACCCCCAAAAATGGACATAGTTGACAGGCCCCAGCCTTAATATAACTAATTGAAGTTGAAGTATAGGTCAACTATGTAAATTAGTTCAATTTTGAAAAAAATAATAATAGTTGACAGTCAATATTATATGTAAACTTATCCAATACTGCACCATACTGGGTATTTGCTATAAAACAAAGGGGCCCATGGCCTGAGCAACAGTGCACTGATATGTGACCGGATTTGGGAAAATCCTCTGTAAGGGATCCGCGCGCGATTCGCGCAATGCGCGTTTTTAGTAGCTCATGTCAAAATTTGTCAAACTCCAGATTTTGTCATGTCGAACCCTTCTTCTAATTGTTGCCATTGTCTACGGAGGCTAGTCATGCTATACAAAGGCGAAATGTGACTGGATCTGAGAAAACGCGGCATACCGTATAGCGGGAAATTTTTGAGGGTATTAATTTTCGCTGTATTTGCGGATCAGGGGGAATCCGCAAAAGTTTATACCTCGAATTTTTAAAACTTACAACCACTTCCCAATTGCAAGCCGGCCGGCCGGCCAGCGCTTTTTACGTCACGTACATGCAAGTAAATGCCGTCATGTCATGTGACTCTTCATCCGCGAATTCAGAGTCTAAAGCCGATTACGTGTGTTCCAACCTTAAATTTTGTATTATTGTAATTGATCTCTGAAATAAATAACATGACCTTTGTACTATTGTGATTGTGGAAGTTAAGGCACCGTTAAATTGTGTGGGCGTGAGCGTGAGGATTGGCTAATTCAATTAGTGAATCGTGAAGGGGCGTGGCCGAAGAGGCCATACGATTGCTTTTGGTTGAAGGTGGGCGTGTCCAGAATCGGCCAGGGATGATTATGCGCGTGTAATTAGCGAGCGGAAGTGGCCCCTGAAGAAAACACCAGTAATTGCCCACATCAAAGCAAGATCAAAGCATTCTTTCTTAGCTATTAACCACGACGACTTTAAAAAAGCTAGTTACGCCTAATTAAGCATGTGGGCGTGTTCCTGGCACTGTGCAGTGTGTGCGTGTGCGTTAATGCAGGTTTTATTGCTTCTGATTGGGCGTGGCTTCACGGACCAGTGCTTGGATATCGGTGCCTTGGACTTGGCCTTAGCGATATGTGGGCATGTCCCGGAAGCGGTGGTGACCTTTGAACCCCGCGAGGAGGCTTTGGGGGCGTTGCAGGAGGTCAAAGGTGAGGCCGTGTCAGTTAATGAGGCACTGTACGCCGGTGTGATCGAGGGGACCGTACGGCTGGACGGAAGCTGACGATGATTTGAAGCGGATGTGGTTGCTATGGCGTGTTGTTGCCCCGCCCACACAGGAAATGAGGTGAGCTCTTGTGTGGGCGGTGTGGCAGAACGGCCTTGAAGTGTTTGTGTGTGTTTTGGCCTTGAGGAAGCTGTGTGTTTTAATTGGGATTGATTGTGGGCTTCCGGTGGACATCCGGTGGCCAGTCGGCACTTGATTGAGAATGGTGGTCCTTGAGGCATGGGGTCGTGCTATTTTGGGCGTGGCCTGGCCCCTCCCTTCCGGCTCGGCTTCCGGTCCATTGAGGATATTAAATGAACACTTCCGGCTCTAGCAGCCACACCCGAGACCTGGACAATTAAAAGGGCATGGTCACACAACATGTACCTCACTAATGACTGATGTGGTTTAGGTGTCATATTCCCCACCTCACGCCCACGCAATTTAATTATAGAGTCGGTAGACTCTATAAGTAGGGATGACCCGGATATGCCATATATGTGATACATTACAAATACCCAAATATCTCAATACAGGTAACTTTGTGAACTTTCTAAGTGTCAAAATTGGAATCTCCAGAAAATTTTGCATCTAGCAAGTCCAAGATCATTCATCAAAACAATTGTACATGCCAGAACCATATGTTTGAAAAATAGCCCATTTCTCAATCTTTCTTTCTTTCTAGTTTCTTTGGTTAGCTCAAGATTGCCTCAACCGCTCATCTTACTTTGAGTATAAATCCATTCTCTTTTGTAGCGCGCAGTGCAGTGGCACGCTAAATTTGCATAATCTTCACATTTACGTAAAAGTGGGTGTGTACAGTACAATGACAATTACTGGGTGTGTCTGGTATGCCATTTTGCGATATAATGCGCATGCCCATATTATGTTGCCATGGTGCAGTCATGTGACAGAAGTCACCGCGCCTGGCGCCCCGCCTTACAATTACAGGGGCTGCTAAGTAACCGTTGCTATAGTGCTATGTGTCGTCTCTGTTTGTCACTGGACTCAACTCCTTGCTGTTTGTCACCGGACTTGACTTATCGCTGTTTGTTACTGGACTCAATTCCTCGCTGTTTGTCACCGGACTTAACTTCTCGCTGTTTGTCACCGGACTTAACTTCTCGCTATCGCCCAAACAATCCGCCTGCTATTAACTTTAGTAAAATTAATACCAATTTCATTCAGCCTGCTATTATCGTTCGTAAGTGAACACTTGGTAACAAAACTTCAACCTCCATCCTTTCACCTCTGAACCAAAACCTTCATTTTAATACAAATCAAGTAACCAAGAGACGAGCTATTAACCCTTCGCATCAAACCACAGGTATGATAATAATAATAATTATGCACATGCTATTATTTATCATAGGTGCTACTTTTGTGATAGATATAGACACTCAATTCTACCTAGTACTACCTGGCTATTACAGTGGAACAACTATAAAGATAAGTTTATTCAGTTACAGTAGTCACTGGTAGTATTAAAGGGACTACTGTAACAGACTAACAGGTATAGCTACTAAGACAGCTACCGTATAGCGGGAAATTTTCGAGGGAGAAAACTTTCACGAATTTCGTGATTTTTCAGCCATCCGCGAAAGTTTTCTCCACGAAATTCTAGGCATGCCACACCCATTATGCGACCAGTTTAACGTTCCGCGAAAGTTTTCTCCACGAAATGCTCTTTTCCTACCGATCCGCGAAAGTTTTCTCCCTCGAAAATTTCCCGCTGTACGGTATGCCTTCAGCCAGGACTTTAAGGGCCAAAAAAAAAAAGTATTACGTACATAATGCTAATGAAATCTAAAGCAAACATAAGCAGTACTATGAACAATCGGGAAAAGACAAGGCCAATCTTAACTACCAAAAAAATGAAACAAAAAAGGGCAGCCTCACGTGCCAACTCAAAGGCTAGTTATGACCGTGAGGCAGATAAAAAGAAGGCTGCTTCACGTGCTTACTCGAAGGCCAATTATGATCGTGAGTCAGATAAAAAGGCTGCTTCACATGCCTACTCAAAGGCTAGCTATAGCAGACAATCAGATAAAAGAAGACGGCCTCACGTGCCTACTCAAAGCCTTAAAAAAAGAAGGCAGCCTCACGTGCCTACTCAAAGGCACGTTATAGCATTGAACCACGGAAAAAAAAAACTCTTCTACACGTGCATATAACTCTTCTAAAAAGGATTCTATTTGTGCATTCCAAAGGGATAAATATGCACTGTCTGAGCCCAAATCTGTTGCAAAGGATGCCTATATCAAGGACTTGAAAAACATCATGCTAAGCAATCCTGAAGTAAAGTCAAGACTGTAGTGAAAAGAGTGACTGGCAAAGCAGTTTGTAGTGTAGCAGCTAAGAGGCTGGTAACTAAAGCTTTACAGGTACGTAAAGAGCATGCAGGGTCACTACTCAAAATTGTCAGAACAGTTCAAAGCATGCAAATCAAATGAGCTGAAGATTTTGGGCAGGGTTGTCACACAGCTTCGACAGAACCCTACTTTTATGATTCAGCTTACGAGCCTGTAAAGATAGACTATGCCTTGCCAATAGACGTATGTGGAAAGTGTGTGTTGGCCAGTGAAATCACTGATGTTGATAAGACTACCAAAGGCAGTAGCAAACCCAAGCCTATGAAGTGGGCATGCACTATTGAATGCAAAAAACTCAAGTGCATGCCATTATTGAGTCATTTGACCAGCCCGTACAGGAGGTGCGGCAAGCCTTAGACGTTTGTGACAGTAACTGTCCCAATCTGCACTTCACTTCACAAAACATATACATAGGGTTGTTGTTGACCATAAAAGTGATCCCTCAGTTAGCTCTGATGATGGGGAGTGTCAATGTATACGAGAAAGAGATCGGTATTGACCGTCAAGGTCATCCCCTGATTTGTTCCAATGATGGGGGGTGTCGCAGTAAAATACGTATACTCAGAGACGCTGCAACGCATTACCCATTGTTGACTAAACTACTGCGTCTTGTGTATAGTGCTGTGAATAGTCACAAGTGTGTGTGAAACATTGATAATGCTCTGTCAGCTGGTGATTACCACACCCTTATGGATATCACCAACTTGAATGATTTTGAAGCCATGCTTAGTAATGAGGTTGAATCCACGTACGAGCAGTGCGCAGATTCTGCTGACTCTGACCTAGTACAGCCTGGTATAGAAATGAAACTGCTGACTAAGCATGCTCAGTTAATAGCTGATCTAGAGAAAGAAAATGAAGATGACCCGGAGCATGTGTGCTGTAGCTGTGAGTGCCTGTGTCAGAGAAAAAGTGTGACACGAGTCAAACTCTCTGACAATCTTAGTGAGGACATGTGGCCTACACTAAACCAGTACGTACTAGAGGTAAACCCTGCTGCTGATGACCAGACACTGTATATGTGCAACTATTGCAAGTCTAGCATCAGGAAAAATAAATTGCCTCCACGTTGTGTCCTCAATGGGTAAGAAACAGTCCCCATTCCACCTGAACTGTCGAAGCTAGATACTTTGAGTAGCCAGCTAATTCAGTGTGCTAAATGTTACCAGACTGTGATCAGACTCGGTACATACACTGCTAAGGTACCAGTCTACAATTCACTCAAAGTGTGCAAGGGAACAATGTTCTTTCTTCCATTGCCATTGAATAAGACACTTGAAACTCTGGATCAGGTTGAGAGCCGCAGCAATGGGGCATTGTCTTTGCCTGACCCAGAGTTGTATGTATATCATAGTGAATGGAAAACCAACCACCTCTAAGGTTGTGTGGCGTAGCCTGGTCAACGTGGACAACGTTAAGACAGCCGTACAGAAGCTTAGGAAGATCAACTGGCTGTATAGTGAAGTGAAAGATGATTCTGTTGACAATGCATGCTTCCAAAAAAGTCATAGAGATTGCTGACAATGCCTCTAGTACTATGCTAGACAAAGCGAATGAGCATGATATATCTGGCTTTCAGGCTTTCACGATCAGAAATCTTGACAACAAGCTGTCGACTGAATCTGACATTGAACAATACAAACTGTTGAGTGTCAGAGAAGATCCCATTGACAATCGACAGCAGCACCTCGATGTAATGTGCTTTCCCAAGTTGTATCCCACTGGAAAATTTGGTAAATACCATCCACGTGATGTGAAAATCTCCCATAGTGAGTTCGACAAATCGAGGTTGCTCAATAAAGATTCCCGCTTCAGAAAAGACCCACAGTATGTGTTTTATTTACTGTGGCAGAAAGAAATGCGAGAGCTTTCAGCCGGTGTGTACAATATGTGACCGTCTATGGGAAAACCGCCATATGGGATTTTTTGTGAAAGTTTAGTTTGATGCATCTATGATAAGCTCTACCATAGAGCTAACTCACGTTCAAGTTCTAGACCGATCATGCGCTTCGTTGTGGAGATACAGCGCTTTGTTTGCGATCGCGCCACACCCCCAATAATCGAGAAATTATGGTCCAAAGGCGTTGCTATGCACGCGTATGGCGTTTCCACATACTACGCGTGACCCGAAAATCAATTAAATGGACCTGGGCGGAGCCGTTCAAATGAACGTAAAGATCGAGCAAGAGTTGAATTTCGTTGTTGACAACAACAGCCGATTGTTCTTAGATGCCCAAGAAGCTAAAAAGGTGAACGAACGTACAGTAGATCGATGAATCTAGCTGTATCAAGGTAGAGAATTCTAATTACCGCCCATAGCAACGGGCTTCGTGTACGGTGGCTGTGCCGACTAGGTGGGTCAAAATGAAGGCTTACTTCGCCTTCGTATAGCACGACTAGCCTCCGTAGAAGACGGCAACAGTTAGAAGAAGGGTTGTTCGACATGTATATGACAAAATCTGGACTTTGACAAATTTCTAACTGAGCTACTAAAAACGCGCATTGCGCGAATAGCGCGTGGATCCCATATGCCGGGTTTTCCCGTAGACGGTCACATATGTTGAAACAGTCTAGAAGAAGCCAGCCTATGACTGTTGGTACACTCTTGAGCAACATACAGGCCAATAATGAGCAACTCGAAGCGAATCTGTGCACAATGCTTCAGTCTGTACGCGGCACAAAACAGTATTGGTTTGTGAGAAAGAGTGAACTGAGGTGTATGATACGCGAGTGGGGTTCACCCACACTGTTTCTCACATTTAGCTGTGCCGAGTACGAGTCCCCTGACATTGAAAACTACCTCAGAAAGGTAAATGATGTTCCCCCTACCTACAACGTAGGGAAGCTTTGCACAGAGGACCCGATTCGGTGTCACGAAAGTTTAGTCAAAAATTCCACTCTTTCTTTCAAAGGGTAGTGAAGAAAGGAGAGGTGCTTGGTACGGTAGACCACTTTTACTGGAAAAAGGAATACCAAGCGCGTGGTGCCCCACACTATCATGTCCTACTGTGGATCAAAGATGCACCAGTGATAGGTCAAGATGACCCCGACGAGGTGCTAGGGTGGATTCAGGAGAGGATAACCTGTCACATTCCTAATAAGGAATCCGATCCTGAATTGTACAACCTAGTCACCAGGTATCAGATGCAAGCGCAAAAGAAAGTGTGGTAACGTGTTTATTACCAGATGTAAATTGGGTTTTCCACGGATACCTTGTGAGAGCGCCAAGTTGAATCCTGTTACCGACAGTCTCAAGTCACGTAGCAAAATATACCAGTTGGCACGTGCGGAGTCAGAGACTAGAGTCAATGACTATAACCCACTCTTGCTATTGCTATGGAAGGCCAACATTGACATTCAGTTTGTAGCAGAGTCATCGCTAGCTCTAGCTCACTATGTTAGTGGTTATGTCACTAAGGCTGAGAAAAGTAACATGCAAGAGATTTGGCAGGAGGTGAGTGACAATAAGAGCATATACAGTTGGCTCTGGAGCTTTGGTGTACGGAGTTTGCGCTCTAGAGAGTGCGGCTTGTACGAGGCCAGCAATTTGTTGCTTGGCGATCACCTCACCGAAAAATCCGCTACTGTCAAGTGGATAGACATGTCCATGCCACAGAAAAGGAGCCGTCGGCTGAAGGACCAGAGAGTTGGAACAGCTGGCCCAGCATGATCCAAACAACAAGGATATATATGAAGAGAGTCTATTGGACACACTATCCCAAGAGCCGGATAGTCTGGAAGACGTCTGTCTCTACGACTTGGTGGCCAACTACTCGTGGCAAAGTACTGACGATAACGGAAAAAGGCAGTATACCAAGCTCAAAAAGCCATATCTTCCAAACCACAAATTGTTTGATCCTCAAAAGGAGAATCAACGAGAGGACTACTACTCTCTCATACTTCTCTTTGTTCCATTCAGAGAAGAAATTAGTCTGCGTCTCGAGAATGAAGCGGCAGAGGAGGCCTTTCACAGGCTGATGAACGAGGACAGCTCTGCCTACCATGACAAATTGCAAAAGATCTTGGATGCACAGTCAAAGATGACAGAGATCAACGAGGCCAGAAAGGCTGATGGTGAGGAAAAGAGGGTCAACAAAGAGGAGTGACTTCAAGTCACTTCGAATGTTTGTCAGTGGTGTAGGTGGTACGGGTAAATCTTTCCTAATTGAAGCCATTAAGCTCTTGGTAGGAAGGATTTGGCCATCAAAAGAAGTGATGGTGGCTGTCGCTGCACCCACTGGTTTAGCTGCTTTCAACGTTGGAGGTCTGACCATTCATAGGCTCTTTCAGCTGCCCATAGAGCATGAGGGTAAGTCGGCTGAATATTGGTCGCTATCTAAAGTCTCGCAGGTCATGAAGACCAAATTGCACAGTGTGAAATCGATAGTTGTGGATGAAATATCCATGGTGTCCAGTCTCACATTGACGTACATGCATTTGAGACTGGAAGAGCTGTTCGGTGGTGATGAGTGGTTTGGTTGTAGGAATATGATGTTTGTTGGAGATCTACTTTAACTACAACCAGTAAATGGAAATCCTGTATTTCAAAACATCACACCAAAAGCACTTCTGCACAAACTGGGGTGCACTGCGTCGGTTAACATTTGGCGAGACTCGGTTGCTTACGACGAGCTCACCATTAACGAGCGCCAGAAGAGTGACGCAGAATGGACCTTATGCAGAAAAACGATTCTAATTAACGCACACGCACGCCAGGGGTACTGCGCGTGCTACAGCTGTAGCCCAAAATTTTACATGAAATGCACATTTTCATACCGCCCAAAAATAGCTGTTACTACAGACTGTAACTCTCTGGGTACAAAACTGCAAAGAACTACTCTAAAGTGGGTGAGACAGCATGATTCTGATTCATTCCTACCGGGAGAAATCCGAGTTTTACTGAGGGTAGTTCCGTGGCCGGCCAATTTTAAGCCCAGTCGGTATGCTGGATCCACCAGTTCCACAAAAAGGCCCCTTTCTGGCTGTTTGCAGCTACGTGAGTTCTAGCGATGTCAGTTGCATTGCTCGCATGTGGTAAAGGTGGTTAGGCGGGGCTTATCAGGATTCTAGGAACCAGGAAACCACATTGGTTAATTGCATTCCTGTGGAGTAGTAGCATGCTTCATTACACACTTGCATTTCCACAGGCATGGTGCACAATTGTATTGTTCCAGGATGTGCAAACAGATCAAATTAACTAGAATGCAAGGGGATTAAGTTCTATACTCTACCAAAAGCCAAGAAACTTCTTCAAACCTGGTTATCACTCATAGGACGTAGATTATCTGAAATTAGTCTTCATAGCAGGATATGCAGCCAACACTTCATTGACGGAATTAAAAACAAGGATTCTGTACCCCAGGTATTTTCCTGGCAAAAGCGATCAGCAACCACTTCTACATCCATGTCTACACCTACACATGCACATGTACGTATACTTTCTCCCACTGATATCGTGTATCATGATCACACATACTTTGCACAGCTACCAGACTTACCTTCTACACAACTAACACCACTTACGGAATTTTCTGTAGCCTTATCTCCATTTACACTTGATGTAAGCACACAAACAAGTTCATCACACTTTTGCATTGAGGATATTGCTGACGATGATGCTGCAGTTCACTTCTATACAGAGTTTAGTGATTATCGGACGTTAATAATATGCTTTGAATTCTTTGGCAAGGCTGTTGATCACCTTAAGTATTGGGGAAGTAAATCTACTGTTTCATCAATGGAAAAACGTGGTACATCTCGTTCACTCTCGCCTTTGAACGAATTTTTTTTAGTCCTTTGCCGCTTGCGATGTGGTATCATGGAATTGCTTTTCGGTTTAAGGTCAATCAACTGTGTCAAGAATTATCATTACTTGGATTAATTTTCTCTATTGTAAATTTAAGGATTTGAATATATGGCCATCTAGACAGCAAGTAAATCACTATATGCCTCGATTATTTAAAGATTATTATCCGACAACTAGATGTATAATAGATGCAACAGAGCTATTTATTCAATCACCGTCTAATCCGCAGGCACAACAGCTTACATTCTCATCTTACAAGAATCATAACACCCTCAAGGCTTTAGTTTGCATAACACCATCATCAGGAGCACTTTCTTTCGTATCCAAGTTACATGGAGGCAGCACATCCGATAGGGAACTGTTTGAGAGATCTGGCTTGCTCAGCTTACTCGAGCCAGGTGATTCGATTATGGCCGATCGTGGTTTCACCATAGCTGATCTTCTCGATACAAAAGGGGTTAGTCTCAACATACCTCCTATGAAAGTTGGTGAGCAGCTGTCTGACACTGAGCTAGTCGCCACACGTAGGATAGCTGCCTTAAGAATACACGTTGAGAGAGCACTTGGTAGAATTAAAAATTATAAAATACTTAATGACATTCCTAACAACATGAGCAAGATATCAGATCAAATATTTTTTATATGCTGCATCTTATGTAACTTTACTTCACCTCTTTGTACAAAATAATTTTTGTCCTCAACTCCTATAATATTATTAATTAAATTTTATGGTCATGTTTTTACCCATAAATTTCCACATCAAAGATTACTGTGGTTCTTACAGCACATGTTCTACCAGAATAAAGAATAAAACTTAGGGGGAATATAGGGGTACTTGGGAATAATCAGTAGGAAGTTCTGGGTATTTAGGATAAACGATTTCAGGCAACATAAAAAAAATTAGTTAGAAAGGGAAAGCACTTCGTTGTCCAAAAGGTTTCGTCAAATCCCACTGTTATCGTTATAAAATTTGTAGGGGTCCACACAACAAAATCACAAATGTGAATGCCCGTCACCGCCATTTGACCTTGAATCTGAAAATAATAGTCATGGTTAGTCTTCAGCATGGGTTTCCCATCCTCAAGTGATACGCAGAATGAAGGGTCATCATACATTTCCTCAACAGATTTATTTCGCGCCTTATATGGACATTTAACCTCGATAAGACAAATGGGGTCTTCACTGCTGTCTTTTACTACACCATCAGGGGAAGCTCCAAGGTACCCACAGTCACTGGTGCACACTCCCATCTGATTAACTGTATAACTACTATCGAGTGTCAATCTATATGCTTCAAGGGCATCGGACTCATGCTGCTGACCCCATATGAGTGCCAGGACAGGTCCAGTGACTTTTGGATACAGTAATTGCTGTACCAGATTTGTGTGGTTGCGACAGCGTTTGATGACAGTACCAAACTTAGAAGCAGTTATTCTACACAGTCTCTCCTCTTGCCATCGTCTGCATAAGCGTTGCGCTCTCGTTTCCTGTTCAATCAGAGACACTTGTGCACTTGAGTGTTGCAAACCTGCTAAAAATCCATTGCAGATACCCCTATGGACTTGCAGCTAACTGGCTGTGGCTGCATTGCAAGCTCATGTTGGACTCTATCCCTCAGTAAGGGTGGTGTCAATGGCAGAGACGGTGCAAGTGGTGGTGTTTCAGGAAGTGAGCATGGAAGAACGTGAAGCAGAGCAATATCCTTTTCTATCTTGCTTAATTTTTCTCGGAGCGATGAGATGTCAGCATCTGATGTCGAAGAAAGCTCAGTTGGACGAGGATCATAAGGAACATATCGCATCTGCTTCTTGCTCTTTCCAAATTCGGGTTTCACAAATGTTATGTCGTCCACATTGCAGGGTTCGAGCTTGCGCTTACGTGGTTGATTCCATTTCTGGAGTCGCGAAGTACATGAATCAGGTGAACGAAGTTGTTTAATTCTACTGAATTCTTCCAGGGCATAGCAGAGTGCAGAAATATGTTTGCAACTCCCAAAAGGACCTGAACCAGCTGGACAGGCACAGGTAGCTTGAGTGATACCAGCAGCACTATCTAAAGTTAGACTAATCTTATATAGGGTATCTTTCTTCATTTCCGGTAAACAGATGCATCTAATATCATGTGAAGTATCCTTACAAGTAATAAATATTGATTGAATGTGTCCCGCGTTAAATAAAGGATATGCGCGTGAATTTACGTTCTTGAAGTCATTTGCAGGTTTTCCGTCAGAAGTTATTCGGGTGACAAAGTAGTTGGTGAGGTTTGCAATCGTAAATATTGGCATGCATGTACAGGAGTCTTCTAGCTTGGTGGACTGTCCCTGTTGTGTTGACATGATCCTGTGCAAACCACATAAGTGTGTCAGTAATCAGATTACTTAGATTGTGGTTCAACATGCTACTACTCCACAGGAATGCAATTAACCAATGTGGTTTCCTGGTTCCTAGAATCCTGATAAGCCCCGCCTAACCACCTTTACCACATGCAAGCAATGCAACTGACATCGCTAGAACTCGCGTAGCTGCAAACAGCCAGAAAGGGGCCTTTTTGTGGAACTGGTGGATCCAAACATCGACTGGGCTTAAAATTGGCCGGCCACGGAACTACCCTCAGTAAAACTCGGATTTCTCCCGGTAGGAATGATAACTAAAAATCAGAATCATGCTGTCTCACTCACTTTAGAGTAGTTCTTTGCAGTTTTGTACCCAGAGAGTTACAGTCTGTAGTAACAGCTGTTTTTGGGCGGTATGAAAATGTGCATTTCATGTAAAATTTTGGGCTACAGCTGTAGCAGGCGCAGTACCCCTGGCGCACGTGTGCGTTAATTAGAATCGTTTTTCTGCATAAGGTCCATTCGCCACAATGCTGGACTGTGTGAGGCGCAGTTGTCCAACCAAAGAAACTATTTTAACACCTCAGCAAAGAGTCATTCAAGTACCTGAGGCTGAAAAATTCAATGAGCTGCAGCAGTTGGGTCAGGCACCTGTGTGTCTGTTCCCGACGAGAGAAATGTGCAAACAGTTTAACAGTGAAATGCTCCATCACGTGAGCAGTGAGGTACACGAAATAGTATGTACAGACGAAGTCGACCAAACTTCGTCAACAAAAAAATGGAACAAAAAGGCCATTGAGCAGCTGGAAAAGCTCAACGACTGTAGCAGGACAGCTGGCTTGGAAGCTAAGCTATTGCTAGCTGTCGGTGCACGAGTCATGCTACATCGTAACATTGATACCAAAACTGGACTGGTAAATGGTGCCCTCGGCATGGTACTTTCCATCTCAAGCAAACGTGTAACCGTCCAGTTCGATCACGTGAGCAAGCCTTGCGATGTGGACAAAGTATAAACTAAATTATGACCGGATTTGGGAAACCCCTCCGTATGGGATCCGCGCGCGATTCCCGCAATGCACGTTTTTAGTAGCTCAGGTCGAAATTGTCAAGTCCAGATTTTGTCATATACATTTCCAACAACCCTTCTTCTAACTGTTGCCGTCTTCTACGGAGGCTAGTCATGCTATACGAAGGCGAAATAAGCCTTCATTTTGACCCACCTAGTCGGCACAGCCGCCGTACCCGGAGGCCGTTGCTATGTGCGCTAATTAGAATTCTCTACCTAGATACAGCTAGATTCATCAAACTACTGTACGTTCGCTCACCTTTTTAGCTTCTTGGGCATCTAAGAACAATCGGCTGTCGTTATCAACAACGAAATTCAACTCTTGCTCGATCTTTACGTTCATTTCGAACGGCTCCGCCCAGGTTCATTTAATTGATTTCCGGGTCACGCGTAGTATGCGGAAACACCATATGCATGCGTAGCAACGCCTTTAGACCATAATTTTTTGATTACTGGGGGTGTGGCGCCATCGCAAACAAAGCGCTGTATCTCAACAACGAAGCGCGCGATCGGCCTAAGACTTGAATGCGGGTTAGCTCTATGCTAGAGCTTATCAACCATGCATCAAACTCAATTTTCTGAAAATATCCCATACGGAGGGTTTTCCCACATCCGGTCACAATTTATGGTCATGAAACCTTTTATGTATATAGAGAGCAGTTTCCGCTTACTCTGACATATGCGGTGACCATACATACACAAATGTCAAGGCCTGTCCTTAGACTGCTATTGTCGATCTGTCCAACAAGGAGGCATGTCATATGTGGCATTGTCGAGGGTGAGATCACTTGCTGGGTTGCATCTGTCGGCATTTGATCCAAAGTCCATCATAGTAAGTACTAGCTGCCTCCAGGAGGCTAATAGGTTGAACAGGAAAGATCTCCCTTTGTATCAAATGCCGTCCAAGGTACAACCCAGCAGTTCGGGTGTGAAACGTAAGCTCACTGGTAATAAAGAGGTTAATCCTGCCAAAAGGGTGAAGCTTGCGGTAGCCAAAGCGAAAAAAAACACTAAATAAGCCATTGCCTAAGCAAGTACAAACTTCGTCTACCAATACGAGGAAAAGGCCCCTGCCACTGAGCAGTGATTGTGATAGACCCAAAAAGGTGCCACGTGCTAGTGACCATGACATTGTACTTGTAAATGTACAGGGAGGAAGTGGAGCCTGTCCATTCAGATTCCATCCCATAGACGAAGCCTGGCTGCGTGCTGCATGCATGCCGCCGTGTTGGTGTTAATTTTGTGACAAAGTGTGACCTAGGTGAAGGCGGTCCCAATGTCCCTCTCACTCATCCACGTAGGTGCAGACTCATTAAAGGAGATGGCAACTGTTTGTTCCGTTCCTTTTCATATCTCATAACTGGAACTGAACAGCACGCGCAAGTGCGTCGGGCAATTCTCAACCACTTACGCGTTATTGAGCGTTGGAGGCCGCGTGTTCTGCTCATTTTTGTGCACCTACCTAGTACCTACCTCCTCTCTCTGGTTTTGCTGTCATCTCAAGGATCAGCTTGCGTGAGTAGTAAACAATATTAAATATTAATTATGATGTCCTGGTAGCCAGTAAAGGCAGGGCGCAATGATTGTTAGACTATCATAGTTCTAGGCACCCACAGCTGAGTGTATAGCTATATAGTATACTGTGGTGCAGGCGACCAACTTGCAGCTAGCTGTTGTTGGCTGAAACCAACCCTGCTTAGCGTCTGCTTTCTTGTGCTGCCTAGTATACTGATAATTATACCGAATTTTATGTTTAATGCAGAACAATGACAACTATACAGCAAAGGAAGATGACTACACAGAAAGAAAGGCATGAAGAACGGATCACCAATATTTTACAGGGTATAGCAAGATCACCTTATAAGCACACACCTATTTTCAATTCAGAAGATCAGTGTACCTGTGACAGTTCTGATGTTGACGTCTGTGCTCAGTGTCGTCCTGTACTAGTGAGATACGCAGACCCCTTCAAAACCATGGTTCACCAGGGAACTGCTCTGAAGAAACGAAAGCGTACCAACCCCAATCCTAAGCGCAGTGGTTCTATTCCATACAGGGATGTAAAGCAACAAAATGAGTGGCTGCAATCGAACGTATTCGACTCAATGGGCAATTACTTGTACTATTGTGCCTGCATTTGTGCTGCTTTCGGCATATCGAAGCAAAGACTTGCTCGCCAGAGGAAAATTAAGCGGCAGCAATCGCAGCATCCCATAGTGGAGATGTTTAAGGCACAGGTTGAAGATGAATTGCTTGGGAAATACGTGATAATGCCCGACTCGGAGGAATTGTCATTTAAGACATGGTGGCATTCGCTACCGGAATCAACTGGTTACTGTGAGATTGCCACATGTAGAACATGGAAATGCTGGCAAACCATCCAATTCAGCAAAAAAGCCTGTACTAGAGGCCTTCCTTGCATTTGTGGATGCAAATTGCGAGGCTAACAGACGTTCAGAGGATCCAACTCGCTACATTGTGTCTAAATTTTCCACAGTTCAAGCTCCCAAACCTGGCTGCTCTCGTTACCAAGAGCGTCTAAAGCGATCCGTAGTTGGCGAATTCAACCGTACACAGGGAAGCTGGAAGCGGCACTTGTTCAAATGGCTCCTCTCACAATTGGTTGAAAAAATATCGACCAAAACTATCTATTTGCCCCCATCAGGAGGATTATTGATACATGTTCCAAGCCTAAAGAAGGAATTAGGGCAAAACATACAATTAACCGTCTACTGGCTTCTGCCTCTACTGACCCAAGTGAGATCTCGCTCCTTGAAAATGACAAAATGTCCCTCAATCAGGCACTTGAGGATCATCGACACAAAGCGGCAGAAGCTCACAAGTACTATGTAGACACTACAAAATTGTGTGCAGAAGAATGGGCAGAAATTGCTGATCTAGAAGAGAGGGCAGACTCTCTATCACCTGAAGAAAATGAGCACTTGATTACAATGAAACGTAAGTTCAGTATTGTACTTTCAGCGGATTATCAAATGAGTAAAGTCATACCTTACTGGGGGGCATCGGAAGTACGCATTACTTACAAAAGCTATCGCACGACATTTATGGCATTGTAAACCACGCCACAAATGATAGTAAAGTCTATTTGATGAACGAGTAGGGCCTAAAAATACCGACCACACCATTTCCTATACTACTCAATACATTTCAACCTTACCCAGCTAGGTGAGACGAGTTCATCTCTTTCTTGGTCACACCTGCAGCACCAACAAAAATGCGTATCTGATGGGGTGGGCATGGGAAACTGTTGAGCAAGGACATCTGGATTTGTTCCGCATATCTTTTCTCATTGCTGGACATACGGATTTACTTTTCTCAAGAATTGCCAAGACGTACAACCGCTGTGATGTCTTTTTGACCATCGAACTAAAGAATGATATAATAGCCAATTATGCTGATATCACTGAGGATGATGGTTAAATAGTTCGAGTGTGGCGAGAGCCTCTGAGCACGAAGTACTCAAAGCTGCAAGGGATTAGGAGTCTCCACGACTTTGTTTTCTCCAAGCACTGTTTAACGGGAAGTTGTTCCAAGAGCACGTGCACAGTGCTATACCGGTCCTTTCATCCCGGCACTGATCCATGTCTTAGCTGGAAAGGATCGTTCAAGCAATGTCATTCCTGATGAGGAACAATCATACATAAGGCTGAACAGAAAACGGGCTCTTTCAGAGTCACACTTGATACAAATGTACCAGAATTTCATTCCTTCTGGACGTTGGCTACCATTTCTTTGATTCTGCCATGCTCAAACATTGATAATAATTATGTGTATCACTAATTTTAATTTCATTATTGCTCTCTTCATACAAAGTATAATAATCATCACAGTTTTAGTAAATTAAATAATGGGGAGACATCTTAGGCTTGCATTGAAGTGGTTGTAATTGATGAAAATTATGTTCAGTCTTCTCAAATCTTCCCCTGTGAACATCTGCAGAAAATTTGAGTTATGTGTGTGCCTAACGACTTAATTTTACTTGATGTATTCACATTTATTGCAAAGATAGTGATTCATCTCGCTGTATGGTATGCACTCATCAATCACGAGGCTATGCCACTAAAGTAAGTTTCCAATTACGCTATAATAAAAATATGCTAACTACAATTTTGTACTTCCATGCACATGGGATATATAAGTAAATTGGAAGCTTCACAGTGTAGTGTCAAAGCACAAATGTCGATGATTCAGCGATTCAGATGTGAGCATGGATATGCCAGAAACAGCAAATAGCCAAAAGGAATCAGAGTCTAGATGATTATTTCTCATTTACGTCTCTGAGTCAAAACGAATCTGATTGCCACTTTGACTGAAACCTTTGGAATGACAAAATCTAAAAAGAAATCATCAAAGCCACACTAGACAGCAAGGACACAGTAGTCATATGTAGTGGGAAGTCATGTTACCCACTTTGTCAGCAAAAGAAAGCCATCATTGTGTCATCCACATCTTGAATGCAGGATCAAGTAATTACCCTGACAATGACAAGTAAAGGGATTAAAGCTACCTATCTGGGTTTTGCACAGCTAAATGAAAAAGGTCAAGTTGAAATAGTTTTATGCCACATAATCAGGACAGACTACTTTTTGTGACACCAGAATTGATATCCAAGGATGAAAATCACAAACGCTAGTGGATGCAGACATGCTCAGTGTCATTGCTATAGATGAAGCACATATTATATTCTGTCAGATGCAAGAGTTTAGACATGCTTACAAAGAGCTGGAAATTTCAGTTTCCATCCACTCCTTTAATTATCTTGACTGCCACTGCTCCTTCTGTTGAGCACAGTATACACCAATTAGTACGTTCACCTGTCACTTCCAAAATCAGTATAAATCAACCAAATATTATTTTCCTTCAGTGCACAGAAATTCCAAGTGATGAGGATGCTGTAACATGCTTCGCTACTAGGGTCTCACAAATTATCCAGAATGAATAATATTCAATAACATATGTGACCGGATCTGAGAAAACCTGGCATATAGTCAAATGCACATTATGGTGCAATGTGCGTTTTTAGTATCAACAGTCAAAAAATATCAAAGTCCAGTTTTTGTCATATTTATGTCATAGAACCCTTCTACTAACTAGGGAGGGTAAACCTAAATTACCAAGGCAAACTAAGCCTTCATTTTGACCTACCTAGTCAGTACAGCTACTGTACACGGAGCCCGTTGCTATGGGCGCTAGTTAGAATTATCTACCTGGATACAGCTAGATTCATCGAACTACTGTATGTTTGCTCACCATTTTACCTTCTTGGGCATCAAAGAACAATTGGCGACTGTTGTCAATATCGAAATCCAACTCTTGCTCAATCTTTATGTTCATTTCGATCGACTCTGCCCAGGTCCATTTAATTGATTTCCGGTTCACGTGTAGTATACGGAAACACCATACGCGTACATAGCAACGCCTTTAGACAGTAATTTCTCGATTATTGAGGGTGTGGTGCAATCGCAAACAAAGCACTCTAGCTCCTCAGCCAAGCATGCATTGTGTCTCAAACTTGGAAGCAGGTTAGCCCTATGATACAGCTATCCAAATATACAGCTAACTAAATTTTCAAGGATTAACCAATATGGCAGGTTTTCTCAGATCCGGTCACATATGTGACCCACTATGGAAAAACCGACCACTTGAGTATAGATCGACGCAGAATTTACTGTAGAGTTCAATTGTCGAAGAGCCAGGCTCTAAAAAGCTTCCTAAGCCAAAAAATTGTACGCAGGTCACCTGTGCCTCAGTTCATAATTTTCAAGAAGCGGAGAGTTTTGTATGTACATAACTCAACGTTCAATGTTTCCGTATACGCTCCATACTGCACCACGCGGTTAGCGTGATAATGAATTTGCCGGGAAAGATGGCCACAGAGAGAGCGCCAGTACAGCAGTGCTGGTCTTAGGCGAGAGTAGCGATGACTCTGCACTTTGTAAGTTGTCTATGATTGTTCGTATAGCTAAGGCAGCATGTAATAAACACCCCTGGGTGTGATTCAACATGAAGTACTTCTGGCCAAGTACGAAGGAGTCACATGAGATAGCCATTCGCAGCTAGCTGTGAATTTTAATACTAGCTAGCTTTGTGTGTTGTTTGATGTGAACTATGGTCGTGAAAAGCTTTACCTTTATTGTAGAAAATGTGATTTTGAAGGCTCTATACTGCGCTGTGAGTCTACCAACTGATTGGATGTGATATTCTCACCGTGAGGATGAGTCTGCTCATCGTTTATATTTGGAAAGCTAAGGTACATGAATAGTTGAACAACAGATAGGGATAGTTTGTGTGCATGTTGAAGAGACTGAGTGTGTGTGTGTGTGCATGTGTACATATCTATGCATGCATGTACATGTATGTAGAAATTGGGGGGAGGGAGGAGAGATTGGAGTGACTGGCTTAGAGCCAGCGACAAACATGAGGAGAGTGTCGACTAGTCTTGCATCAGCTCGTGTACGGTGGGACAGTTGTATATACAAGCTGGCACATTTGAGTTTGGGGTTTGTATGGATGTAAATGACGGGGATAATGGCTGTTGACTCAACAGTGATTCTGAGACTGATACACTGACAAGGTCTTCTCAGTAGCTGTTTATGAAGTTTGCTGCACAGGTACTAGTTCCTTCATCCTCGTCCATAACCGTACAAGTATATAAGTTAACTCGGTATTTACCTCCTCTCTATCTTTCTAACTCTCTCTCTGTCTCTTACTTTGACTCTCTGTCTGTCTGTTCCCCCCCCCCCCTCCCCGTTCCATCTACCTCTTTCTCTCTTCCCCCCTCCCTCTTAGATTCTCTGAGTCTTCAGACAGCTCAAGGAACTGTTGTGCTCAAGGCTGTGGGCTCTGTCAGGCAGGATAGGGCTGCTGCTGTTCAGTTCCTGCGGTCTACATAGATAGTTATGCTTTGATATTGATTTTAGTAAACAATTCAATTCAGTATCATGACAGTGTATTGTATGATTAGGGGGTGGGTTGGATGGGTGGGACTGTATTCTTGATTGACTTCTGGTGCCGTCAATTGGGGAGCCGAGGGTGAGCGGCTGCTCTGTGTAGGCTCGAAAGCAAGACAAGGGCCTCGAGTCGGCCACTACTGACTTACTGCATTATGCTAGCTTGCTAAGCGCGGGTATCGTCATGGTGATCGACCGCGACTTGTAGATTTTAATTGATCGATAACACTGTAGGTCCGTTCATGTAGCTAGCTAAAACTGAACGCCATTCTTTCTTTCGAGCGGTACACACACTGAATAAGCTCGGATCGCACCAAAATTTTATAAGTGGATGGGCAAAGGACTATACTTTCAAAATATCCAAAGAAAAAAATTCTAAAAAATAACGTTGAGTCGAGTATCAAACCCCCTACTGCAAAATCATATTTTACTCAGCACTATTAAGGCCTGGGCCGTTTGATTGCATGCACGCCGCGTTCACTGAGCTGTAATTATATTCATTGAATCGTTACTATGGTGACGTCTATGAGTCACATGATCAAACGTCGACCGGATGCTTTAATCGCGCGATCGCAAAGATTGGAACATGGCAGCCTATGCCGCATTGACAGATCCAAAGGAAAAGCGGATCATGTAGGATATTGACTCCTATGTTCTAAAGCACCCATCTCGGATTCTGGGTTTCTCAGTGACATGCTTGACATTCCAACACCATAGGTGTCAACCGTCCCGATTTAGGTGGGACAGTACTGAATTCTGCTGCTGTGTCCCGCTGTCCCGCTGTGTTTGCCTATATTCCCGACCTTAAAAAGCTGCTAAGTAAGTTACTGTTTAATACACTGTGCATATCCACTTAGCGTAAGTCATCAATAGTCGACCACCTTTTATTGTCGACCGATATCTACTATACGGTGGTCTCGGGTGTGGTCGCATTTTGCCATGCACTATGAACGTATGGCGATGGTATTGATTTTGTGCATCCTACGTATATAAAAGGTTCACTCGATATAAAAACTTGATATTTATGATAATAGTAAGTAATAATCATGATGAAAGCATTATTTTAAGTATTTACTACTTGCATGCACATTTATTACAAAAATCGGCAATCGGTCGACATTACAAATTACTGGGCAGTCGACAACAGGTGGAAATGGTCGCCAATTCATAAAATCATGGGTCTAGCATACTTGCCTATAGTGACCTGCAGAAACGAGAGTAATACATGGTAAGTGGTCGTTTAATAGACAAATGAATTATCTACCGAATGGAGTTTGTTCGAGGTTCATAGCATATACAGAGCCCGAGTTACAGTTCCGAACGTCTTAGGCGGTCGAGAGTTGATGACTTACGCTACCTGTGCTCTTTGCCATGCCCATCCTTACCAGGTGTGCAGCATTTAGAACTGTGACATCACATTTGTACATACGGAGTGTACACATGAGATCAATTCTAATTCTTTAATACAAGAGCATGCAATTTTGCATGATGTCAACTATCAGGACATTGACTCATAGGATCAACTCTGTAAGAATTCAACTCGAACTCCTCAAATCAACCGTAGGTATTGATCAATTGATGCACACACCAATATGTCAGTTATCCTGATTCTGGACTAAGTTTTGATCATCCTGGACCTTTTAACGGTGTTGTCCCTATTTTTAATACAAAATCCCACTTATTTAAGCAAACTGTCCCACTTTCTCATATTATGAGGTTGACACCTATGCAACACTTCAAACGGTATTCGTTCTATGATACCGAAAGTCACAGATGCAAGCGCATGTGCAAATGTTATGCGTATCAATTAAATTCCATGCACCACAGGGGCGTAGCCAGGATTTTAGGTAAGGGGGCGCTGAAGTACGCGCGCAAAAATTTAAGCCATGCCCACTTATTAACCGTCAAGGTCGAAGTTCAAATTGTCAAAGAGAACGAGTTCTGAATGTAGCTAGCGAGCTAGCTCAAGGTTTTCGGTCAAATCTTGGGATAAGGAAAGTTTCTGTCTTCTAAGCTCTTTTTTGTAGTAGATGATAGTTTGGGGTAGCCAAGGGGGGTGCTGGATGAGGCTGTTCTATGGACTATGTGAACATCAACTTAGCCACTTGCAGCATAGACAACTGCTAGCAGATAGCCTGATGTGTGGAAGCTGTGCCATTCCCATGAGTGTTGGAAAGAAGGCAATTTCTGATGGGCTCATCTTTCGCTGTGGTACCTGCAAGACAACAAAGTGACTCTGAGAGCAGGAAGCTTTTCAGTAAGAGCAAGTTGACACTGCAGAAGTGGATGGTGCTGATTTATTGGTGGGTACGTGACTATCAAGTGTCAGATGCTGCAGAGGAGGCCCATGTTGGGAGAGATATGGCAATCGATGTGTATCAATGGTTGCGAGAGGTCTGCACCACCAAGTTGCTGAGTATGCCAATACAGTTAGGTGGCCCAGGGAAGGTCGTAGGACATGAGAGTGGGCAGCTATTGAATATCGCATGCCCCAGTGATAGTCACTATGGAGCTGCAACCAGGAAGCAGGGATATAAGCTCCAATCCTTATGGGAGCACTATGGCGATGACTATGGAGTGTTTGGGTTTGAATTTGATGATATCGATCCAACTTCCATGTTTCTTCCTAGCTTCCCACCCCTGAATAATGCTCCATCAAATTGGAGTACTGTTGATTTAGATCAACCATACTCTAGGGATTGTTCAATTAGTCCATGGAAAAGTGAGAGGATATGGAGGATTAAGTGTGACCTCACTGATAAATTCTTTAAAAAACATCGTTTACCCACATCTGAAGAAAGACTTGTTATGGATTAAATTGTATTTGCTTGCACTATCCACTTTTATGCAGGATATAACAATATAGTCCAAGAGACAATAATTATCAACTATATGTACACAGTTTATCACTGTAAAGCAATATATTTTTTTTTAAATATACCCCCTGCAAAGCCTGCTATTACAGCTATTGTTATTTTATTATTACAATATTATTATGGTTATCACCACAAGAATTTGTGGAATATTTATATTGTAGCAAACTATAATGTGATCACATACAATTTTCATGATTACCTCGTCTGTGATACTATAATTCTATAACAAGTATAGAAACAATTGAATAAAATTAAAGAATGAAGTAGGGATGGCAGGATCAAAAAGTACACAAATGAGATAATCACATCTACTATACATCCCTACGCTTGCTTTTCTCGACTATTGTGCACCTATTAATGTTGACGTGTTTGTTGACTGCGGTAGGTATGTTTCGTGCAGGTTGTTCCCTAGTTATCACGATGGTTCGGATTTAACAGTTTTGATTCAATCACATTACTGGTTATTTTGCACCCCTCAAAAAGCAAGCGTAGGGATGTATAGTAGAGTAGATGCAATTATCTCTTGTTCGTGTACTTTTGATCCTGCCATCCCTACGTCATTCTTCAATTTTATTCAATTGTTTTTGTACTTATTAAATAATTTTCGGATGCGCAGAGGTGTCCGAAAATTTAATACACGAAATATTTTCTACAAACGAATAATTAAAGCAACGAAATATTTATGGTTTGAAAAAAAAAATCGTGCCAGCTGGCACTCCGCGATCTGCTCAAAGCGTCACAAGGAAGGAGGCATAGTAGGTACGAAGAATGTCGATCCTGACCTACTTGAAGCCAAAGGATGGCCTTCCTAATCCAAAAGGACCCTTGTCGTCTATTCCGTCACAAGCGGTCGCTCTAGCCAACAGCGAGGTTGTGAGAGGGAGAAGCAAGAAACGTGGACCATACAAGAAGTATCATCAAATTATGGAGTTGGTATTCTGAATATGCATGTTAGAATTTTTAAATAATAGGCCTACTTTACAAGGAATAATAAAGTTTTAATTTAAACTGCAAACTTGTGACATGACACATTAATTTTTAGATCCCAGTTGTAACAAATACTGTTATCTGATTGGATTTTGTTCTTTGCTAGATACAGCCCAAGCGTCCATGCTGACATCGGGAAGTACGCATGTTGTCATGGTGTTACAGCAGCAACTCGTGCTTTTTCAAGAAAACCCGACCACAATATCAGCAAATCCACTGTTTTATCAATCAAAACCGCTTACCTGGAAGAGATAAAACAGAACAGAACAGTAAATCGTGGCGACCTCAGCTACCGACAAAGCGGGGATAGGAAGGTGCAATTGTATTTGAAGAAGGTGAGAGGAGGAGGAATTGTATTAGCATGAATAGCGAGCAATGTCTGCTGCCAGCGGCATTGTCTTGACATAATATGACAGATCGATATTGGTGGAGTTCGGAGGGCATGTGGAGTTGAACAGGCACTGGGCGTATTCTTCGCTGCGTAAGATGAATTTCGTCAGAGGAAAGTGCCCACAGCAAAGAGCAAGTACGCCATTGCAGCCTTGGATCGGTTGAAGACAGAATTCCTGAAAGATATGGTAGCCACGGTGGAAATGGAATAGATACCCTGGACTTGATCCTGAACTGGGACCAGACCGATATCAGAATCGTCCCTAGCAATACGTGGACGATGTACCAGCAGGGTGTGAAGCAGGAGATTGGTGGCTCAGGTGACAAGCGGCAGATCACGGCTGTGTTTTGTGGATCTATTGTTGGTGACTTTCCGCCTATCCAATTAATCTACCTACCAGGGAAAAACAGCATGGTGCCATTCCCGATTCGAGTTTCCACCCGAGTGGGATATAACACATTCACCGAAACACTGGTCCAATGAAACCACCATGATCAATACATAGAGAAGATCATTATACCGTACATCAACAAGGTTCGCGAGTCCGCTGGAAGCAACACACCTGACATGATCATCATGGATAATTTCAAGGGGCAAGTCACCGCTCCAGTGAACAGTCTTCTGGAGGCAAACAGCATTGATATTTGCCTCCTCCCTCCCAACACTACCCCAACTGCCTCCAACCACTAGACATCTCCATAAACAAACCTGCAAAGGATTTTTTGAGAGGAAATTTGAAGACTGGTATTCAAACGAGATCATGAAGCAGCTTGAAGGGAGGGAGATTGAATCTGCCAAATTGCATCCCATCAATTTGGGGATGCCAGTGCTGAAGGAGCTTGGTGCAAGGTGGATGGTGGAGATGGCTGCTTATTTTGGCGAGAACCCCCAGACAATAGTAAATGGTGTTGTGAAGGCCGGGATAGCAGAAGCTCTGGACAGCACCAGTGACTGTGGATCCAAAGAAGAGGAGAATGTGAGAGGTGAACTGAGTGACAGTGAGGGGGATGACAGCAGTGTAATGGACCTAACTGGCGAGGATGATTAGCTATAATCCACTATCAATATACTGGTAGTGTAGACTAGTATTCTTGTACTTCGCCCTGACTTTCCATTTTAGTATATTTCTTCACGATCAGTACACACTGTGATTTTAATTTTTGGAACTTTTTCTTCACGATTAGTACACATTGTGATTTTAATTTTTGTAATTTTTTCTTCACGATCGGTACACATTGTGATTTTAATTCATATCAACGATTGAAAAACGATAAGTGATATCTATACCTGTACAAATGATTAGTAGTAGCTATGGCTTACAGTTAGACCTTCCTTTCGACAAAAAATTCTTCATCTTCAACACTCTTTTTGAGGCTCACTGTACTTAAAGTGCAAGGTGCAAGGCCGCCTTGTAGATTGTGAGAGTATCTGATATTGTATAGATTATCGAACCACCTCGTCTCAAAACAGTGAGCACAGTTTAGAGAGCATTCTAGGTAAATGACCGATGATAACTCGTTCTTTTCACTGCTACAGCATAACCATTATGAGAATTGTGAGTCTCCCTCTCACAAATCGGCTCTTCCCCAATTGCTGCCGTCCATACTTCCTGGTATATATGGTAGCCTTGAATACAGCAGGGTCTTTGAAACTCCTCTTCCATGCTTCATGTTCAACTGTACTGTCTAGTGTATAATGCACAAGCGTTTTTAATATTTCGTCTTTAAACATTTTCGGACAAATAGATTTTGCCATTTGATTTCGTGTTAAATGTTTTGGACGTCACCTATTTTAAGACGTTTTCCACCCCTAGGAATTACTTCCTTGCACCTGGTAGAGGTAAAAATTGAACAATTCAACAAGCCACTTTGCATGTAGTGATTTAAGCACCGATAGACGTAAATCGACTTCAATATATTCAAGTTGCTTTCCTGAGTCAAGTTGTTACTTAACACCACTCAAATAATATGTAACATATTCTTTCCTCATTCACTGTTAAGTCCCAAGGTTGAAATCGTGTTAGCTGGCACATACACACATTCAATGTTTAGTTCATTGAGCTGCTCCTTGACTTTACCCTCTGAAAATATCCCAAACGAGTAAAGCCTTTTGATCCGTAGGAAGCTTTAGCTCCTCTCGCTTTTTGGTGACATAAGGTGATATGATCTCATCTATCAGCTTTAAGCATTCAATTTCATTTGACCAATGCTTTGGATTTTGCGTAACAGAATCCAGAAGGAAATTTGAAATTACGAGGTTGACTAGCTTTATTTTTGCTGCTGTATATTACTTGCATCAGTAGAAAATCATTAGCCAAAGTGACAACAAACTTTAAAGTAATTGCACGCTTATCTGTGACACCTTTGATTCCAACAGATACGTATGATGATGGGGTTTCATCTGAGTTTAATACCATACCTCATGATTTTGCTGTCAATGTCCTACAAGTAATCTATTCTACATTCACTGTACAGTCCTTGAGGAACTGGTGGTCGTGAAGCATACCCAGGAACGTGGCTTGCTGAAATTCTGAAGGTGCATAGAAGGAGATGGTTTACTAGCAATGAGTGCATCTGTTGCAGCTCGGATAACGTGAATTATAATAATAATATTCACCACACCTTTTGCTCTTATTGCTTTCAGAGACTTTATTAATTTTTCATCAAGATCAAGAATTGGAGGACGATCTTTTGGTTTAGCAGTGATTTCTACCACAAGGATGTGGATCACATTTCTTTCTCTTCTTTTCTAGCTCTCGACGATAAGTCTTCTTGAAATGTCTTATAATGCTCTCTGGTAAATTAAGAAATTCAGACAAGAAATGCTTTCTGGCTCAATTTTCAATCCAATCATTGCACGCTGTGTAGGTTGTGTAAGTTCCACTACCACGTTTCCTTTTTGCTGGGGGTGCAGCAAGTTCTTTGTTGACAGCTGTTGCAACTTGCTGATATTCGACTACTCCTAGTCCTGGCTCACTATATGTGGGAAGAGTGGAACAAAAGTCAGCCTCATTGATTTCAGATGTAGCTGGTGACGTAGTGGGAGTTAGAGGCCTAAATCCAAATCGGAAAAGAGACAACTTCACTTTTGACTCCAGACACCTGCAACAAGTGCCTAGTATGACTACGTGGTCATGCATGCGTATTAGAGCGCATCAATTGCGCTATCTATAGCCCTCGAGACTGGACCCTTGAACTACTAGCCAGTACGTCAGATAGCTTATAGATTTTATTCGTTTTTCTGGCAATGCTCATGATTGCTTTGCGATCGCCGGCACTAAAAAGCTACCATCACATCTGAGTCTGTCGTTGGACATCTCCCCCAAGTATCAAGGTACACTTACTATACCGTAAAGTCTGGTTAATAAGCGTATGCGCTTATCACTCTCGGTGGTAAGGAAATATGCGCCTATTAGACGATGTGCGCTTAATAGAGAGTGAAGTTTTGGCCCCACCCACTGCCAGCACGTTCGAGCGCTCAATGACAAAGCTAGCTAGTTATGAACGCAGCATTTCTTGGTAATAGTTCATGGGAGAATGATCGGGAGCCATCACTGGAAGAAAACCATGGAAAAATAGCCGATTTCTTTGGCGCTCGCTTCGGTCAAGAGTCCGAACCCGTCTCGGTGGAACATCGAAGGCTTGAGTATAGCCGATCTCATGCAGTTGGCTATCCTAAAATAGGTTGGTAAATTAGTTCTAGCCGTGTAGAGCATGGAATACTCTTGATTGAACTATGACTAGCTATTACTGTCGTCTTTATTGGGTGCATGCGCTTATTAAACAATACTTAATAACAGGAAGGAAGCATGCGCTTATTAAAAAATATGCGCTTAATAAGCATGTGCGCTTATTAACCAGACTTTACGGTATTATTTTACATGGTGCAAAAGTCACCGCAATGGTTATGGATACTCACCATCGAAGGTCACCTCTAGTGCAGGGTGGCTTAGAAATCCCAATCCAAGTCACTGTAGGTAGGAAATGCACTTGACAAAAAAATTGACAGTGCCTTGACAAGTAAGTACGAGATTCTAGTTGATGAGAAAGTGCGAAGAACCAGTGGATGGCAAATTTGAAGATGCAACAGACTATATACTACAAAGATGGAAAGAGCCTAAGACTGTGAAGATAGACTCGAACTCTGACATTGATATAGACAATGCGTAGTTGTTTCTAATCAATCCAAAATTCGAAATTACGTTTATGAAATATATATTCACGGGTATAAAGTATTGCGATTTTGACCTAAATTGCAATTTGTAATTAATAGTTCCCATTATTAAACCTATCCCTAAGGTAGGTAGGGAGTGCTCAATAGACAGTATAGGTGAGCGAATGTTGACCACGCCCCCTAATTAACGCCCAGCCGGCCTCCGCGCCGTGCATGCTCAATTGTACGTATATACAACATAATATACGTATATGTAAGCAAACCACACTTGCACATTGGGCCCTTATGCATATCATGTACACATGTGTAACATACATGAAGCATGAAGCACGCAAGCAGTTTTTAAGTGGGTGACAAAAATTGAGCTACACTATCTCATCATCTTGCTAATCTTGGTCATCAAGGATCTCCACCATTCTCATTTGCCTGGGGTTCATCCTGGCAAAAGTGTCAATGGCCTCTTCAATATCAATGGGAATATCGCGGTATATGTGGAGAAGTGAAAGTCCAGTCAAACGAGTCAGGCACATAGGCAGGGGGGCTTCCATGTTGCCCGGAAGCCCCCCCCTCGTGCGAGTGCGCACGCGTTAAGCAGTATGCTCCACCTACTCAGCGGGCGAACTCTGACCCTGCAACACGAGGACCAGAATGTCATCATCTGACAGCAGTGACTGAAAGTGATGGCGATTGTCATGATGATGGTTCAGACTCTGGCACCGAGTCAGAAGCAAACAAGACAGCGAAGAGCAATCACATCATTCCGAACAGAGTAGTGGAGCACTTGTAAGTTGCTACACTTAAGGTTTCACATAGCTTTTGTCATCCTAGTTTCTAGTTTCATGTGTCAAAAATAGGTCACAGTGAATACACCAGCACCTTCAAAAGAGTCCCATCCGCTAGATGTAGGTCGAATCTTCAAGGTTGTCTACTCCTATATCAGATGAACAGTGATACAGACTGTATACTAGCGTCTGGCAACCTGACAGGAGGTACGTCTTTCCTAGGCACAATGAAAATGGAAAATCATGTGCACTCCAACATGATTGGCTTTACAAGTAAGTATTCTTGGTTGGTTTATTCTGAGGAAATGAATGGTGGATTTTGCCTCCCTTGTGTGCTTTTTGCCAAGCATTCCAGTGATTTTGGGCAGCTTGTGTCACGTCCTCTGATGGTATTTACAACTGCAGCCAATCGTTTGCGGGAACACGATAAGAAAACTTATCATAGAAATGCTTTAATGGATGCTGATACTTTCTTGCGTGTGCATAGCCAGAAGCAAGCAACAGTGGAGCAGCAGATGTCTGCTCACCAGCAGTAACATCGAAAATCCTTGCGTCATTGGATAGTGCTCATTTACGTAGTGAGGAGGAACAGTAGAAATCCTGGTAACTTTCTAGCATTAGAGAAGTTCAGAATGCAGTATGGGGATGAGGTATTGAAGAAGCATATCAGCACATCACAAGGGAATGCCACGCCATGTGTCACCATCCATACAGAATCAACTTTCTAGAACTGATATGTGACCGGATTTGGGAAAACCCTCCGTATGGGATTTTTTCTGAAAATTGAGTTTTTGATGCATGGTTGATAAGCTCTACCATAGAGCTAACCCGTGTTCAAGTCTTAGGCCGATCGTGCGCTTCGTTGTGGAGATACAGTGCTTTGTTTGCGATCGCGCCACACCCCCAATAATCGAGAAATTACGGTCTAAAGGTGTTGCTATGCACGCGTATGGCGTTTCTGCATACTACACGTGACCCGGAAATCAGTTAAATGGATCTGGGCGGAGCCGTTTGAAATGAACGTAAAGATCGAGCAAGAGTTGAATTTCGTTGTTGACAACGACAGACGATTGTTCTTAGATGCCCAAGAAGCAAAAAAGGTGAGCAAACATACAGTAGTTCGATGAATCTAGCTGAACCTAGGTAGAGAATTCTAATTACCGCCCATAGCAACGGGCTCCGGGTACGGCAGCTGGGCCAACTAGGTGGGTTATTTCGCCTTTATATAGATCGACTAGCCTCCGTAGACGACGGCGACAGTTAGAAGAGTTGTTCGACATGTATATGACAAAATCTGGACTTCGACAAATTTCGACCTGAGCTACTAAAAACGCGCATTGCGCGAATCGCACGCGGATCCCTTACGGAGGGTTTTCCCAAATCCGGTCACATATGTGCTTATGGAGGTCAGGGAAGCTCGCTTTTATTCTGTCCTTGCTGATGAGGCAGTAGATGTCAGTGTTAAAGAGCAGATGCCTCTAGTGTTGAGATTTGTAGACAAGGGTGACCAGATTAGGGAAGAATTTGGTGAGTTCGTTCACTGTGACACAGGAACAGGTAGTGCATTGTCAGAAAAGATTCTTTTTACTCTAGATGAGCTTAAGCTTGATGCACGAATGATGAGGGGTCAAGGGTATGATGGCGCTGAAAACATGGCGGGAAAGAACAAGGGCACAGCTGCACTGATTCAGGAGCAATATCCACTAGCAGTGTACACACATTGTGCATCTCATGTCCTTAATTTGTGTATTATGGAAGCAATGCAGTGTTCTCGCTAAAGTGCGGTTGTGCGGCGCCCCGCCGCGCTATAGAACGCGAAAAGGGGTGGGGCTCTAATGTCATGATCCTGCATACAAGCAATAGCAATAGTACTGGAGTATATAGAGCATTTGCTAAACAGTGCTAAGTGTGCAGTACAAGTACACAACCACAAATACCTAGCTGTACTAACCATGAGTAGTGGGCTTGTGTAAACTAGCTGCCAACTACACATGAGCTGCTTGCTACTGCTGTGTATATAGCCAAGCTGCAGACAGTATGATTTTAACTACATCTATATACTTGATTTGTAATAATAGTTAAAGGTAAGAATCTTAGTATACACCCCCACCACCCCCCCCCCCCCCCCCCCCCCCCACTCTATAAAAAAAGTTCTGGCTAGAACACTGCAATGAGTATATTGTAACACGATGAGCACCTTAAAAGAAGTCTACTTGTTCTTTCATAGTTCTGCTAAGCGCCAACTAAACCTTGATGACTTCATTAGTGAGACTAGTAGCAAAAAGCACAAGCTGAAAAACTTATGCAAGACAAGGTGGGTGGAATGGCATAAAGCGTTGCACACTTTTGTACTTTTGCAGAGTTGTACAGTGTCATTGTTCAAACCGTAGATCATATTTTACATGGTGGTAGTGAAGAAGAAAAATGGGATGCTGAAAGTACTGCAAAGGCATCAGGGCTACTTACCTCATGTGTCTTTCGTATGGTATTTGTTGTGTGCAAAGCTTGTCTGAGCTATGTACTGTGCATCAGTGTGTCTTTGCAGAAGGCTAGGGACGCATGTGATGCTTATTCTGATATTAGTACTGTGCTGAAAGCAATAGAGCAGGTTAGAGAGTGTGTAGATGAGAAGAGCAAACAGTGGTTTCAGGAAGCACAATGCTCCCCAACCTAGTTTGCCTCGCTTTTGTGATCATCAATTGCACAGGAACAATATTCCAAGTGATACACCAGAATATTTCCGTTGTAGTATCACAATATCAGCTGATACAACACTTATCATCCGGATTTTCAGCACTGCAGAGTACAGGTGTTCGTGGCTTATGCCTAGTGCCCTCTGTACTTGTGTCTCTTAAGACTAGTGATGATTTAGAAGGATGTACCAGGATGATTTACCTTTGCCAGCCACTTGGGAGGCAGAGTTACATTGTTGGAAACTTTCTTGGCAAGAACAGGCAGGATATTTGCCCGATACTGCTGCTAAAGCTCTCAATGCTTGTAATACTCTCCACTATCCTAATGTACACACACACTCCTGTACCCTTCCTGTTACTACTTCAACATGTGAGCATAGTGTCAGTGTTATCAGGAGGCTAAAGACGTACTAAAGGGCAACAATGGATCAAAAGAGAATGAGTGGACTTGCTCTTATGCACATTCATTATGATATTCAATTGGATGTTGATGAAATTATCAATAGATTTGCTAAACTTTCTCCTAGACATATGGAACTTGAAAACTTTGTATAAACATGACATTGTATTGTTCATAATAGTATTGTCACTATCAACATCTATGACTTAATTTTATTACACGTTAAAGTTAATGAAAAATTTTCGGCACATGCGCAAGCGCACGCACTCATTTTATACCAATTTTTTCCCCTATGGAAGCCCCACTAAAACTTTTTCTGCCTACGCCGCTGAAGAGTGGGTCATTACTGATCTGAAAGGTGTCTTAATCCTCTTCAGTCCAATGAAGGACCTCTCTGCAGAGCAGCTTGTGACTGGAAGAGTGCAGAGGATCTTGTTTAGAGCTGTGATGTTGGGATACTGGGGCTAACATGTCTCAGGGTGAGTATGAGGCTTGTAGGCAAGCTGCTGTCTCCATGATCCCTACCACTTTGTGTGCCAGCAATGTAGCTCACTCTCTAAGCATGGTGATGGTAAGTCACTCGCATATAGGTCAGCAAGTTCTTTGACTCTGGAGATGCTCTCATTCAATTTTAGAGAGACAAAGGTAGATGCCATCGTCTAAAGAAGTAGCTCGAGCGATCAATCGCTTCGCGCGAGAAGGCCTCGGCCTTCTCAGAAGTTCAGATGGCTCCGCCGTATTCGACTTTGTTGAAGAGTACTTATGTGGGGACGACCCCGATAATGAGGACGACCTTTCCTCAGATGAGGTACCGTTTCAATAGAAAACACAACTTTATCAAAGACATTCTGATACAGATGAAATAGAAGACGGAGACTTGGCTACTGCTGGTAATCTTTTGCATTCACAACTCACAACATTGCATGTATAAACTAACTAAATCTAAACTAAATTCTTGTGATGATGGCTTGGAGGATAATGATAGTGGTGGTGACAGTCCTCTCATTGTAGATGTAGAGGAGGCAGTAGCCAGTATTCCAGCTGATATCCTTGACTCACCTTCAGACTTGACTCGGCTCACATTCAGTCTTGACAGTAGCTAGCCCAGAGAGTGTAAGTGAGGGTGCACCTACCCCAGAGAATCTTGAGACTGCCGAGAGCAGTGTGGTAAGTCCGTGCAAGAAGCCCAAGTCCTACTACTGTCTCACCATTCACTATTCACTGTTCACTGCTTCACTAGGAGGACCCACATCCACACCTCACCATGTTTTTGGAGAAGGGATGTGGCTGCAAAAGAACAGGAGGAAAGCAATGCTCAAAACTGTTTCCTCGAGAACACGAGGAATACAGACAACAGTGTGCAGCACTCACTAGGGATGAGCTAGATTTGGTGCTCCTTGACCAAATAATAGCACTGCTGTCCAACGACTCAGAAACCGGAGCCAGATCAAAGAAAGCACCAACAACCAGACAGCGATCAGCTATGCTATTCCATCATGGTGGGTTGAGAATATGCGGCAAACACACACACACACACAAACACACATATATACATATACATACACACACGTCCACATCCACGTTCACGTCATACCAGTCATTAGGCCAGCGGTCCTAAATACGTACAATGTTGCAGATCCAGGAAGTGCTTCCGGTGCCACATTCCAATGCATGCAATTTTTTGCCGTTTTTATCTATTTTTTCATACCTGTCCTATCCATCCTGGGGAACCAAAATGTGCCACTTTTTATGCGAGGCACTTTTTGTGAGCGCTTGCGGATGGCATGCACAGAAGCGGTCGCCGCGGAGCTCATGAATGTCTCCACGTTATAGGACTTGAACGAGAAGTAAATAGAAGAGTTGCTCTATCTTCTGGTCTTTGTTTGGAGTCCTAGAAGTGAAGGATGGCCTAGATAGGACAGGTATGATAAAAACGGAAAAAAAATTGCATGCATTGGAATGTGGCACCGGAAGCACTTCCTGGATCTGCAACAATTGGACCGCTGGCCTAACGACTGATACTCATGTACATACATACATACACATACACATACACATACACACTCACATACGCACATACTCATGTATACACATACACACTCACATACGCATATATATATGCATATGAAAGTACTTACATGTATACGTTGATCACCTCCATAAACGTACTCAAAGATGCAGAGGCACACCTCTTGCTGGCAACCCAAGAACACTCTTACTACAAGAGCTTGATTGAAACAGCCAAGGCAGTCCTGCAGCAGACCTTCAGTCGATGGAGAGCTGAAGCTGCCATGTCTTCACGCTGGTTAAGCCCTGGAACCCAAAAGATCACAATGCATTACAGTTTTGACATGGCACAAGTTAGTATGGGTAGAAAAAAAAATGTTCCAAAACTTACCAGTTATTCTATAATACTTCCACTATCCATCAGACCCACAGCAGCCAGGACCCATGTACTTTCTGACGTCACAAAAGTGTGGGATCTTTGGCATCTGTTGTGAAGCAATACCAGGCCAGGTGAATCACTGTAGAGGTGTTCATACAAAGTTGAAGTCCACGTCAAAGACACCCATACTTATAGCTTGAGGGGTCACGTAAAGAATACTAATACACAGCAAGTAGATGCAGCCTAGCATGGGTGGGCTATAATTAAGAAGTTAAATGATGCAGAAGGTGGGCAGTAACTAGAACATGCACAAACACACACACACACACACACACACACACAAATGTAACCTATGATACACATACACATACACATACCGTGTTTATGCTGATAGAACGCAAGCAAAAAAAATAATTTCAAATCTGGTTTGCGCACAATTAGAGTCAAAACAATTCCAGGAAGTGAATTTTCTTGCGTTAATTAGATGTTATGTTGTAATAGAACAATTAGCATAGCTTTGAGCGACGACGAATAGTGGCTATCGATGGTATCATCGTACCTGTGCCCCTGGCCCCGATCATCACGAGGGTAGCCCGAGAAAGGCCTTCTAATAGCCGCGACGCATGCATGGTTAGCGATGCCACTGAATCGTGCTGATCGCAGCCTGAGGCCCTGGCTGCTGGACTTAGTGCAGTTCCAACTAAGGTCAGTCCCGAGTGTAGTTCAGTACCCTCATGAACGACGAACGACACTTGCGATTTGGTTAACTATAGCTAGCAACGAGTCCGAGAGACAGAGCGAGATATAATATAGAGGCTTCCATAACGGTTCATTACTAAGCAGGTGTGATTTAACCGTGCAGCACGCGGTTTGAGCATGCGCAATAGCCTCACCTTAGCATTATTGCGCTAATTGGATTCATAGAAAATAATTACAGACAGTTGCTTCCGTTCTAATAGAATACAAACAATTCCTGGAATTGAATTTTCTTGCGGTAATTGGATCATGCATTCTATTAGCATAAACACGGTACATACACAAAAATGTAACCTATGACTTCAAGGATAAAATCATTTCCTACAGGTCATCTACTTGATAGACTAGGCTGTCAACACAGGAAAGGGTGCCAACAACATAATATGCATGTTGCACCACTATCTGAAACACCACAGCCTAGGGGAATCTGATCTCACTCTCCAAACAGATAACTGTTGTGGTCCAAATAAAAACCGATATGTGATGCAGTATCTTGCGTGGAGAGTGATGGTTGGCATAAACGACAACATCACTGTATCATTCTTAATAGTGGGGCATACCAAGGTTACTCCCGACTGGTGTTTGGCCTTCTGAAGAGAGCGTTTCGATGCACAAGGGTGGGCTATCTCAAAGATATCGTCAGAGCAGTGGTGTCAGCTGAGGTAAACCATGCCCAACTCGTAGGTGCTCAGGATGGGACAGTAATCGTACCAACGTACAACTGGGCCGACTACTTTGATCCCTTTTTCAAGCAAACTGCTTTCCAAGGAATCAAGGCAATGCACCACATGCGATTTTCGAGGCTACAGCATGGGAAAGCATACGTGAAGAGCTTGGTGGACTCACAGGAGGAGATAAGCCTGCTGAAAGACGAAGGATGGCAACCAGACAAGAAGGAGCTTCCTCAAATTGTTCACCGCCTGGCCTTTCTATGGAAAGAAGGAAGTATCTGTTTTACAAGATCCGGGAATTTTGTCCCCCAGAATGTTGAGATATCGTTTGTCCCGAGCCTATGTACAACTCGACACCACCAATCCCTACAAGGAGGACGTATGGCGATTAATTTTAATCTTCAATAATTATTTGTTTGTTCCTTATGCAAAAGCTATAATAATAACCCCTCCATGAATGCGAGGGGAATGCAAATCCAAAGATGACTAGTATAGCTACATGTATAAAGTTTCAATATTCACTGTATCCCAAATGGGTAAACATAGGCATTAATCTAGGCCTAGATTATTTCGTACGCCTCCCCAAATGCTTCATTTTACTGTACCCTTTAGTCTTACCTCGCTGTTGCTTTCACTGCATGCGGTGATAGTCCACTCTTGTCAACTCTTACATGTGTCAGTTGATTCTTTATAAACCATACGTGTTCGCTTGTGCGTGACGCGGACGTATACGGAGGCCCCTCCCATCTTCGTAGCAACGTGTTTAGATCGTATTTTCTCGATTCCAATATAGCGGACTTGGGTGAATAAAACACGTCACATCTGAAAAACTGTACGCGCGATTGCTTCCAAAATTTAGGTTATGAGTGGTAGGGTAGTATCATGCAGGCGTGCAATCGCGATTTTCAAGATTTTCGCGATATGCCAGGTTTTTCCAGGTACGGCCACATATGTCTTTAAAATTATTTATGGTCTAGTCCATGTGCTCGAGCAGTCTAGTGCTATAGTGCATACACTGTGTACGTGTTGTCTACTTTCTTTCGCTTTATCATTCACGCATCTCACAGCTGTTCTGATAATGGCTACGCTTGTGAGCACATACTTTTTTTATTCATCCTGTTCCAAGACCTTGCTTTCGTGGACAATCTATATGCCTGAGGATAACAGGATTACGGTACAAGGTTACTACGAAATGGTGGTGAGCAAACAGCTAGCTGACGTCCAGGAACACATGCGTGATCATATTTTAGATGAAGTGCGAGTTGATAACACAAAAGATGAACTGGACAAAATGGGAAACAAGTATTTAAAATAATTTTTCACGTGCATGCATGCAAGAAAAACCTATGAGTGTTATTGATGCACTTTTGTTCGTGTCCTGTAGATATTCAATTTTCTGCTCTCGTGACCTTATAATTTTGGTAAATTTATGTCAAAAAGAATGAGAGTACTACGGCAACTGCCTGATTCTACCAGCGGACAGCAGGATGCGTTTGCCATTCTTATGCACTGGAGTCGTGAGCAGTCTGCTCACAAGACCCTCCCATCAAGGGTGACTGTAAGGAATAAGAAGGATGAACTTTACAATGCGATCATTACCTTTGTAGAGGAGCTCAAGTGGAATGCATCAGAAGTAGAAAGAGGCACTGCTGGCAATACCGTTTTGGTCTTTCGTGATACTCCATGGTACATCGACAGTCATCACTGTAAGCTAGCTGAGCATTCCTGTACAGTGCCGATTGTATTCAAGCAATTTTCTGATTACAATCTACCACAGATGTCGAAGCATAGGAAAAGGGCCAACACGTCACTCTCTGCTCAAGTCCTCCATTCTCAGTCCAGTGGCGTATCCAGGATTTAACCAAGAGGTGCTTAATGATCTGCGCGCAGGAAAATTTGGAAGCCACGCCCACTTTTCTTGACCACGCCCACCACTTTCGCCGGTTATTGTGTGGGCATTATTAAGAATCGCCCATGCTCTCCACTCTTCACTGCTCAAAAACGAAAACGTTCAGGTGAGTAGCTACTAATGAAGTAGCTAGTGATTTTGAAGCTTTAGTATAGCGTTTTTATCTGGTAAAGTGCTAGTGACATTATTTATTGATATAAACTAAGGGATGTTAGCACCTATTAATTGTATGCCTCTGAGGCTAAGGCATAGTTGCCAAGTGTCCCGGTTTGGCCGGGACAGTCCCGGAATTTGGCCCTATGTCCCGGTTGTGTCCCGGTTTACCTGATTTTGCAGCATTGTCCCGGAATCCAGCTCGATTATACAAATGGAGGTGTGGCACAAGCATAAACTCAGTATATTATCGAATTTCAGTCCGTATATCTCGATGTTTAGTGGGTGTGGCAGTACACGATCGTCCGAAAGTGGGTGTGGTCGACCAAAAGTGGGCGTGGTCCGTAAATTTTCGCGCGCGCTTTGCGCGCGTTAATACTATTTTCTACTTTGTCCCGGTTTCTCTTATAAATTTGGCAACTATGCTAAGGAGGGTGCTCGAGCACCCTGAGCATCCCCCTTGGATACGCCACTGCGGTCAGTGCATGTTCACTAGTTTGCAAGCTGGATTTTGGGATCGTCTTTGTTGGAAGTTGCTCAAAGCCAAAGTGGAGGTATTGTCTAGGATGTTGCAGAGGTACGCAGATATTATCTCAGAGAAGAGGCTAAAAATGATGGAATTGCACAGTTCTTCAGAGCAAGTCCGCACGATAGCCAATTCAACGACTGTTCAACATCTTGCTGCACATTATACTCTTGACCAACACTTGCAAGGCCTCTCGTCTGCTGTTGAAGAAGCTGACCCTGTTTCTTTGGAGAATTTTCTTCCCACTGATCGCTGTAGGCCCACTGATCACCGTAGGTGGTATGAGTACATGGAGCGTGTTAATGAACCTGCTGACTATACTTGTGACACTCACTTGGAGGCAATATTGGCAACCTTCATTATATTTGGCATACCACGTGTACAGACATCTCGTCGGCTCTGCGTCTTGTCAGCCTATTCTTGAGAGCATAAGGAGTGATATTCCTCAGTTTCATACTAGGGCCATGCGTCAAGCAGCGTATGAAAAGTATGGCCTCATTTCTCCCAGTATCAAAAAGCAGTGCTTCGTCGTATGTACAAAGACCTAGTGGGAGGTTCATCTGCTGCTGCCACTACCTCACAGTCAGAGCTGGATGAATATGTACATGCGTTTTTTGAGTTGGAGGAACCAGATCTCGTTTATGATCTTCGTCAGCTCTACTCTACTCTGGTCAAGAGTCTCTGTACGACACCTTCTGGGAGAAAGCAAAGGAATTTCTTGATGAAGATGTTGGAACAGCAGTGGATGATCAACGTCATTCACAGGCAGTTCATCTGGCTAAGGCTATTTCCGTTTGTGACCTATGAGAGCAAGTGACAGACAGGTGTCCACCAGATACCCCTATCCCCTCTGAGGAGGAGTACATCAGGCTTCAATTCTTGCCCAGGAGAAAGAACACTAAAACTGCCGAGTACTACACAGGGAAGATGGTGCAACAGCATCAGTGAAGAAAATCACACCAAGATAGCCACTATTGTGCTTGCACATTTCGATACATGAGCAAGGGCGGAGAACAGGTAGCAAAAGTGTGGGGGCTCAGACCTTTGACTGTGTACTGTGACAAGCGTTATAGGCTGTGGGCATATGGCCACAGCCCACCTAGGGGGGTCTGGGGGCATGCTCCCCCAAAAAATTTTGGAAATTTCTACTCTCTGAGAGCGTTTCTGATGCAATCTGGCACCAGTTTTTGGACTGATTTTAGTAGCAATTTCTGCTTTAGCACTCTTTGCAAACACCTAGAATTATGATAGAACTATATTGCTGTAATTTTGTAGTATGGGCATGTGATAAAATGGGGGGGCTCAGCCCCCCTTGTTTCCAAAGTGGGGGGGCTGAAGCCCCCCTGCCCCCCCTCTATTTCTCCGCCCCTGATGAGGGAGTATGCATTGATGATAAGATGTGTCTGTGCGCTGGTGTGTGTAGACGACAAACATCATGTAAAGGTTGGTAAGCCATTCTGTCCTGTAGCTGCGGCGGAATGTGGATGTCAAGTTATTATGCAAGGCAGGTGTGCATTTCAAGTGGCTGATCATGACTTCACGAGATATTCTGTCGTCCCTTCAGTTGTTTTTTAGGCAAATGTTCCCTGAGTTAATTGCTGGATCTTGGTATGATGGAAATGTTCATGTGCTCTACAAAGATGGTGCCTTTGAACCCTCTTCGCCAATTATTATTATTATTATTATTATTATTATTGCTTTACAGAATGCACAAAGAGGAAAGGAAATAGAAATGGGGCTGGCAGTGATAAGTAGTGATGAGGCATGTGCAGACTGAAGGACAGCCAGATCAAACTGGCAGTTAGACATGCTGCTGAGCTAGCATTAATTCTCAGAAGAAAAACCATAACTCACCTAGTTGTATTTCTCTACTTACGTGCACTAGTGTCAAATTGGCTTTCATAGCACTTCTTCTGGAGTTAAAGTTGGGCTCTGCAGCACGCACGGCCCCATACCGCTCTTTTCGGAACCCTGCCAAAAGGGTTATGTCGGTGTTGATGCAGTCTGTTGGCCTTGCTTGTAATTCTATTGATGATCACAAACTTAAAAATGCTGTTACGAAATACAACAGTATTTCAGATGTCCTTAAGTTAGCTGATGCCAACCGAGCAGTGAGGTCTGCATGCCTAGATGCAGTTGAACCTGTCAAAATGTTGCTGAATAAAATTACAGCAACATTGCAGCTGAAAGAGAAGAAGTTCGTGCTGGGTACACCAGCAAATTCTGATGAACTAGCTGACCTGTGGCGGTGTCTATCATTAAGTTGATTCAGAATTCACACTTCAGCATGGTAATAAAGTATCTGATAAACAGCTAACTCCATTAATCATGGAGTTCATGGCTCATTGCTGCTGTGTGGGGATAGTTCGTGTACTATGTTTCCCAGTGCAATATCCAGAAGTATTTGCAAAGCTCAAGTTTCCTGACCCTAATTGATGATTTTTCTCTCTTTCTGAACAAGAAACTTCAGTTTCTTGAGAAAGAAGTGAGGATTGCTCTGCATGGAAAGGGCTTAAGATTGGATGCAGACATTGCTTCAGCCTTTCACTCCTCTGTGACTGCTCCATTCCAGGGTTTGCACACGGAGTTTTTGCGAAACAAGTTCTGTTAACAGTATGGGTTTGTTGATAGTGAGGTGATGTGTATCACAGTATGTGGCATACATGTACTAAGATGCTTGCTGTAACAAATAATGTATGATTCACATAGACCCCAATTGAACGTTAACTCGGTGAGAAAATCATTGAGGTGAAGGGACCTTCAATAAACTATTTTAAGAAAGAGATTATGTTTACGAAGTACCGCTCCTTTCATCATTGAAACAGCTGCTTTCTGATGAGTTTATTCTTGGCGAAGTGAGTATATTATGTCCCACATAATTACTACCTACACCGTATTGGTTGAAATTCAAAGTTATGCCACTCTATATAGACTTTCTCTCATTGGCAACTATTTTGTCCATAGTATTTTGTCATGTATTTTTGATTGCATAGAGGCTTTGCCACATATGGCATTCCAAATGCTGTATGCATTGAACTACTGTAGGCATGGTTCAGCTCGTACACTCCTGCTCTATGTGAAGCCCGTATACATGTATACAATGAAATGTAGGTTATGAGGCCACCAGTGCAGTAATGGTTTCTAGCTGACTATTGCAATGGAAGCGTCTACAAATTGCATCCCTTTTTTCACAAGGGTTACAAATTATAGCATACTATGACGATGTTGAGGTATGTAACCCACAGGGATCCAAGGCAAGGAAGCACAAGCTCAGTAAGTAGAGATATAACTTTTCTCTCCGAAATGGATGCAATACTATGTTTTTGACTCGCAGCTTTATTCTATTATACACTGGGAAACAATTCTCCTCAGTACTGGTTGACAATGAAATGTATTCAGCTGTTAGCAGTTATGAAATCTTCCATGTGTACTATAAAATTTCATGAAGGACATTAATAAGCTTGAGCATGTAAGAGCATACATGTATTATGCATAGTTTGGACTAGCCTTGTACTCAAGGGCCTGGGTACGAGGCTAAGTCTGTACTTGGGGGTGGGAAATAGGGGAAATATATCAGATTGAAAAGAATTATATTAATCGAACATACAAGGGTGGGCCAGGCAGCGTAGCTGCAAGAATAGGCCAGCCATGTCTGCATGACTACGCGTATGTGCTCGGCTATATGTGCCAAGAAATCAGTGTTAACATGATGTGCTCTATTTAGGATGCTGGTGTAAAATTCGACATCAATAGAGCTGAGTAATCGTTCAACGGCAGCACAATATCTGTTATTCCTGGAGACAATCTGGCAGTCAGTATCTCGGAGGATTCAAATGCCTATCTGGTGCCCCCCAATGAAAATGTAGGCACTGTATCAGGGGCGTAGCCAGGATTTTAGGTGAGGGGGTGCTGGAGTACGAGCGCGCAAAATTTAAGCCACGCCCACTTATTAACCGTCAAGGTCGAAGTTCAAATTGTCAAAGAGAACGCGTTCTGAATGTAGCTAGCAAGCTAGCTCAAGATTTTCGGCCAGATCTTGGGATAAGATAAGTTTATAACTGTCTTCTAAGCTGGTTTTTTGTAGTAGATGATAGTTTGGAGTAGCCAAGGGGGTGCTGGATAATGCTGTTCTGTGAACTAGGCATGCAGAGGGGGGTGCTCGAGCCCCCTGAGCACCCCCCTGCCTACGCCACTGCTGTATGGCAGTTGATTGTGATATGCAGTGTCAGGTATGGCCAGCAATAGACAGTTTAATAAATTGGAATGTACTAATGGGTTTTAATATTAAATTTTGTTCCAGTTTTTCTCAGAAGAATTTGAGGCACGAACTCAAGAGATGCATGATTGGCTTCTGTGGGTTTCACATTCAAGATGAGAAATACTACCATGTACACAAATTATTGTTATAATAATGTTATGTGTACTTATCTACCTACACATGCACACATAGGTTATAATATCTGTTGTAGATTGGTGTGCACACCATCTAGGCTTTCAAGTGTGTTGTATACACTATATGGATATGACCACACTAAAATAAGTGGTTGTGTGTATGTGTATGTGTATGGGTATGGGTATGGGTATGTCAATGGCATGGCATGGCATGGCATGGCATGGCATACCATACCATACCATACCATACATACCATACCATACCATACAAGTAAGTACTAGCTGCCTCCAGGACGCTAATAGGTTGAGGGAAGCATACAGGAAGGATCTCCCTATGTATCAAGTGCATACAAGTAAGTACTAGCTGCCTCCAGGAGGCTAATAGGTTGAGAGAAGCATACAGGAAAGATCTCCCTTTGTATCAAATGCCGTCCAAGGTACAACCCAGCAGTTTGGGTGTGAAACGTAAGCTCACTGGTAATAATGAGGTTAATCCTGCCAAAGGGTGAAGCTTGCGGTAGCCAAAGCAAAAAAAAATGCTAAATAAGCCAGCTAATGTGAGAAACAGTGTGGGTGAACCCCACTCGCATATCATACACCTCAGTTCACTCTTTCTCACAAACCAGTATTGTTTAGTGCCACTGCCACTTCCAAATATCTGGCCTGACCAACTAAAACATGCTTCCGCCGTCCCATCAACCATGATTAATAGGTGCACAATGTGGTTATGGGGATGAGCTAAGTTAGGGGACAACATGAAATTCTCCAACAAGCAAGAATGCTTCAAAGGGTATTTATTCCAGCACTAACAGGTTGATGCACATCAATATTATAGGTACCAACTTTGAAGATTATTGCTATCAATGTGGGTATTCTTTCATCATGATAAACGAGCACCTCGATGTAATGTGTTCTTTCCCAAGTTTTATCCCACTGGAAAATTTGGTAAATACCATCCATCCACGTGATGTGAAAATCTCCCATAGGAGTTCGATGGCATGGCATGGCATGGCATGGCATGGCTGTATATCACACAAAGTTGGCAAATAGTGTGCAGATTACCATTAATTTTTGAGGATCTCACCAATGGTGTGCAACAAATTTAGTGTGCTATACACGCCACACTTTTTACAGTGCATACAAGTATCTGTAAGATTGTGCTTCATTTTCAAGTTCATCATCATAATAGTATACCTACTAGCTGCAACAGTCAATGAAGACCCCTCATAGAGCACACTAGCTGCATACTCACTGATGCATTCATGATTATCAGAAAGAGTACCTGATGTATTGTGACTTTCACAGGTGGTTGTGTCAGCAGCAGCATCAAAGCTATCAGAGTCCAAGTCATAGTAACGCCAAACATCTTCTGTTTCACCGACAGATTGAGTATCCACTTCAGGCGTATCTTCAGCCTTATCGTCAAAACCACACTCGTTATCTGGTGTAAAAGTGATATCAACCACAGTTTCGGTAGAATCAACTTCTGTCAATGACTCTGCCTGTACCTCTGTCCAGGCAGCGTCCTCAGGAATGAAGTGGTCAGAGCAGCGTTTACAGCTTTAATTAGAAGGACCAAGAGTGTTCACCAACAGCCATCTTTTCTTTTTCAAACGATACTTTGTCGTACGATTAGACGAGTGCTTGTGGAGAGGATCAGAATATGAAAAGCATTCATTATATTCTGAGGCCATTTTTACACCATCTCACACATGCGCATTTCATCTACCTAGCCACGCCTGTGAGGGCCTAGGGTATGGTATGTACCTGCACCATACGCATACTATACATACATACATACATACATACATACATGTGTTTCATTTGCGCGCCAAAACTCAAGTCACACCACAGTTTTGACGAATCAGATTCAAAATACGGCTGTCCTATTGTTTTATTACTCTGCTGCAGGGAGCGAGTTTGTTTTAATTAGTTCGTTGGGTGGAAGATGAGAGCTATGGAGTTACGCCTCTGAGCACTGTACCCCAAAAGGAGCGAGAAGATGTCTACCCCGGGCAGTTTACGAGAAAGTGGCAAGGGAAAAAAGCTATATGATGCAAAAGTGCTGAAAGTATCAGGTAAGTTCGATTTTTCGTACATACCGTGTTTATGCTAATAGAATGCAAGCAAAAAAAATAATTTCAAATCTGGTTTGCACACAATTAGAGTCAAAACAATTCCAGGAAGTGAATTTTCTTGCGTTAATTAGATGTTGCGTTGTAATAGAACAATTAGCATAGCTAGCTTTGAGCGACGACGAATAGTGGCTATCGATGGTATCGTACCTGTGCTCCTGGCCCCGATCATCACGAGGGTAGCTCGAGAAAGGCCTTCTAACAGCCGCGACACATGGTTAGCGATGCCACTGAATCGTGCTGATCGCAGCCTGAGGCCCTGGCTGCTGGACTTAGTGCAGTTCCAACTAAGGTCAGTCCCGAGTGTAGTTTAGTACCCTTATGAACGACGAACGACACTTGCGATTTGGTTAACTATAGCTAGCAACGAGTCCGAGAGACAGAGTGAGATATAATGTAGAGGCTTCCAGAACGGTTCATTACTAAGCAGGTGTGGTTTAACCGTGCAGCACGCGGTTTGAGCATACGCAATAGCCTCACCTTAGCATTATTGCGCTAATTGGATTCATAGAAAATAATTACAGACAGTCGCTTCCGTTCTAATAGAATACAAACAATTCCTGGAATTGAATTTTCTTGCGGTAATTGGATCATGCGTTCTATTAGCATAAACACGGTAGCTTTTAAAGTGTACGAGTTGCGGTGTTTTCCTTGTCGTTTCAGGCTATAGCTGTCAAAATTCTGTGATGATATTATCAATTTCAAAACTACACGGCTATTCATACTACACAAAGGCAAAATAAGCCTTCATTTTGACCCACCTAGTTGGCACAGCCACCGTACACGGAGCCCGTTGCTATGGGCGCTAATTAGAATTCTCTACCTAGATTCATGGAACTACTGTAAATTCGCTCACCTTTTTAGCTTCTTGGGCATCTATGAACAATCGGCTGTCGTCAACAACAAAATTCAACCCTTGCTCGATCTTTACGTTCATTTCGAACGGCTCCACCCAGGTCCATTTAATTGATTTCCGGGTCACGCGTAGTATGTGAAAACACCATACGCGTGCATAGCAACGCCTTTGGACCGTAATTTCTCGATTATTGGGTGGTGTGGCGCGATCGCAAACAAAGCGCTGCATCTCAACAACGGAGTGCACGATCGGCCTAAGACTTGAACACGGGTTAGCTCTATGATAGAGCTTATCAACCATGCATCAAACTCAATTTTCTGAAAAAATCCCATACGAAGGGTTTTCCCAAATCCGGTCACATATATACGTATGGCGATCCCGTATCGAACCACCAAATTTAAATCCGCCAAGATTTTTGCAATTGCAATTTTGGCCTAAACCACCAAATTTAATTCCCGCCAACATTTCTGGCTATGTGGTATATTCCTTTGTGAATTCTTCAGCAAGGGAAGTCTTGTTTGCTTTCAGCTGTTTAGGATGGTACTCTTCAGATGTTTTTGTACATCTCCACGTTAGGCTGACGTTCCATGGTGGCTCTTAGTTCGGTTGCATGCGAGGTGTGGCATTGGTACTCGAGGGATTTCGTTTGTACAGGCAAAGAAAGAGGCCTTGGAATGCGGTAATTGAAACAGGTGCCAATCAGTCAATTACCAGAGGTGGGTTGGATCCTCCAATATGCATCAAGTTCAACTCAAGCGGGGACTGCAAGTTTGGCAAAGACTGCCGTTTCCTCCATGTATGTAGCTAATGCAAAGAATCCCATCCCACCACCCATTGCCTGAAAAGTGCAAGAGGAAACAGCTCAGCTCCAAGCCAGGGTGTACTCTCATAGCTCATCGTCTTGGAGTAACTTTGAACATAAACTGACTGCAGCAGGACAGTTGTAGCTTGCTATGCTAGTTATTCATGTTTGGTAAAGGGGTACCGAATGCATTTACTTATGATCATAACTGGCAAAGGGTCAAAAAATAATAAAACTGTTCTCTCTTCCCTCTCTCTCACCTCCCCTCCTCCCCTTCTGCCTTTCTCACTCCTTCAGCTCTAATAGGCCAGCAGTATAAATACGGCCACCAATTATTGGCCTTGGAAGCTTGCTCCAAGGAGCGACCAGTTCCGTCATACATAAGCAGGATTGTGACACCTCTAAACTACAAGCATGGCAGGAAGCTCTGAGTGATTACCCAGACAAAACATTTGGGGCTTACAACTTACAAGGAATTGAAAGGAGCTTTTAGATCGGCTTCGACACAGAGCTAGTCAAGGTGAGATCGCAGAAAGGAAACTTGGCCTATGCCCTAGGGGTACCTACATGAAGAACTGTAAGCCACTCAGTGCAGTTAAGGCCTGGGTCAAATATGTGACCGGATTTAGGAAAACCCTCCATATGGGATTTTTTTGTGAAATTTGAATTTGATGCATGGTTGATAAGATCTACCATAGAGCTAAACCGCGTTCAAGTCTTAGGCCAATCGCGCGCTTCGTTGTGGAGATACAGCGCTTTGTTTGCGAACGTGCCACACCCCCAATAATCGAGAAATTACGGTCTAAAGACGTTGCTATGCACACGTGTGGCGTTTCTGCATACTACGCGTGATCCTGAAATCAATTAAATGAACCTGGGCAGAGCCGTTCGAAATGAACGTAAAGATCGAGCAAGAGTTGAATTTCGTTATTGACATTGACAGCCGATTGTTCTTAGATGCCCAAGAAGCTGAATAGGTGAGCGAACGTACAGTAGATCGATGAATCTAGCTGTATCTAGGTAGATAATTCTAATTAGCGCCCATAGCAACGGGCTCCGTGTACGGCGGCTGTGCCGGCTAGGTGGGTCAAAATGAAGGCTTATTTCGCCTTCGTATAGCACGACTAGCCTCCGTAGAAGACGGCAACAGTTAGAAGGGTGGTTCGACATGTATATGACAAAATCTGGACTTTGACAAATGTGAGCAAATTTGAGAAAAGGGGTAAATCCCGATGCCCTCAAACAGCTATATCTTTCACTGGTGAGACCTCACTTGGAGTATGGTTGCCAGGTGTGGGATCCATACCTGGTTAAGGACAAGATGGACCTTGAAGGAGTGCAGAAATTTGCCCTCAGACTTGCTGCACATCAGTGGGACAGAAACTATCAAGACCTCCTTGAGTTATTCCAAGTTCCTTCACTGGAAGAGAGAAGACTTGAACTTAAACTTGGCCTCTTGTTCATTCAAAATTGTTCACAATCTGTGCCACTTTTCAACCGTCCCGGAGCTCCGAGGAGGCCTCGCAGGCCTGAGAAATTCACACCCCCTTCAGCTCAAGCTGCCACTGGCTCATACTAATGCCTACCACTACTCTTTCTTCCCGCATACTATGTCGGCCTGGAACTCCCTGGACAATCCTTACATAACCACTAATAACTATGTAGCTGTTATGAAGCACTTAAGGTCTAATTAACTATGGATACTCATTAAATTGTGACAGGATATGAGAAAAGGGACCACTTCGCGCATTTCCCGAATTTTCATTTTAAAACGCTTATATCTCTGGAACCATAGCAGCTATGAACTTCAAACCTGGCATGAATATTCTTACATCATCCCGCTACACTCGCTGCAAATCGCGAGCCCCGCCCACATCCGGTGTGGGCGGGGCGAGCGGCCGCGTCGATCTCGTTCGAAAATCGCTGTTTTATGCCTCACTTTGGCGGCTCACCGCTCGAGACAGGAGGCTTGCTGCAGCTTCTAACGTTAGATCTGTGAAGTAGAAGGTCCAAACTGCTTACAAACCAAGTGGGAAGCCTGGGGCTCTTGAGGCCTTGAAATGGTGACAGTTTGAAAAACGGCAAAAAAACGCGTTTTGCACGAAGTGGTCCCTTTTCTCATATCCTACCACAATTAGTATTTCTTACTATTGTGTATCCTCTGCATACTTAGTTATGCATAAATTATTATGTTATACACTAAGTAGTTACACACTAAGTAGAAAAAAAAATAAAATAAAAATTCATGGGGGGTTTGGGAGCACTTGGGGAGATAATTTTTACATGGGCACGCAGAATGGGTCGAAACTAGAGATTTGACCCTGGGGAATTTTGATTTATGCCTTAGAATTAAAGTTATGGACCTTTCAAGTTTCCCCATATGTTTGTATAGGGAAGCCATGCGTTTGCAATGTTTTCCGCCCACGCGCTACGTGAAAAACGGGGAATACCCGTGGTGTGCGTTATTTAAAAAAATTTCAAAATTGGAGTACAAGTTGTTTGTTTGCTTTGTATGGCTCTACTGTGCATCCTAGGTTGTTTACTTGCTTTGTATGGCTCTACTGTGCATCCTAGGAGTATTATGTGGTTTTCAGGACAATTTTTTCTACTTAGTGTGCACGCTAGCTTGAAAAAAACAAAAAAACTTTAATAATCTAATTAATGGAGGATTTGGGAGCACTTGCGGACATAATTTTTATACGGGCACGCAGAATGGGTCAAAGTAACAGGTTTGACCGGATGGAATTTTGATTCACACCTTAGAATTAAAGTTATGGCCCTTTGAAGTATCCCCATATGTTTGTATAGGAAGCCATGCATTTGCAATGTTTTCCGCCCACGCTGTACGTGAGGGGCGTGGCCACGCGCGCACAGTAACGTGACGACCTTTACCCACTTTTGTCAAAATTGAACTTTAGGCTGTCTGCTTGCATTGTATGGGTCAGGTATGCATCCAGCTCAACTATGTGGTGGTCAGGACGGTGTTTTTCTGCTTAGTGTGTCTGCTTCTTGCAAATTAAACACTAAGTAGAAAAAAAAAAAAAAAGATTTCTGCAATAAATAATGTTTGGGGGAACTGGGAGCACTTGGGGAGATAATTTTTATACGGGCACGCAGAATGGATCGAAATACAAGATTTGATGACAGTTATTCACTCCTTAGAATTAAAGTTATGGCCCTTTGAAGTTTCCCCATATGTTTTTATAGGGAAGCCATGCGTTTGCAATGTTTTCCGCCCACGCGCTACGTGAAAAATGGGGAATACCCGTGGTGTGCGTTATTTAGAAACTCTCAAAATTGCAGTATAGGTTGTTTGCTTGCTTTGTATGGCTCTACTGTGCATCCTAGGTGTATTATGTGGTTTTCTGGACAATTTTTTTTTCTGCTTAGTGTTCTGGTCGCCTTGAAAAAAAAAAAAAAAAAAAAAAAACTGCGCAAAACGCGATTTTTTGTCACGTTCAGCCTACCACCATTTCAAGCCAGTAAGAGCCCTAGGCTTCGAACTTGGTTTGCAAGTAGTTTAGACCTTCTACTTCATAGATCCAACGTTAGAAACTAGAGTAAGCCTCCTGTCCCGAGCGGTGAGCCGCCAAAGAGGGCCATAAAACGGCGTTTTTCGAAAGCGATCGACGCGCGCGCTCGCCCCGCCCATACCGGAGGTGGGCGGGGCTTGCGATTTGCAGCGAGTGTACTAGGATGATGGAAAAATATTCATGCCAGGTTTGAAGTTCATAGCTGCTATGGTTCCAAAGTTATAAGCGTTTTAAAACCAAAATTCGGGAAATGCGTGAAGTTACCCCTTTTCTCAAATTCGCTCACAAATTTCTATTGGAGCTACTAAAAACGCGCATTGCGCGAATCGCGTGTGGACAGAAGGTTTTACCAAATCCGGTCATATATGTGACCGTCTACTAAACGCGCATTGCATGAATCACGCGTGGATCTCTTACGGAGGATTTTTCCAAATCCGGTCACATATGGGAAAACCCGGCATATGGGATCCACGTGCTATTCACGCAATGCGCGTTTTTAGTACCTCAAGTCCAAAAAATGTCAAAGTTGAGTTTTTGTCATATTAAATTTTAGGCTGTGTCTACAGTCCCGGCACCGGTACCGGAAATTTTGCGCTTCGAGTACCGGCGACAAAGCCCGCCAAAAAACTTAGAAATTTTCGAAAGTGAGAGAAAAAAAATTTTTTTCATAGATCCAGCCGGGTTTGAACCCATGACCACCGTACTACCAGCCCAACCCCTAGTCCGCTCAGCCACCCTGCTCGCCGCTGCTGGATGCCGTTTTTTGCCAAATTTATACACCTTGCCACTATAATACTAACCCTTGTCACCAACCCGTAACCGAAACCCAAACCCCTCGTAACTAACCGATTATCGGAACCCAAACCCCCGCTACTAGCCTCACTAGCCGTCTTGCGCTCAGTATTATAATATAGCTATAGATCCCAGCCCCCTTCGGGGGCTGGGATCTATAGCTATATACTACACTGCCGGTACTCCAAGCACTAAATCTTGGGTACCGGTGCCGGGACTCTAGACACAGCGTAAATTTGCCATCGTCTACGGAGGCTAACCGTAAGTTACAAAGGCGAAATAAGCCTTCATTTTGATCTACCTAGTCTGTACAGCTGCCGTACACAGAGCCCATTGCTATGGGCGCTAATTAGAATTCTCTACCTAGATACAGCTAGATTCATCAACTGTACGTTTTTAGCTTCTTGGGCATATAAGAATAATCAGCTGTCATTGTCAACAACGAAATTCAACTCTTGCTCAATCTTTACATTCATTTTGAACGGCTTCGCCCAGGCCCAGGTCCATATAATTGATTTCCAGGTCACGTGTAGTATGCGGAAACGCCATACGTGTGCATAGCAACGCCTTTGGACCGTAATTTCTCGATTGTTGAGGGTGTGGCGCAATCGCAAAGAAAGCGCTGTATCTCCACAACGAAGCGCATGATCGGTCTAGAACTTGAACGCGAGTTAGGTCTGTGGTAGAACTTATCACAGACGTATCAAACGCAACTTTCACAAAAAAATCCCATATGGCAGGTTTTCCCGTAGACGGTCACTAATCACCAGTAATCGAAGTGAGTTATAATTCCTCACTTGTACAGTTGTTAAGCCAGTGGTCCAAAACACGTACAAACGTTGCAGATCCAGGAAGTGCATCCGGTGGCACATTCCAGTGCATGCAATTTTTGCCGTTTTTATCAATTTTTCTTACCTGTTCTATCTAGGCCATCTTTCACTTCTAGGACTCCAAACAAAGACCAGAAGACAGAGCAATTCTTCTACTTTCAGATAGTTCAAGTGCTATAACCTGGAGATATTTATGAGCTCCGCGGCGATCCCTTTTGTGCATGCTGTTTGCAAGCGCTCATAAAAGTGCCTCGCGCAAAAAGTGGTAGTTTTGGTTCCCTTGGATGGATTGCCATGATTCAAGTACCATTCAATAGCTCTTGTGTTGCTCTACAATATAAGACTGGAACGAAGTTTTTCCATCGAGCGGTTCCAGAGTTATACGGCATCAAACATCAGAAAACTTTAGTACAACCGCGTGGCATTTTCCATATCTTTTCAAGGTTTTATCGAGTGTCTGACCTTCTGACCATCCAAGAATGAGCTATAGGCTTAGTAATGCTCATTATGAAGCTCCAAGTTTCTAGGGAGGAGGCGTCGTCATCCAGATGGATAGTATCTTTCTATGCTCACAATTTCAAGGACCGAAGGTTGGTGTCAAGTGTGTGTCAGGCAAACTAGTCTATGTATACTTACCAGGCAAATAATAAAGCCCAGGGATGAGGGCGAGCCTTACCAGCTAAAGAACAAGCAACACAGAAGAGTCTCACTGTTGTGCCTATGCCGTTATGAAAGTCGGCTTACATCAAAGCCGAAAAGCACTAGTTCCAAGGCGGTGGGTATTTCTCAAACATTTCGAGTTCTCTCTCTCTCTTCAACCCACCCCATATACATACACAATTCATTAGGTGATAATCAGCTATTGATGTCGGAGTAGGATGGTGAGAGAGGGCAGAAATGGAGTTCCACAGCCTAGAGAAGGGGCTGTTTAGGCCTCAGGCTGTAGCTTTGTAATGAAGCTGACTTCTGAGATGCTGAGAGCCTACTCCATTTATTGAGGTCCTCACTTGTACTGTCTCTTGCAGCTGATCGAGTACTTTCTCTGTCAACCATAGCTTTTATGATGCCAGATGACATAGGAAACTGGTTGTGAAAGCTTTAACAACCTTCAGCAAACCTTTAAGAAGGCATTTGGTAGCTAGAAATCTTTGTAGCACCTAGATAGTGCTGTGTTATCATTGGTTTGTACGTATTCATTCAATATTTGTATTGTGAAATATCAATTTTTGTACTGTTTTTAACAGCGTGTAACTCTGGAACCGCTCGATGGAAAAACTTCGTTCCAGTCTCATATTGTAGAGCAACACAAGAGCTATTGAGTGGTACTTGAATCGTGGGAATTCATCCAAGGGAACCAAACTGTACCACTTTTTGCGCGAGGCACTTTTGTGAGCACTTGCAAACAGCATGCACAAAAGCGATCGCCGTGGAGCTCATGAATGTCTCCAGGTTATAGGACATGAACGAGCTGAAAGTAGAAGAGTTGCTCTGTCTTCTGGTCTTTATTTGGAGTCCTAGACGTGAAGAATGGCCTAGATAGAATAGGTAAGAAAAATAGATAAAAATTGCATGCACTGGAATGTGCCACCGGATGTACTTCCTGGATCAGCAATAATTGGACCGCTGGCTTAACGGCTGTGTACTATTGTCCAAACGGAGGTTTATCTCGGTAACTACCAACAACCAAAGTCACAAGCCTCTACCAAAAATTTCTATTCGACAACCATATTGAAGATCAAATTGCCATACCTGAGTTACAAAATCAAGCTACAAGAAATACCGGCACCCCTGCAACCAGTGTTAAACCAAAAAAGAGAAGACAGAAGAGGAAATGCCCAACACCAGTTCCTGAGCCTTCTAAGCACACAAAACGAGATGATTTTTTATCCTTGGCCCCCCAAAAAATCTGGACACCCCGTTGATGGTGCATAATCTTAGCAGTATGACTTTTTCCCTGGAAGAGCGACAACTGCTTGCTCGCACCCCTAAGGTACCAGTTGAAAAAGCATACACTCAAGTTTTGGATTGCTTTGATTCATTTGCAAAATCTATATGGCATAATACGTACATATATTGAGATGTTTTTCAATAGTGTCAGTACCTCAAGAAGAACCTACAAGAAGCAACATGCCCATCAAATTTGTGCCTATGTCTAAACAAAATATGTTGTAAGAACAATTTTCAGGAGTATCAACTGTAGAGCATTATATAGAATTAACCAAGAATAATCTGAACAACCTACTCCCAGTAATATCCTTGCAATTTATTAACAATATCTTTAAGGATAAAGTAGCTATCAATAAAAAAACTCAGATAAGGGATAGTCACCATTAACCCTGGATGTTACATTAATGTCACAAATTTTCGCATTACACGTATACCTAATGTTACCAGTCTACACTAAGACCACCGGAAGTCCATATACGTACAATACATTTTAATGTCAACGCGCGGTTTGCATGGCGCCTATGGGGGTTAATGATATGCATGCCATGCATGTGGGGTCAAAAATAGTGCATGTCTATGTACAACTATATCTTCTAGTGTGAGATAGCTATCGTTCTATCTCAAGTACCATTGAAAAGAGGAAGAGCTATGCTTCACATTGATACCAAGAACAAAACTAAGCGTGCCGAGATGACCGATGTAGATGAGAAAGATTTCAGCTGCGTATGGTTGAGGGCATCTTTGAATTGGGGGCAAATCAGTATCTATCAAACCAGCGCTAGGGGACTTGGTCCACAAGTAGGTAAGTACCAGAGCAGTTATTCCACTGAATCCAGAGTCTTCCAGGAGGCCACTCTGCCACCACGAGCGCTCTTTGAAGATCGAAAATAATTTATCGCTTTAGTCTGTTCTATTTTCTTAGTAGTAGTTAACTAGACTGTCAACCAAAGAAAATACTAAACTTTAGGTACTAAACTAGCTAGGTTATAGCTACCAACTCTTCGTCTTGAGTACTTTCTTCGTAATACTTCAACTCGCTAGTCCATTTTTCGATCTTTTCTGGCTGAATGGAACTTTGAATTGGGGGCAAATCAGTAACTCTCGTTCCACGAGGCATCCTCGATGTCTATACCATAGTGGCAGTGTATGGCAGTGTATAGCAGTAGCATGGAACAGAACCGCTCGAGACGCTTCGAGAAATGAGCCTTCGAAAACGAGAAAAGTTCATTCTGTCCTGGGTAGGGCGCGGTACACGGATAGATATGCTGACGTATACGGGATTATTGCGTATACCCGCGTAATACGTACGCGCACGTGCGTAATCATACGCAGCAAAACATTATTTCCGTTTTGCCATTAAGGTTACGGTATACAGTTTAATTTCGCGCCGTGCGCGAACATTTATCTCCATACATACAAAGCAATGGACGGCGAGCGCTTAAAAATTTCACGTCAGATTTCGCGTAGTTAAAAACATAGGATACCGTATATACGGTCCGTTCTAATTCTGCAACAATAGAGGCAGGGCCACACGTTTCAATTTTGCGTTTAGTATGTTCGAGGCCAGAGCTATGGCCGACTTTATGCACAGCGGTTCAGTTCAAGGAGCCGCTCGCGCCAGCGCTTTGTGGAGTCTTATCGAAAGAGGAATGGTTTTGAAGCAAAAATGCTACCTGTGGCCCTCGAGAGTGATGAAAGCTTACTGCTGAAAGTGGAACCTATAGCTAGGCTGCCAATGTCTAAGCAAAAACTGACGTGAAAACTTGTGAAACGGTGGTGAAACTGCTCGCGCGGACCAAGACCAGAAGATATCGTTCGAGTAAGCTTTTTCTAGGCCAAGAGTAGCAGAAGGAAGTGATAAGGCTGGTTTATAGCTAACTTTGTTTATGATATACAGTGTTTTGTTGATCTAATTAATTATTCATGAAACTGTTGACCGTAACCCTTAAACGGGAGGTCTTAGTGTAGACTGTTACACGCGAATACGGCCAGGCGTTCACCGCGCATGGCAGCCACTACACAGCTATCTACAGCATATATGATCTTACAGTAACAGTACAGTATTTAGATAAGAGACTGAAGTATGCTGTTTAAGATCGGAGGCGGACCTGTTGCAGCTGCCGTTTTGCAGTCCTCGGTTGAAGTACCACTTACTGACCACATGGATATCATACCACCGCTCAAGGACACCACTATCGCACGCAAAGCGAGGTACAATGAAGCAGAGTTGATAGGCATGCTCAGTGACGTCGATAGCGATGACGGTGACTATCTGGACGAGGCTATGTGCCCGGGAGCGACAATGAATTCCCTTGCCCAGATAGCGACGATGAGAGGTACTCCATGAATAGTAAGTAATAACCACTATACTCTCTGCATGCATGCCCAGGAAGAGTAAGTTAGTTGCCTGCACATAAACAATTATTCTCTCACATCAAAAATACGACAAAATACGAGTGTGTGTGTGTGAGGGGGGGGGTGAGAGAGCAATGAGGGAGTGGCATATAAAAACAATCAACTAAACTATTAGGATGGATGGAAATGACGATACTTGTGCTTTAGACAACGGAGACGATCAAATGGAGATTTCAAGTAAGACGTGTAATAAGACAAATAAATACTCCGTTCGATATAACACACTTTGGACGAAGTACCAGAGAGCGAAAGGTAGTAGCATAGACAGTGGGGGTATGTACTTGCATGTACTGTAACAATATTTGTAAATACAGTGAATCAAATGAAAGAAAGTACCAGTGCTAGGGGAAAAAGGCGGGTCGTGGTTGGGGAAGAGGCAGAGGCAGAGGCAGAGGCAGAGCAAGAGGGGGAGGGGCAGAGGTCAACAACGCAGTGGAGTCCATGGCAAGAGGGGGCGGAGAAGTGCAGGTTCTTCCCAAACCACTGACCAGGAATAACGAGATACGACTACAGATATCACTGTAGAAACCTTTACAAAGGAAGTTGGTCCCAATGTCCCCATCTCTGCAGGTATCAGGGATATATTTTAGCTGTTTTGTTTACAATCTTGATCAATATGTTTGTCGACCAAACGAATCTATACGCCAGCCAGGTCATGGACCCCTCCCAGTAGGATAAGTGGACGAAACTCACCGCTGATGAGTTGTGGGCCTACTTTGGGTTCATGATCCTGATGGGTGTCAATCAGCTACCCGCACTGGCAGATTACTGGAAGCTTGACCCCACTTACAGACCAATAGCCAACAGGATCACACGTGATAGATTCCTAGAGATATCACGGTATCTGCATTTTGTGGATAAGACGTTACCCCCTAGGACTGACCCCACATATGATAAGCTAGGAAAGATTCAAACTCAGTTCCTTACTGGATTGATGTATCATCCTTATTTGATTGGTTTGTACACTGTTACACTATTATGTAATCCCTTTATGTATTGCGCATGCGTGTTTTCAGTAAGTTCAGTCTTGATCTTCTTGAGAGAACCTCATGGTGCGTGCATGGCGGTGTATCTAGTGTAATCTAGGACAGGACACCACATTAACTGGCGACGAGATCGGGATATTAAAAAGGAAGAGTTATGGCAGCCTTACTGGGGAAAGCAGACGAGTTCGGTGCCTCAAAAGAAGAGTGGGCCCAATATGTGGAAAGGATGGACCACTTCTCTGCTGCCAACGGTATCAACGACGCGTATAAGAAAACGACATTTCTAGCGGTTACTGGCACGACAATATACACGCTCGTGCGGAACTTGGTGTCACCAGAAAAGCCGGGAGACAAATCGTACGAGTTAGTTGCCGCTCTCAAGAAATATTTCAATCCAACGCCTTCGGAGACAGTTCAAAGATCGAAATTTCACAGCAGATTTTGAAAGTCTGGTGAGATTATTGCTGCTTTTGTTGCCGATTTACACTCGCTCGCCGAATTTTGTAACTTTGGTGCGTCCCTAGACGACATGCTGCGAGATAGGATAGTTTGTGGCGTTAACAACACTAAGATACAGCAGGCACTACTAGCAGAGATGACACTTACGCTGAAGAAAGCCATGGAGTTGGCCCAAGGGCTAGAGACGGCAGCCAAAAACGCTAAAGTGCTATCGCAGGGAGAAGCAGCAGCAGCAATCACGAGCCCCGCGGCTATTAATCGAGTGGCTGGAAACGGGAAGAGTGCTAAGCAGAAATTTTCCGGAACTTGTTTTTGCTGTGGCAAGGTTGGCCACAGACGAGCCGTGTGCTGCTTTAAGTTAACCCTTTAGGGCCTAGAGCGGATATATCCGTGCGTGTTAATTGACGAGAGCGGATATATCCGCACACCTGACATTATTGCGCCTTTCACCGAGACAACCCTTACCGAACGGCGGCGCTATCAAGTCTTTGATCGTTTATGATGTCACCGAAGCTATAGCAGGCGATCTGCAGTTGCGTGCTACACTCAGGTCAAGTGTTTGGTCGCGTTGTGGTAACGTTTTGAGTGGCTGCAAAAAGCATGGCAACAAGAGGGAGAATCCCACTAAGTAGAGTGCTGGAGGAGCTCGAGGATGACAATGCTTCAGCTGGTCCAGTTGCTGATGGTAGTGATGATGACTTGGGAATGGACAGTGACTATTATAATAGCTAAGGAGAGGGTATTTTTTTTATTATTGATATATATATATAAGCCAAATATTCATTCATAATATTAGTGCAAAAATTTCTAAAATCCTATGCAGAATACGATGACTTGGATTTCGACCCACCACCAGCATCTCCAGAACCTACTCTATCCTGTGAGACCCTGTAGTGCATGATTACAAACAATGGCTAACATAAGTCTCGAGATACTCGAAATTAACTCTGACATGCATAATCATAAAAAGGGGAGGGGTAGATTTGAAGATACAATAAGTAGATGGGTCCAGAAACACGTATTCAAGGGCGAGCAGAATCAGTTTTTGTGAATGTGAGGCAGATGTGTGTGCATGTGCATATTAATAAGTAGGCCCCTCGAAATAGCCACCAAAGCCCCTACCGGGATTTGGTGGTTTGGGGGCTCTGGGCATGGTTTGCCGTACCCTCTGCAACCCCGGTTGCCTCCCATTGTAGTGCCCCCATCCTAATTATCCGTCCTTAGCCCAACTTGGGAGACTATTAAGTGGGAGGAGCTTACCACCATACCCATACCCAGAGAGAGAACCCCCTTTCCTAAATTACTAACCCGTTGTCAGAGTGGGGTTCGATACTCCTCCAAGTTGGAGTAATACTACCCCAGTCATACTGTACAAGTCATTATCATTGAAATATCCGTATCAATAACATTCGGGCAATACAACCTAAGTATAGGATCCGTTCCACTAAATGCACCATCAGTAACAAACACCGTCCAAGCAGTGCATTATGATATTAAAGACCGAGACACCCCTCGCAAGACTTCTAGGGGAGTACGTATATAACAAGTGTATACCGAGCTTTCCCAGCGTCCTAGTGTTTTGATCAGAGAGTCTTGAATCCCGCAAGTTGACGCCGTTGTTGCCACACCGATGCGGAAACTATGGCCGGCAAAATCAGCCGCCTTGAAACCAGCCACTTAATGCTGCTCTGACCTCTTTCACAAAGCTCGCCCTTGTCAGATATCTCCCATCCTGCCACAAGAACAGTGGGCCTGCCTTGCTGCCCCTCGCCACCATTATTATACTCTAAAACTGCCACCACTGGACATAAGTCAGCTCCCGTGTGCCCCAAGTGTAACGTCACTCCCTGTCTAAAGGGGTCAGTCGTGGATGCTTTGATTATGACTTGAATCCAAGCCGGAAACTTGGGGTCCTCGATACAAATATCCTAAAAACACAAATGGTGCTTAGGGTCATAACTTCTTCTGACGGGGCCACCACCTCTCCCGATCTCAAGAAACCAAAAAAGCAGAGGCACGCTGCTGCCCAAAGCATCTTGGCATTCCTCCTGTTGCTTTCTTTTTCCATACCATACCGCTTTCAAACAACGTAAGACTCCTGGTGTGATTGGCAAGCATTTTCTTGTTCTCACAGGTGTCAATCTCTTAAGGCCTCTCACAATATATTCCAGTTGTGGCATTCCCCCAATATTAGGGTTACCGAGGCCCCTAGCAACTTGGTCATACCGCACTGCCGCTAAGTAGCTTTTTATTGTACCTGGTGCCAGTCCGTCCATGTACAAGTGGCCAACAAAGAGGGCTAGGATTTTCTTTGAGGTGGGGTAAGGTTTCAGCTTGGATAATGTACAAAAGTCTTCATACCGTCGTCCGCCCGTACTGTACACCTTTCTCGTTGAAGGTGCTATGCCTGCCGCAAACAGTTTCTGAACAATTGGGACCAGGCTGTGGACATCCAATCTGGTTGTTGATGCACCAGAAGGTCCACTAGCTCTCCCGGAATCGGAGTTGATTCTGGATCTGCTTGCGGCACCTGTGAACGAAAAAGAGACAAATTATTCCTAGATAAAGCATCGGCAGCAATATTCTCTCCCCGGGAATATGAGCAGCTTTAACCGTGACCTCAAAGTGAGCCGAAATGAAAAATACACACCGCAACAAGTGCATTAATATGCTGTCTTTCGCAAAGCCCGAGTTCAACACATCCACAACTGCTCTATTATCGCACTGGATCAACACCACATTTCCATTCCAATACTGACCCCATAGTATTAGAGCCATCACAATTGGTATCAGCTCCTTTACTGCAATCGACCAAGCTTCCGTTTCTATAGGCCACTGATATTGTAACCATCGGTTCTCGCTGTAGGCCCCGCAGCCAAACGTTCCCGAAGCGTCGGTGATCAAGTGATAGCGTGGTGTTTTCAGCTCTGTCGGCATCATAGAGGTACCATTCCATTTCTCAAGGAACACATACCACCATACCAAATCCGATTGGAATGCGGTGTTAAGCCGAATAAATTGTTGCTTGCGGGAGATGCCTTTGAGTAGGTCAAACATGCGACGCATAAATGTTCGGCCCGGTCGCACCACCTTAGATGCATGCTGCAATTTTCCGGTCAATGATTGGAGGTCCTTCTTGAGACAAAATTTTTTTCCTATCCAACTCGCCAACAATGCTTTCAGCTCAGTCAGTTTTCTATCTGGCAAGCGGAGGATTAGTGCCCTGGTGTCCACGTCTATTTCCAGAAAGGCTAGTCGAGTTGTTGGACCCTCCAATTTCTCTGGGGCAATTGGAATCTGTAACCTCCTAAAGAGTGACAGCAGCTTGTCAATATTATCTGCACACCTTCTGGACCCTGGCGGTGCCACAATCAAGAAATCATCCAAATAATGGAAGATCGTCTCGACTCCCTCGTACTTCAGCCTCCACTCTAGAGCATCTGCAATTGCTGAAAAGATTTTGGGCGCTGAACGGAGGCCGAAGGGGAGAGCTGCATCCACGTACAGGGCCCCCTCCCATCGCATTCCTAGAAGTGACCTGCCTTCGGGATGTACAGGTACGATCCTGTATGCACTTTTTTATCCACTTTGGCCAGCAATGCACCACTCCCCTTGAGCAAAATTGCCTTCGCTGCCTCATCCACCGTGACATACAATAGTGAACAGATTTCCGAGTCGATTCCATCATTCACACTGTGCCCATCTGGTGAAGAAAGATCCAGGATGAGCCGCCACTAACCGCTTGTGCCTTTCGGGATAACTCCGAACCGGCTGACCTGGATCTCCGGCAGGCATCCTGGGTCAAATGGGCCCAGAACTCGGCCGAATGCACACTCTTTTGCTAGGTACTCCCTGACCACGTCTGCATGCTCCAAGGCTGAGCGCATGTTCTCCTTGACTGTCCTGCAGTTATACCGGCTGTAATCGAAGCCAATTCGGAAACCATCTCTGATCCCCCTGACGATGTACTCACTAAATTGTTCATCCGAGTGGGGTGCTAAGCACTCCTGCCACACCTCCCACCGCAGGGGAGAAACATCCACTTTTAGCTGTGTAGGCACTTGTGGGGGCGGCACTTGTCTGCACCGATCCAGATGCTGCAAATCCTCAATGCCCGGGTACCCCCTCTCTGCAATTATTAAAGTATGAAACCCAGTCACCCCCTGAGCCTTAATAATCATCATACTCAATGGCTATATCAACAACTAGTCCACACTACAGTACTCCAATACACCTTATAATACTGACCTATTCTATCTAATTAACACTTGTTCTTAGTTAAATGTTCCCCGTCAGAGATTAGTCTGCGAGCAGGCCCCTCAATAGGGGCCAGCATTCTTGCCAGCTTGAGTGTAGGTATTCCCCCTTCGCACTTGGCCTGGGTTCCCGTTTATCACCCTAGTGCCTGGGGGAATTGCCATTGGGCAATCCAGCACCGGGTGGAAACCTTTGCACCCGGAGCACACATGTCTATATTTACAGTTACGGAAGCGACATAGTTTCTCATTGAATAGCCGACAAATCTCCATTGACCGTTGGCTCTGACCAGCTTCATTATTTCCATTGCTTGAAGAGAAAGCCACCACTGCCGACTCTACCGCCTTCATTCTTTTTGCCATGTCCGGATCATCGTCCCCTGCTAGCGGGCAGTCCTCCGTTTTATGGGCAGCACTCAAACACATCTCATAACGGGGTGCTTTCTTGGCTTTCCCCGTAAAACATAGTGTATACAGGGACGGATTGATCTTGGACCACTCAGTGTGTCCCGTAGTGGCTGCCTGACGCCTGTACGCTGCATCATTCGTCGCCCAAGCCGTCCCCTCGTACTCCTGGCTGGCTCTGAGTATGCTTATCTGGTACGCCATTAACTCTGGGATCAGGTTTGGTGCTTTCAAAGCCCTGACACCGACATATAGTGCATAGCATTCCAGCCAGACATTGATGTCTTGGACCTTTTTATTGCTGCGGGGTCGTTTCACCTGTTTATTGGCATCACCTTCACCCCCTTGATTTGTCCAGAATTCGGGGAGGAGTTCGAACATCTCCACAAATTCCCCCTTTCCGATCTTGTCTGCCAATTTGGCTGGCACGGGCGGGAGGCCGTCTCCCATGAACACCCCGAGTGTGCTCGCCGATCCTTGCTTCGTCGGTTTCTTGTGAGAAATTAGATCCGTTAAGCCCGCCATTGCCAATGCTTTGGCTGTATCGTTACCGGTGGCATCACTAGCGGTCTTTCCCGAAGCCGCCACTCCGATTCCGGTAAGGTCTCCGAGCTGCTGGGGTCCATCGTCCAGCCCTGGGTAAATACAGTTGCCCATTATATGGTGCCCGATACCGTTGCCGCCGCCAAGACCTGGGTGCCCGAGCCCAGGATGGAAGGCCACCGAGGCCAGTTGGAAGCCTGCATGCGCCAGGCCTTGACCCCAACCCAAACCTAAGCTCAACCAAATCTCCCCCCTTTTAGGTGCCGTTTGCAGCCCGGTAGTCGAGGCTGCGTGCGGCGCCCACCCCCTGTTAATTATTAGCTGGCTAATTATTAATTCAATGTCGAGCTGCTAGCTTAGCTGCTCATCATCCCATAACAGGAGATCAACCCTTAACTCTACTTCGCTTACCTCTGCCAGTCGTCGTCTCGCTGGATCTGGCAGCGCTGATCGCTTGTTCGAGCACGGGTTGCAGGTGCTTCGACATCGCTTTCTCTACCATCCTTTCGATCTTGTCCTCCAAGGCTTGGTCGTCGTCCGCCATCATATGGATTTGGCGCGATTTCTGGTCGGTCTGACAGTGCACTGGGCGATAGACTAGACGAGCAGTTCCCCTGGCACAAAGCAGCAACTTTTCTTTAGCTAGCACGAGGTACTTGTCAGACTGAGCATGAGCATGCTCATACCGCCACGTATTACCTCATCTTTTGCATATACTTACTCGTATCCCCGTAGGCAGCATCCTGTCTTATTTGCCAACATCATGTGACACTTCACCTAATTATCCTACTATCTTGTTACAAGTTTAGATCATATACTCTTGTATTGCTAGAGCCAGAGGGCAAAACTTGTAGGTGACTATGAGAATCTTGTAGGTGACTATGAGAAGCTTGTAGGTGACTATGAGATATAGATACCTGTCAGTAGCCAACCAAATTGCAGTATTTGTTACAGCTATGATCTAAATGGCAGGGAGGGCCTGGGGACCAGCAAGACTAGCTAGGTCAATCAAAGACTAAGGCATAATATTATTATAATTATTGTAATTGGTTCCTGTAGGTCTACTCCCCTCATCTGAGTGGTTGTAGGATCAAGCCAGCTAAGAAGGCTG
>OZ005689.1:30342158-30349034 GCA_963930775.1 Cliona cf. orientalis | reverse complement strand
TGTGAATGTGCACAGAAACCTTATGTAGTAGTACCTGATCAGGTGTAGATCTACCCAGACAGAAGAGGTGTTATGAGATTGCAGTGTGTGAATATGTGAATGTGCACAGAAGGTGAGAGACCTTATGCCTATCATCAGATTGGACAAAAAAGAACTGGCTTTAGTATGCTTCATGGGTCAAGAGGGCTACAGCCTATTTGATTATATGCTCATATGCACAACTGGCATAGTATAAGTTAGCAAGCAAATATTATGTCTTCTGCTGTGCTGTTGCTTTGCCCTCAGGTTGATGCAGAAGAGATGCACAGGTATGTGCTCTAGATTTGCATGTGAGAGAGAGATCAAAGGTAGACATCCTTCGAACTGGAGCACATACCCTGTGCACTGCACCAGCATCCCCAAAAGCTGTAGTAGTGAATGTCAATAGGAGTAGCAGTAGCAAACAGTACTTCTGCATCCATAATTGAGGCCAGCCTGAGCATGCCCCACATAATACAGTGATGCAGGGCAATCATGTACACATTGTGGTGGTACAACAGTCACATTCCACAGTGTCACTGTGTAGTAGTGTGCAGGGGCGTGGCCAGAGAAATCCAGATCCTCTTAGCTGTTCACATTACAACCTACGCAGACATATGGAATACATTCTCACTCTCACCTCTCTCTCTAGCCTCGTACCCAGGCCCTTTCCTGGGTACGAGGCTACTCTCTCTCTCTCTCTCTCGCCAAATACACACATATTCTAGGTTTCACTATAAGCTATGTAGCTATGGTCTTCCAGACAGAAACAGGTAGGGGTGTGTGTGTGTGTGTGTGAGATAGAGAGAGAGAGAGAGAGAATGAAGGCGGGGGGGGGGGGGGGGGGAGAGAGAAAGAGTTTGTGTGTGTGTGTGAATTTTGTGTCATTTGCTGGTATCAGTACTTCCGTCAAAAATATGTCCTTGAAGATGAGGGTGCTTATAAGCCAGAGAAATCCAGATCCTCCTAGCTGTTCACATTACAACCTACGCAGACATATGGAATACATTCTCACTCTCACCTCTCTCTCTCTCACCAAATACACAAATTTTCTAGGTTTCACTATAAGCTGTGTAGTTATGGTCATCCAGACAGAAACAGTAGGTGTGTGTGTGTTGTGGTTATGGGTAAGGGGGTGGGAACGACGTCTGTCCGCTGTCCTCACTGTGGAGGCTACATGCTCATCTATGTGGAAGACTATGACTAATATAATATTATATTATACATTCCCCTTTATTTGTATCAAACTCCATCTAGTCCCCATTGATCTGATTTTAAAATTTATGGTATTTAATATTATATTTTTATTTCTGGTTCTTAATTTTCACGAATTATTCATTCATACCAGTTACTATTCTTACTGATAACACGTGTGTATGGGGTGCTGGGTGCCTGGCCTTGAGAACCAGGAATGGTAGGTTAAAGAGCTCTTTGTCCCCGGGGGAACTCTCCCCACTCACCCAGTCTGCTCCCCGAGTTTGTGGACATGTGACATGAGGGGTTTGTTTATGGCCTACACATACACTTACAGGGTACCCTATTGTATTAGTTACACTAGAAACAAAATTATTTTACCTGACAAAGAAGAGGAGGCCATCTTGTCTATAGACTCTCAAATTACTTTTAGATAGTTCTAAAAATAACCCTTCTAGAAGAAGCTTAATATTCATCACCAATGGTTAACACATACTTATAAGCTCCAATTGTTTCCCACCACTTACTACCCCAAAGTTATTTTTGCTACATGCTTATTATTAGGTGTGTGTGTGTGTGTGTAAAAAACCCACAGGGATGGGGGAATGGGACCCCCACCCCTGTGGGTAGTCCCATTCCCCCTTATCTATAGATATCCCAGTAACGATTCATTTTATTTGTATAAAAATCATTACACATATAAGTTTACTATATTAACCCTGAGCTCACATTCAAGCCTAGTGGTCGTAGAGTTTTAAGAGTTTTTATCCAGTAGCGTTCCAGTTCTTTTAATTTCTGATATGTATTTGGTCCATCTTCTGTAGTGTCTATAATTTGTACAGTTAAATCACTTATGTTGTGGTCTGGGAAGTTAAAGTGATTGCTAATGTATGTCTGTATATGATTGAAGATATTTGTTCTGTGATGGTTAATCCGTATGTTCAGTTGTTGCGTTGTAAAACCTACGTATTGTTTTTTACACTTTTTGCAGGTGATAAGATAAATTATGTTCTTTGATGTGCATGTGAAACTGTGCCTTAATGGATAGACCTTGCCAGTTTTTGTAGATTTAAAGGCGGCATTACAATTGAGATGTGTGCATGTAGCACACCTCGGGTGCCTGCATGGTTTAGTTTTGACATCTGGGTATGTTACTGCAGGGAATCGACCTGTGACCACATGTGAGTCGTCGCTAGGTTGTGGCAGTGTTAGCATCATATCTATCATCTGTTCATCAGTGGGTTTAATTTGTGATCTGATCAGCTCTTTCTTTAGAGTTCTGTGACCTAAAACAACAAATTTTAGTGTAGGCAGATGAAGACTGCCAAAATCTTGAAGGATGATTTGTTTGAGATAATTGAACTTTGGGGGAGGGAGGCACTTAAATATTGGTCTCTTTATATATAATACTGGCTGTCTTTCTCTTGTCAGATGTCTTTGTCGGTCTTTATATGACACCGACTTTATTGTCTTGTTTATGAACCTTGGTGGATAATCACGATTCTTTAGCCGCTGTTTAAATAGGAAGATTATTGCATCATAATTCTCTTTCCTTGTATTGGTACGTATGTACCGGATGCATTCTCCTGTTATAACAGCCTTGTGTTGGTTTCTTGTGTGTTCAGAGGAGAAATGAAGATACTGATACAAGTTTTGTTGCTTTTGATAAGTTTTAGTGTCCAGTTTATTCATGATTTGGAAGCCTGATCCTTTGTAAATTGTTAAATCCAGGAAATCTGTTGAGTCTTGTGAGATGGTGTATGTAAATTTCAGTGAAGGATGAAAATTATTTAGGGAGTTTAGAAAGGTTTGGAGTGTTTCTTTAGTATTCGTCCAGATAAGAAAGATATCATCTATATATCGTTTTAGTAATAGTGGTTTTATCGTTTGTGTGGTTAAAAATTTTCGTATATATACAGACATGAAAATATTAGGGACTGAATGCTGTACCCATGGCGGTACCGTGGATTTGCTGGAATGTTAGTGGACCATATTCAAAATAGTTATAATTTACATTAATATGGAGTAGTTGGATTAATAAGTTGGGGTTTAATAGAAGTAAGTGTCTGCGTTGGTGCATTTGATCATAGATAGCTTGGAGACATTCTGTTTGGGGGATGGAGGGGTATAGGGAAACCACATCTATTGAAACTAGGTATGCGTCATCAGGTACATTTAACTCTTGTAATATAAGTGATAAGGTTGTGGAATTATGGAGATAATCAAGATAGGACTGCGCTATTGGTTGCAAACAATGATCTAAAAGACGTGCTGTGGGATTAAGTAGAGAATTACAATGAGAGATGATTGGTCTAAGTGGAGGGAGATGGTTGAACTGCTTATGTATTTTTGGTAAGCCATAAAGTTGTGGAATTTGGTGCTTTTTCTTTGGTTGTAAATATTCGTATAATCGTTTATCGTAATTGTAAATCTGGGACTTGAAGTTGACCAGAGTGTTCGTTAACTGTTGACGTATCCTCTCAGTTGGGTAGGTATGTGCTTGTCTATAAGTCCTTGTATCTGATAGTATCAACATACACTGCTTGATATAATCATCAGCATCTAACAGCACGATCCCCAAATTCTTATCTGCTGGCTTTATTGTCAGCTCTGATCGTGATCGCTTTAGTTGTTTCAGTGCCGTGAATTCTGTTTTTGTGATGTTGGACGTATTTTGCTTGAGAATTTGCTGGCAATTTTCATTAATAATTTGTTTTGTTCCTTCAATGTACTGTTCTATTCTGCCTATTCCAGAGAATTTATCCTCCATATGCATGGTTTTTTCTCTCGGCAAAAACTTAATGGCCCTGTAAATACGTCCAGGGGTTATTTTTAGATATGAAGGCTCAGAATGAGGTCTAGCAAATTCTAAGGAGCGATGTGTCCTACGTATAGACGTAGCGAATTCATCATAGTGATTAAGTAGTTGTAATTGTCGTTCTTGAACTGTTGTTTGTGGTGAAACTGCAAATGATAAACCTTTCTCGAGTAAACGTAGTTCGTCTCTGTTGAATGTATGAGTACTTAAGTTATGAATAGTCATGGAGGTGCTGAGGGTGGGTTTAACCTTCGAGATAAAAAATGGGTCTGTTTTTTCTGCTTTTTATTGCGGGGTTGTTGGTGTTTGAATTTTCTCTTTCTTTTTTTGTGAATAGGCTGAGTATCTGTACTGGATACTGGGGGTTGTAAGGAGACAGATAAGGTTGACAGGGCAGGGGGATTGGGTGTAGGAGTGGGTGAGTTAGTGGTCAATTTCCTCTGTAGTATGGGGAGTGGTTCCCTGTCTGTTATGTGGTTACTGGTTAGAAAAGTCTGGTACAGCTGTGTAATTCTTTGTGAAGGGGCCTGCAGAGATGCCAGGTAAGTTTCAGTTTGTGCCAGTATGCTTTGTATTGCTGCATTTGTTAGCTCGAGCGTGATACTGTCGCTTGTGATTATTTTGTCCAGGTGATCAAAGAACAATTGTTCGTATTTTTGTTCAAAATCGGCTGTGAGCATTGAGTTCGGTTGGATAGCCGTCATCACTGTTGGGGGTTTATATTTTCGTGGTATCGTGTGGAACATTTTCATATCATGGTGCTTTGCTAGCGCTATCTGCAATTCATTTTTGGTGGCAAACCTTTTTTCGAGCTCTCTCGATCGTTGATTCAGGAACTGGTCGATTGACGTTTGTTCTAATGTGGGAATATTTTATTTCATCTTTCGGCCTACGCTAATCCCGTACCCAGACCCTATTAGTCTTCAGACCAATGGAGACCATGATTCACGGCCAGGAAAATAAGTCCTACACCACTCGTGAGACAGTAGCCCCACTCCGAACGAGGGCCAGAAAATCCAGCCCACGGTCGGAGCTGCCGCCCCTGGGTCGACGGCTGGAGATTTATCACCCCGGCCAGCCAAGACTGGCCCCGTACTCAGAGAGCACGTGTGTGTTGTGGTTATGGGTAAGGGGGTGGGAACGACGTCTGTCCGCTGTCCTCACTGTGGAGGCTACATGCTCATCTATGTGGAAGACTATGACTAATATAATATTATATTATACATTCCCCTTTATTTGTATCAAACTCCATCTAGTCCCCATTGATCTGATTTTAAAATTTATGGTATTTAATATTATATTTTTATTTCTGGTTCTTAATTTTCACAAATTATTCATTCATACCAGTTACTATTCTTACTGATAACACGTGTGTATGGGGTGCTGGGTGCCTGGCCTTGAGAACCAGGAATGGTAGGTTAAAGAGCTCTTTGTCCCCGGGGGAACTCTCCCCACTCACCCAGTCTGCTCCCCGAGTTTGTGGACATGTGACATGAGGGGTTTGTTTATGGCCTACACATACACTTACAGGGTACCCTATTGTATTAGTTACACTAGAAACAAAATTATTTTACCTGACAAAGAAGAGGAGGCCATCTTGTCTATAGACTCTCAAACTACTTTTAGATAGTTCTAAAAATAACCCTTCTAGAAGAAGTTTAATATTCATCACCAATGGTTAACACATACTTATAAGCTCCAATTGTTTCCCACCACTTACTACCCCAAAGTTATTTTTGCTACATGCTTATTATTAGGTGTGTGTGTGTGTGTGTGTGTGTGTGTGTGTATGTGTGAGAGAGAGAGAGAGAGAGAGAGAATGTGGGGGAGAGAAAGAGTTTGTGTGTGTGTGTGAATTTTGTGTCATTTGCTGGTATCAGTACTTCCGTCAAAAATATGTCCTTGAAGAGGAGGGTGCTAAGCCAGAGAAATCCAGATCCTCCTAGCTGTTCACATTACAACCTACGCAGACATATGGAATGCATTCTCACTCTCACCTCTATCTCTCTCTCTCACCAAATATACACATTTTCTAGGTTTCACTATAAGCTGTGTAGTTATGGTGATCCAGACAGAAACAGTAGGTGTGTGTGTGTGTGTGTGTGTGTGTGTGCGTGCGTGCGTGTGTGTGTGTGTGTGTGTGTGTGTGTGTGTAAGAGAGAGAGAGAGAGAGAGAATGGGGGGGGGGGGGGGGGAGAGAAAGAGTTTGTGTGTGTGAAGTTTGTGTCATTTGTTGGTATCAGTACTTCCATCAAAAATGTCCTTGAAGAGGAGGGTGCTAAGCCAGAGAAATCCAGATCCCCCTAGCTGTTCACATTACAACCTACGCAGACATATGGAATACATTCTCACTCTCACCTCTCTCTCTCTCACCAAATACACACATTTTCTAGGTTTCATTATAAGCTGTGTAGTTATGGTCATCCAGACAGAAACAGGTAAGGGTGTGTGTGTGTGTGTGTGTGTGTATATGAGAGAGAGAGAATGGGGGGGGGGGGGGGGGGGGGAGAAAGAGTTTGTGTGTGTGTGAATTTTGTATCATTTGCTGGTATCAGTACTTCCGTCAAAAATATGTCCTTGAAGAGGAGGGTGCCAAGCCAGAGAAATCCAGATCCTCCTAGCTGTTCACATTACAACCTACGCAGACATATGGAATACATTCTCACTCTCCTCACCAAATACACACATATTCTAGGTTTCACTATAAGCTGTGTAGTTATGGTCATCCAGACAGAAACAGTAGGTGTGTGTGTGTGTGTGTGTGTGTGTGTGTGTGTGTGTGTGTGTGTGTGTGTGTGCGTATGTGTGTGTGTTTGTGTGTGTGTGAGAGAGAGAGAGAGAGAATG